>CAJOBZ010000005.1:6440000-7040000 GCA_905332375.1 Pieris macdunnoughi | reverse complement strand
TTATGTATTCTATTGCCTATAATATTAACTTATGATAATTAGAAGTTAATATTATAGGCAATAAAACACATAATGAATTAGTAATATACTTAATTATATACCGCTGCGGTTCTGTAGCTAGTAATGAAGCAAAATAGGTTTGTATGAGCTGCTGTCTATATATACTCTTGTTCTTGTATTTTATTTAATTATAATAATTATAAGTTAATATTATAGGCAATAAAACACAATAAATTAGTAATATACTTAATTATATACTGCTGCGGTTCTGTAGTTAGTAATGAAGCAAAATAGGTTTGTATGAGCTGCTGTCTATATATACTCTTGTTCATTGGCAGTTTAAGATCATTCCCAATTTCAGTAACAATCCAGAGCACTGTTCCCTTCGATAGGGGGTAACAGTGACAAAAATCTACATCATCCCAGGTTTCTAATGGCGGATGACATTGCCTAAATATTTTTGGTCACTCATTAACACATTCTCATATAATATTATCGTCTTCTTCATCGTCTCATTAATTAAAGTATCTCAATATGTTTAAATTCATCATTAGATAGTAATAAACGTATTTATCATAGTTTGATTTCTGTGACAAACAGCTGTTACTATATAAATTACCAGCGGCCATCTTTTTAACCCTCCGATACTGAGTAGTTAACTTTTTTGACTAATGGTTAGATATTTTACCATTGGATGCTCTTACCACGGATCAAAAAACGCATTTTGCTGATATTTAACTAATAGTAACGATTTTTTACCAATAGTTGAGTTAACTACGGATCAAAAAACCGGCCCTAAGTTAAGTTTTTCTCGCAATTGCCATAAAATGTATCAATTTATTTATCAATAATCATATCCTATTATAGATAGGATACAATTTGAGGGCTAAACGGAAAATTTGTTAGAGGACGCAATTTTATTTATGGAACATGTAGGGGAGGTCAATACAACCTTAAACCCAAGTTTGTGGGGTTGGCCCTTGTGGTGAGGAAGAAGAAACAGCTGAATCTTCGAGGGCTACGTATAAAATAATAATAATAGTCGTAGAAGGCAGATGTTCATTTGTCCCCAAACGGTAACTTGGACCTTTTCTACCTGCTAAATATTCTCCAAAATGTACATTTTCCTCCTCTTAGAAATTATTGTAAGAAACAGTTATTCTTTTAAGTAATGTAGTAAGGAAAACAGTCAGTAATAAATAAGTAAAATTGTTGGAATTTCCAAAAATTTGTTTAAAATAAACGAGAGATCATAAAAATAAAGTAAAAATGTTGTTTTGACCGGCTTGTCATAAGCATTGACGAACCCGATCAACTTTGGAGCGCTGTAACAGTGTTTCCAATTAACGAAATTTAAAAAAAATTATAGAGAAAAATCTTCAGAAAGAGATCCTCTACAAAATTGTACTGACATTATTTTTTGATAATATCAAAAGAAAAAAAGTTATTAAGCAAAAAAGGAAATTTTTCACTTTTTTATTCATAACTTTTGAATTTTGGCTTTATGATACAAAATATGTCTTTACAAATTTGTACGATGGATAGTTTAGGAGATAGCCAAAAACGTGTTTTCATCCCTTTTTCTAAGACGGAGGCCGACAAGGGCGCCAACCCCACAAACTTGGGTATAAGCTTGTATTGACCTCCCCTCCTACATGGTCCATAAATAAAATTGCGTCCTCTAACATATGTTCAGCAAATGTAACATTTCAATGGACTAATATACAATTCTTATAATTTAAAGTTTGTATTATTTGTTCTACCTAAATAGGTAAAATTGTTACTTTGAGTTAGTGTTTTTTTTTAAAATATATATTGTATGTCAACCCAAGGTCTAAAAGTATAGAAATGAAAATTATCATTTCAATCAATTGAAATGAAGTCATTGTTTGGGTCGGTCTGGCTTTTTAATAATTTATAAATCTTCATGATAGCGGCACTGTACCATTACAACATTAGTAACCTGTAATTTTCGAAATAGCTTATGTTGTTTCTAAAATGATTACAGGTGAAGACCTAAATCCCGCTTCCACTCTTAGCTCTGGGACATCTAGTTCGGCAACAGAAAGACTACTCTAGCTAGCGGGGCCGGGCCCAGCCGGGCCGGCCCCAACAAAAAATCTACAATTGGTTCTTCGAGCACTCAACATCTCGACAAGAACATAGACAACCAGGAGTTATCTGCAGCAAGCGCCAACAGTCCGCGTTCAATCGCTCACAACATAAGTATCAATGTGACAGATATCGATTCGCCTGCGGGTGTTCGTCGTCGAATTCACTTACGGTCCCTCAGTGATGTAACACCAGCGGGCCGATCACCTGGCGCCCGTCCGCGCTCCCACTCGGAACGACCTCACGTTTCTCCTGGACCCTCTCCCGCCGTTTCTCTCGCTCCTTCTCCGTCGCCTCGTATTCCCCCACCGTCTCCACATCTAGTGACAGCTCTATATCCACGTGTCGTTCGTAGTGAAAGATCGTCACCGGATGCATCCTTGCACGCTCTCGTCGATGATCCTCGCCCTAAAACTAATGCTTTAACCGTCGTCAACGATCCATGGAGAAAGATGAGCGAAGTGGACTTGAAAAGTGCGGCCCGGCGCAGACGCCCGACGACGCGCGCTTCGCTCGAATCGAGCAGCACCGTGGACCCGTGGGTACGGAACCCGGCATCACGGACGGGTTCTCGTGACGAGTTGCGGGCCCGGCGCGGCAAACTGGAACGTTCGGCCGCGGTGGCGTGTGAATCGTGTGGCAGTGGTGCTTGCGAGTGGTGGGCGGCGCGTGCGGCAGGAGACTGTACATGCGCAAGTCTGTCGCCCGCACGCTTAGCGCCACGACCGCCCCCGCCGAGGGCGCTCTCGGACGACGAGAGCCGCCCACGACGACTCTTCAAGTCAGCCTCTCAAAAGATAATCTGCTCGTCTCTCGAGAGGGACACCACCGCCCCCATTGCTGATCCTTTGCTCGAGACCACGTGTTGATTTTACTGTTCTTAGTTATAGCGACTTTCTCTAATGACCTAACAACGCCTATGGCTATGTGACTTGTGATTCGGTTTTGTATCGTGTTCATTAAGCGTGTTTCTCTTTCGATGTATGAGTATTATTAGTACGAATTTTTATATTCCTATTTTTAAGATTTCAAAATTATAAATGTAATTGTAATGTATCATATTATTATAGAGAGGTTACATTTATGGTATATTGTAATATTATTGTTTTGCTATGATCTTGAAATTCGGAGATTGTGTATAATTTGATGGCTGAATGTGAACTGCTGATAGCATTTTAATAACATAATATTTGTAGACTATATAATTATTTGTAGTTATTAAATCACGACCACATTCTTGTAAATGACATATTGCTAGTTCCTATGTTACTTTACACCTTTTATTATCCAACGCACATTGAAGCAAGTCCTATTTGGTAACTAGAGAATTTATTATTAATTTTTGACAACTATAACAGAACATGAATTAAGAACTGTATTGTTATAAATTTTACGATAAAATGTTTTTATATTCTAATGAAGTTAAAGCAATAGCACAATTATTATTATTAACATTTTAGTGATAAAAAATTTAATACCATTAATTACCTAAATGTTAAATTGTAATCTATTAATTGATTAAATGCAAATTAGATTTATTATGCTGTCAATAACTAATTTGGATATGATTTTTATACACAGTATATTTATACCCAAAGTGGGCTTCCATTTCAAATGCTGACATTGTTAACTAATTTATGAAAAAAATAATTTAGGCGCTATAAACTAACCTATATTGCTGATTATTTATATTGTGCTATTGGCTTTTATATTGTAAAAAACATATCATCCAAATAGTTTAAAAATTTTGTTTCAGTCCCTAATTTTTGTGCAGTTGTATTTTACATTTATATATAACATTTTATTAAATAAACATAAAATATATCATTATTCAATAATTCATGTTTGTATTCATACATTAAATCACACCATGTATCATAATTGGAGACTGATAATTTCCTCCCAACTAATGTGCTTTAATGAGCAGTAGATTGGACTTGTTATCTCAATAAATGCTAAATATAATATGAAACCCAAACTTATTAATTATCTACTTTGTCAGTAAATATATGTTACTTAAATTTTCGTTATAGGTGCTATATGAATATCAAAGACACCCATATGTTCCATATATCCTCCATATGACCTTTTTTGTATAATAATTTATATTTTTTGTTAATAATATAAGAGTTTTGAATTAATATTTAAAATGAATCCTTCATGGATTATAAATTTAAATCTAAATAAATAATACTAACTTCATTTAATGCTTGAATTTTTAAAAACTCAATTTTAACTCAAAATTTCAATGCCCATGCCCTGTTTACTATTTACTTTTTCCATTGTTTAAATATCTTGTATGTATTTGCATGTTTTAGCACACTTGTGTAGACAATTTGACTTTTTAATTTAAGAAAGTCTCCATTTGAAATATACAAAATAAGAAAAACTGCTTAGTAGGTTTAAAATATAATTTTGATTTGTGTGATAACTAAAATTCATTAATTATTCTTCTATAGTTAATTTTATTTTTGGGCACAATCTTGATGCAACATTTTGTCACCATACTCTCAATTTGTCACCATACTCTCAACTGATTTACGTTTATCTTTGATAAATGTTGCAGCCTTCTCAGCAACAAGCTCTGAGGATTTTAAAACAAATGCATGACTGACTTTCATTTCGATTAAACATATTTCTGGCTCATAAATTTTTAAATCATTTATGTATGCTAAGGGAGCCCAATTATCTGTTTTACTGTATATAACATTTGTTAAATGTTTTATGTTATTAATTGCATCTTTATTTAGATTAGTAACAGTATCCATTTCATCAAAAGCTAAAATTAAAACTTTTTCCATAACATTGGGCTCTATGACTTTTGCTATCCGTTCAGAGTAGTGGGGTGGTAAGGAATGCCATGACAAGTATAAATATATCAAGTACCTATTTATCCAATATGGAAGTATTCTTAACAGCTTAAGAAATATTAAGAGTAGACAATATATTCTTCTTAAGAACAAATTAAGGAATCTTCCATTTGGACTTTCTGCCATTTTTTGTAAAGTAGGAAATAATAAGTTAATTGATGAAACCCTTGAAACTAGTTCAGGATTCCTGTCTATTAACTCTATTATCTGCCAGCAACCAATGGAATGTCCAATTAAATGCAATTTACTCTTCTTACTTATGTAGTTTGATATGAGTTCGTGTTTATGTGCAATTTGACCATTAAGATTAAAAGAATTGCTGTCACTTGTTAAAGTCTCAGATGTTTCAACTGAAATCTCTTCATGACCTGCTTGTCCTAAAACAATACCGTAAGTTTTGTAATGATTCAAATCAAATGTCGTTAATTAATTCATTGGGTGGTGCTTTTTTAATTAAAATATATATAATTTTTTAAATTAGTGAACTACTTACCGATTACACAAACTGGCATTGTTAGGTTTTTATGCAGTTCTTGACCAAATTCTGAGTAAAAATCGACTAACCCAGGATTACCAGTTACACAAATAATACATTCATCTACATCCTTATTAAAGGGGTCACCCCAAAGTAATAAGCTACTTTGGACCCCATTTAGAGTTTTCAATACTCTCTTCATACTCTCGATTTAAAATTATGGCTCAGCAGCAATTTTAACTGTGTTTCACCGTTCAGTAATCAGGGGGCCTACCATAAGCTTTCTTAAAACGATCCAGTTGAGATGCCGACGAGTTTAGGATCATGAATCATCAATTAAATCGGAATTTTGTACTATGAGTTATGACCTATAAAGTATAAACTGAAACGTAAACTGTAAAGTGTAAATGTATTGGAATTAGGGATGCTCGAAAATCATCGATGTTGAAAGCAAAAACATCGATGTTTTGACATCGATGTTGCTATACGAAAAATATCGATTCAGTTAACTCCCGCACGACCAATGCAACTTACGAAACAATAATATGTCTTCTATGAACGCATCCACAAATCAGGTTTATTAAAATTTGAACGTGGATTCAGTCTTTGCCCAGGTTAGTTCGTTCCCTTCGTTGGTTCTTCGTAGTCTCGCTCGCTCTTTCTCTCACACTTCCTCACTAGTCTCTATCAACAAAGAAATATAATATTAAAAGGTTTTTCTTTATCAAAATAACTTCTCATTCAGTCAGTTGATAAAAAATATCGGACAATGTAATAATTTGTTGTTTCTTAATAAATTTCACTTATTTTATTTCTGTGTCAATTATTAATGCAAAAATCATCGAAGTTATCCAACATCGATGTTTGGTTTTCGATAAATATCGAACATCGATGTTGGGCTTTCGATTATGACATCGATGTCAATAACGATGTTTTTCTAACATCGATCATCCCTAATTGGAATTTGGTAATTGGAATCGCAAGAGTCCGCAAGACCGAACGAATTACAGTGATGCCAACAGCCTAATAGGGATGTGAAAAAATAATCGATTAAAATCGATTTTTTTACGCGATTTTAATATTAATAATAGATTATTTTTATCATTGAAAATCAATCATAATCGATTTTTCATCTGCTTCCTCTCGACATAATGTCTGCTCTTTATAACCCGGACCTCGAACTATTAGGGAGATTCGAAAGGGTGATAAAACTCAAGTTTCAATTGAACACTATAATTTAAAAGTAAAATAAATTTATTCAGCAACACAAGGTTACATACAATAAAAAAGACAACAAAAATACTGCAATGTGCTACTAAAAAGGCATACACTCAGCATCTATCAAATTTCACCTAAAATCTATCAAAACAATCGATTAATAAAAAAACAATCGATTTTTTTATGCAGAATGTCTCATCCCTACAGCCTAATCGATTAAAAATCCCTCAAGTTTTTTGTACGTATACGGTTTGAGACGTAATTTCAAATATGCATCAAAAATACATTCAAGTAATATGTATGTATAAAACTTCTATCTTCGAGTATTGTAATTTTTTTATATTCCAGTTATGTTATAGCCATTGGTTTTGTTTGTTGGTTATTTTCTAGGCTTGATATAGATTTTATAGAATCGTGCATTATTTAATAAAAAACATTATTTCTTATATAAAGTATGTACCTTATCTTATATATAACACATAGAGAACATTCAAATAAAGTTTCTTAAGTTCTTAAGTTTTAAGGATTTCCGAAAGTATACTTAGTACATATATAGATTCCTGCAAGTACTTTGGTATTGAATCATTAGAATGTCGACGTAAACAATACGACCTTTTATATTTTTACATGCTATTTGCAACGGTTTAATTGACTGTCCTGACTTATTGTCGCTTTTTCTTTTTCACGCCCCTTCTTCACACAATACAAGGCAAACCCAACTATTTAAAATTCCTCGGTCTAATACAAACTATTTACGTAACTCAGTCATGTATCGTATACCTACAGATTATAACAGAAATTACCAGCAAATAGATATATTTAATGTAAGTATCTAAAAATGCTTAAGAAATTATATAAAAACTCAAGTATCCTTTATTAGATAGAATGGCTTAGTTATTCCTCATGAACTATGAATCTTAGAATTTAGAATTTATTATAAATACATATTCTTTACATATTTTTTTTTGTATTTGTATAGGTGTAACTGTGCTTTGTGTGTATTTAAATGTGTATTCCGTTTTTGGCTTGTGTACTTATAGTGTAATTTTTATAGTACTCGTAAGTAGCTGTAGGAATACCGTTAAGCAAATAAATAAATATGTCCTATATAATAAATGTTTCTCCTAAAAAAACCTCCAGGACATTTAAATCCCCCTAAATAATTTTGTTTGTTCTGAAATTTAACTGTCAAACTTGCTTCTTATGATTCTATGATAATAATTAAATCTGAAAAATTATTTAAATAGCCTTATAAATAAAACAATAAGCATTTAGTATATATAATTATTGAATAAAAATATTCTTATGATATATTTTAAACAAAGTTTTCTGGTGCTCTCATACATTTTAAACGTTTTCGAAAAAGTTTGACAGGTTGTACCAACGTCTTGGTTTTTTTCAAAATTTCAGTTTTATAGATTGATTAACTTATTAAATAACATGATGGGGTAAGTATTGTTCATAAATTTGGATAAAAATTTAGAAATACTTCGCCCGTATAGGGGGTTGCGAGTGGGAGGGGGTGGGGTAAGTAGTAGGGGTAGGGTTATAACCCCCAACCACTTCTACGCGCCGGTAACAGTTAGTAAAAAAAAATATTACCTAATCTAACAATAGATAATAATAGGTTTTTGGACAGCTACGGGAAATGCAGCCCCTCCACCCTTGCGTACTAAAGCACAGCACAATTTTTTACGCTTTCGGCTATGACTGCTTCTAAATAAAATATACTACTAAATTACCTACACCAATTGAAGATAAAAATATAAGAAAATAACAAAGAAATATTACCTATACAAGATATTAAAGATAATTTAAGGACAAAAATGTGGTCATTGCTTAGTTGCAGCTGGTAACGAAACACTATTTAACACAAACAGAAGAGTTACACAAATACCTGTTTACACTACCCACAACCACCATACATTACCACAAAAACCTATCAAAAGCTAAGTTATTTCATAACAAAAATTTATACATAAGTCATAGGATCAAGGATGAAAATCATGTAAGTGAAAGCCTAAAATGTTTAGTTATAGGAGAAATTGCGACAACAATCAAATACGCAACTTGTTTCCGAAGGCAAATATCTCGCGGAAACTTGCACGAAATCACTCATCGTAGATACCGTAGAGAGTGCTCGCTGAATTTTATTGTCTATTTCTAGGTACACAGCTAAGCTACAATAGTGATTAGAATCGCCCATCGATTCTAAAAGCTAGAAACAATAATGTAACTAATTCAAAGCCCTTACAGTTAGGTATATCTTTATTATGTTATGTATAAAATAAAATCTTTTTGAAAAGAATCCTACTTTTCCAAGATAGGAAAGGGTCGGAAAGGAGTCCTGAATAGCTCTGCTGATGCAATCATAGTTGCATTTTGATCGAAATATTTTAATTTCGTTAGACGCTTGATTAATAAATGATATGGTTCACCAGGAAATGGTCAATTCTACGATCGGATCTTGACATAATTATTGATCCAAGCCACATACCAGTGCCAGTACTAGGAGGTAATTTTGTTTGTACGGTACAAAGTAATTATTTATATTGCTTTGTAGGTTTGAGGTCATAATCTTGAAATGTTATCTACTAATAACTATGTAATAACAACCAATCAATGTATGTGTTCATCCTTAAATAGAACGGTATTTCTTTTAAAGCCTCATACGGATATTGTTTTGTAACATATGAAATTGTTCCTATAATTATGAAATCTAAAACATCAGGTGTGTATAGAAATCTAGACAAAGGTAAAATATTATTTTCATTAACTTGAATTTGTTTGCGTCCACAGTCATTAAATTATCTGTAATCGTATATATACCTACTAATAATTTTATTTAAAGATCGGTGCGACTTAGCTACAGTATTTAATGACCGATTACTTTGTTAGTTAGTTTTTATCACTAAATTAGATTTAGCATAGCGTTATTCTAGATTGTATATTTGATGTGGAAATACCTTAGGCTAAACAATTGAGGGTAGTGCCAGTTGCGAGTGTTGCAACACAAGTTCCGTATTTCTATTTAATTTAAAATATTATTTGTAGAAATAAATTTGAAATATGTTTTTAAGTCATATACAAAGTGATGATAATATATGATAATATAGATATAATGTACTCGTATATATAGATTAGTGCAAAATCCGTCAAAAAAGACAATGTAAACTATAAACAAATCTACTTTCTTCGTAATGTCTATATTTTCTATAAATGTGTGATTTCAAAGTAATAATGAGTAAAGTGACTTTTGATACTATTCTGGATTTGGCATTCTGATAAAGAATAAACTACAAGCTCCCTACTTATCAGAATTCCAAATCATAAAACGACTGATTTGAGCGCGACCGCCGCTGTTTAAACCGCTGTGAGAGTTCGAAAAGTGACTTACAGAATCGCAAGGCTGTTGTGGATTTTTGACTAACGTTAAAGTAACGTAAAAGTTCATTACTTTTTTAAAACAGTATTAATCATTCGCGACAAAGGTTACTAGAAAATAATAACTATACTAAAATTTTGAAGCGTTTTTCGAGTTCAAATCAAATCAAGGGTCAATCTTAAGTTAAGTATAAAACATAAGTAATAAATAGAACATGGAGTAAATAAAAAGGTTTTTAGAGGCAATGCAAGAAGCAAACAATCATCAAAAAACTGACATACAGGAAATGAAGGAGGAAATTAAAGTAACTATCAACCGTAATATAAATGGATGGATCTACAACTAATAAAAATAAACCAGTTAGAGAGAACAATTAGGTGGAAAAATTTGCTCTTTTTTGAAATTGATGAAAATGAAAAAACTTATACCTATACAAAACAGAGTTCTTGACTTAATAAACAATATTTTAATAATTAAATGTGATTACAATAGCATTAAATGTGTAAGGAACAGAGAAATTTTGGTAAAAAAGTTTGGTATAAGAGACTCAAAGTTCATTGCACATTCAATCATCCAAAAAACAAGAAAAATACTAAATTCGAGAGAAGTCTTCTTTAATGTAGTATCTTATATGTAAAACATAAAATAATACTTTTCTCCAGATGTTCTCAATAAACGAAAAGAACAACAAATCGCGGGTTAAAAAAATAAAGAGAACAAGAGAACATGCCAAAATAGTCATGTTGAACAACCGAAACCAACAAATTTTAATACCAAGAACGGATAAAAATAAGACAACTCCATTAGTAACTCCTGAACCGTCGAAAACCAACTATAAAAGAAATAAGACTGTTAACCAGCACGCGATAACTTAACAAAAGCAACATCAAATACCACCACAACTCAATCCCATTTTTCACAAACAATACAATATCAATTACCAGCGCCCCATCTACCTCTCTTACCACGACCGGTCCGCGCGGGAGAGCCAGACCACAACCCTCCACTCCACTCTCTTTATCTGCACGTACAATGCATGTAAAATTGTTCAAAAACGAGACTCTATTGTAAGAGCAGCAAACAAACTCTTAATACTAACATACAATGTTAGAACCCTGTCTTCTTATGTTCGCCTCTTAGAATTAACTGAGGCACTCAAAAATATAAATTACGATATAAATTGACTATCGGCGACGTCTAGGAACAGAAATTTAAGAATATAGTAATTGTAATTCTGTTATGCAGGACTTAAGCAAGGTGAATATGGAGTCGGCTTTTTAATAAACTTACACCAAAACTTTAAAAAAACATTGAAAGCTTCACTGGAATTTCTGACAGAGTCTCACTACTAAACAAGAATGTGCAGGGCACCAAAATTTCTTTTATATCTACAAGTCTACGCCCCTACAAAAAGCAGCAAAAGAAGACGAGCTCGAAACGCTTTATACAGGCATGTATCCAAGGGCGGATCCAGCTTTGGCACCAGGAGGGGGTCACATAGTCGTGGTCAAGTCAAGAACTTATAATTTAATTTTGATAACAATAGATACAAGTAAAAAGTAGGTATTTTATTAATGTACGTAAGTATTGCTCTTAAAAATATTTATTTTTTATTGTACACTTGAAAAACTTAACACATAATATTGTGTACATACAGGTTGGTCCAACTAGTGACGTCAATAAAAATTTTTTAGATTCCTCACACCTGGGGGCATACGAAAATACCCCATGTATGTTCCGCAATTTTTGTATTTTCGAGTTATAATTTTTTTTGTGTTTTTTAATGTTTTCTGCCAACGAGGTTTCATCTTTTTTTACAGTTTTTTTTTTCTGTGAAATGATTGTCTTAAATGTGGGTTCTAAGCTACCAATATCATTTAAGGTGGATAGGCTAAAAATCATTGAAGCATTAAAATGTTTTTTTTTCGACTTTTATTATTCTTATGGTAAATTAAACTTTACAATGTGATTTTAATTAATTTTAATACCCGTTAAAAAAAAGTAGCTTTCTTTCGGGTAAACCAGCTCTTTAAAAAATCCCCAAACGTTGTCGTTATGTATTCAAGTTCGAGGAAGGAGTTTTGAAAATTTATTATACATAATACTAGCTGATCCGGCAAACGTCGTTTTGCCATGTATATAATTTATAATAAAAAATAGGGGTTGATCGTAGAGGGGTGAAAATTGGGGGTTGAATGTATTTTTTAATGCTGTATCATGAAAAACTGAAAAAAAAACTTTATCTAAAAATTAAAAAGTAATAATTTAGGGGTGGACTACCCTTAACATTAAGGGGAATGAAAAATAGATGTTGTCCGATTCTCAGGCATACCCAATATGCACACAAAATTTCATGAGAATCGGTCAAGTTTCGGAGAAGTTCGAACGAAGTTCGAGTGTCGAAACACCGCGACACGAGAATTTTATATATTAGAAATAGTATTTTTTATTTGTTATTAAAAAAACAGGTTATTTCACAACTAGCAATAATCATTTCGAATAACATTTGGAATTTTGAGTGGTAAGACCAAAATTATTGTAAGAATTACACGAGCTACTTTTTTTACGGGTATTAAAATTAGTAAAAAATAGATCGTAAAGTTTCATTTGCCATAAGAAAAATAAAAGTTAAAAAAAAACAGTTTTAATGCTTCAATGATTTTTTTCCTATCCACATTAAAAGGCCGATTACAGCTGCATTTATTTTACGGGTATTTAAATAAATTAAAAAAACCACATTATTAAGTTTAATTTTTACCATAAGAATAATAATAGTCGAAAAAAACACATTTTTAATGCTTCAATGATTTTTAGCCTATGCACAAAAAAAAACCACCGAATTACAACAAAAAAAGACCAATTAATTAACCATCCTTTTTTCTATGATTTAGGTAGCTTAGAACCCTGTGGAGTTTTTAAACTTAGCCAGAAGCTATGGAAACTTCTTTTTGTATTTTTAAATTGAATTCGAATGTTTGGGCAAATCCAGCTAAAAACTAAACTTCTAACTTTAAAACCTTTTTTGAGTAGCTTTAACTAATTTTAGGAAGCTGTGATTTTTTTTACTTGAACATCATTTAACAGAAAAGAAACTGCAAAATACCTACAACAAAAAAAAGATATGAATTTTTGAAACCTCGCTGGCAGAAAACATTCAAAAAACACAAAAAAATGTATAACTCGAAAACTACAAAAAATCGCGGAACATACATGGGGTATTTAGGTATACCCCCAGGTGAGGCATCTAAAAAAAAAATATTGACGTCACTAGTTGGACCAACCTGTATACACGTACATATTACCATCTTCTCTTCAAGACATCTAGAGAAACACTATCACGTATTTTTTTTTAAGTGGAATCTCAATAACACTGACTAAAGTGAAAAGAACCGACCTAGATTTAAAAGCACTTCTTATGCCATCCTAAAAAGTCAAGAAGAAATAAACAAATATCAGGAATTCATCACAGCTCACCTACCAAACAAAATAGAAGAGGAAATATAAATATAGGTGCACAAAACATACTAAGAGCAAGCACACAAAGCCTCACGAGAATCTCGAATAAGTAATAAAAACACAAGATATACAATTTTATCACAGGGTACTTTACGACTTTTGAAGAGGACACAGCTACTGCGAATTACCAAGAATAAGACTAAGTCTATGAAAAACGAACTATCAGCATTATACTAGCTAGTAAGCAGGCGTAAAAAAAGGGACTATACAAAGTACAGATCGAAAGCCTCGGAGAAAGCATTCAAACAGTTGACAAGACATGAGTAGACGGTTTAAAAAGTAAAGGAACAATCCTAAGCCATCGCAACGATGTCATAGGAATAGCAATAAAGTTCTATAAAACACTCTACAGTGCAGATTTTTGCGAAAACGCCATAGGCCATAATTTCGCAATCAATTTAAGTTAATGGACGTCCCGTAGGTAGTAGGTCGGAAGTTGTGCTCGTATTTTACCTGACTCGTTCTCTTATGAGCAAGGTAGGGCACGATTAGTGATAAGTATTTATTTATTACCAGAAAGGAAGGTATAATCGTAAAGTATAACTCACATATGTCAAAAACGTTTTGGATTAAAATATACGGAATAAAAGTTTATCTGTCAAATAAATAATTTTGATTTGCAGAAATGTACGTGAAAAGTGGATTCATTCGTGACACTACGGTTGCATTGTTATACGCACTTCGCATTTGTGGTATGGCACCTGTTTCAATAGTTCCCACAAAACATGGCTACCAATTTCGCGTTTTACGATCTTATGCACTTTACAGCTATATCCTGATTTCATGTCTAAGTAAGTAAAATATTTCAAATTGTTCTCTCTCAAAGTTCAAAAGATCTCTGCGTGCATTGAACATCTCATTTATTATCAGCTGTTTCCGTCGTGTTAATTCGGTTATCCGAACCATTGGTTCATATGACGTTAGCGTTTAAACAAACAAAACGTTTGCATCTTTTTCGTTCATAATTGATGTTTATAGGCAAGTAGGTGATGAATGCATAACATACCTGACAAGCATGATCGATTTCTGTCTGCCGTCATGCCGTGCATGCAGTAGGGATCCTGATGATTTATTTTAGCGACTGTACAAGCAATAATAATTGCGCATATACGAGTAGGAACAAATTATCGGTACACATTTAGGGTTCAAGAGGCCTGAGAGTTGCACGGTTAATCATTGAGCTAACTGCTCGTATCATAACCTTATATTAAAATCTATATCTAAGACTATCTATCTACAAGAATCTCGTTTGGTTTATTAGATATTCTATAATTAAGTTAAAAGTCTGTAATTTTTGAATTTTTTAGTTACAACGCACACATATTTATATATTAGCAATGCCTCATCTCTTAAATGTCGCTTAAAAAATAATACGATCAATGCTACAACGTTTTTGTGGATTACTGAGAACTTCACATCAGTCGTCGTTATTATCGTTGCGTCACTTAATGGTTATCGAAGAATGGAAAAGTTTATAGAACATTTGAAGTGGCTTGATAAGGTTTGTACATCCTATTAATACCACTTAGACTGTTTCGGCCGGTAATTTCGATTTTTATAGAACAAACGGGCAATAGTCCGGGATCCACCGCCCATTTTTGCACTTGATTACTATCAAGCTAATTTTCCGTGAGTAGCTTTATTTTGATGAGACGCCCAATAATTTCCTGTACGAAACTCTCGATTGTGGTAGCTAACAGAAGTAGCAAGGATAAAATACGTTGATTTGATGATTCTCAAATATTTATTACTAACTGATTTTTTTTTTTGTAAATCTCAAGACAATTATCTAAATTATTCGAAAAAATATTTGTCCTACAAAATCTATGGTTTGATCAAAGAGTCCCCTCTTTCCGACATGTATCGATAACGAGGTCATCATAAATGATTACTAACCAGCTGATTTATTTATTTTTAGTTAGTTAATATTTATGTAATTTAACAGACATATTGTCCTACAAATTGCGCGGTACGTTATCCTGGTCCTACGCTCAAAAGTAGTAGTACAGATCCTTGATGTAAAAATAATTACTATCAAGCTGAATCTTCGTGAATAGCTTCGTTTCGATGAGTCGCCCAACAATTTCCTATGCGAATATTCTCAATTATGGTAGCTAACAGAGGTAGCAATGATAAAATATGTCGTGGGTTTCTGTATTTTGCTACTACAGCTGAGTCACACCGGTACGGCGGTACGCATGCGCAGAGCATTGCTTACTGCGAATTAGGTATCCCACGTTAGTGTCGACCATAAGCCTGCAAACATCTTCTCAGTCGACCACGTGTTTTATTTTATTTTGATAAATAATTTCAAGAAATGTTTTTTGTGCTGCAAAATAATTATGGAGTGTTTTTTGTGTAATTCGTTATGTGAAAACTCTACTTTTCGAGAGAAAAAGTGAAGAAATTAAATAAAGACTTTTGGCTTTCTTGCAAAACTTTTCTATCTGCTCGAAAGCATCATCAACATAAATATCGAGATGTTATATTACCTGAAAATTGGAATGACGAAGTAATAGGTTATCATTCCTCTTGTTACAAAGAATTTCGAGTGAAATCTAAATATTTGTCTTATGAAAGGTAAGTCGATCGAATATTTACTTACTTTATTTGAAAATAATTGAAACATAATTTATTAAGTTCATATTTTTACGTAATTATGTAAAATCGAGCATTAGCATTGTAACATTCTATTGTAGCATTGTATTATTGTTACATTCTTTAAACAATAATTTTTGATAGTATATTATATTTACAATAAATTATTATTATTATTTTTTATTGTATATTTTATTTTAGAGTCAGATATCGCGAGTGAAGAAAGTGAAACAGATGAAGATGATAGCGATGTTAGTAGCGAAGATTTATCAGATGAATCTGATGAAGATTAACTTCTTTATATATGAATACACAAATTTTTGTACCTAGATTACTAAAAAATAAAGTTATTTAAATTTTAAAAAAGATTTTTTCACTGTATCTTATTTTACAAATAGGAAAACGAAAAAATTACAATTCTTGTCGGACTAGTGATACATACCTGTTTTCTTGTAGGACGTTGTTTCATTTGGGCAGAGAACACACTAACCTACTATATGATATTTTTGTCCTACAGTTAGTAATGAGAAAAATGGTCTTGTGGAATTAACAATTTCTGAGCGTAGGACCGGGATAACGTACCGCGCAATTTGTAGGACAATATGTCTGTTAAATTACATAAATATTAACTAACTAAAAATAAATAAATCAGCTGGTTAGTAATCATTTATGATGACCTCGTTATCGATACATGTCGGAAAGAGGGGACTCTTTGATCAAACCATAGATTTTGTAGGACAAATATTTTTTCGAATAATTTAGATAATTGTCTTGAGATTTAACAAAAAAAAAATCAGTTAGTAATAAATATTTGAGAATCATCAAATCAACATATTTTATCCTTGCTACTTCTGTTAGCTACCACAATCGAGAGTTTCGTACAGGAAATTATTGGGCGTCTCATCAAAATAAAGCTACTCACGGAAAATTAGCTTGATAGTAATCAAGTGCAAAAATGGGCGGTGGATCCCGGACTACAACGCCCGGAGCCCAACTTAAATGACTATCCGCGATTCTACGCATACCTTTGTAGGTCCCACAGCAAAAATGCCGAAACTGACTGACTTCAGGAGCTCGTTCAAACAGCTACAGATTCCCTACCCAAAAAAGTTCTGACCTCTGACCTCGTATCCGGAGAACTACCAAGTTTCCGTCGTCCTTTGGTTTCGTCGGATCACTGCGTGGTCCAGATGCAGATACCGGTGAACTAAAAAAATCATATAAATCAGCTTCCAGGTCCCTCAAACGGGAGATTGGAGGCAATTCAGAGCACATTTCCAGATTGGGCGAGAAATCGGCTTTCCTCTTTTCGGAGACTCGAGCATTTTGGTCTATTGCCAAAGTTGTTCAAGGAAATTTCTGTCAACCCTCCGTTCCACACCTGCTCGAGAATGACTCGTTGGCCCATACCGCGAAGGAGAATGCCGCAAAACTCTATATTCCTTGGACATAAGTCGAGTGGGCCTGATGGCATCCTGTGCTGCGTACTTGGACTTCTGAGTCGGCTCCGATCCTATTGCGCCTCACTCAGCACTGTCCCGAGCAAGCAGTGCAGTGAAGACCGCTTTAATACATCTGATCCCAAAAAAAGGTAAACGATCTTGTTCCTCCAACTATAGGCCAATAACCTCTTTGTTCTCCAAAATAATGAAAACCAAAATTATTAACGGTCCTGGGTATTTAATCAGTACGGCTTTCGTCGTGGTCTCTCGGCTGGTAACCTTCTCGTTTACAATTAGTCGTTCAGTTTCGCGGTTATTTAGATGGAAAGGCTAAATTAGCCTCCAAGTAGCTATGCCACGCGGCCGTAGGCGCCACGGTACTTCACACCCGGCAACTCTACAAAGCGCGAGTTCGGCGCTATATGAAGTACTGTTCTCACCTAAGGGCGGGAGCTCCCCAGTACCAGCTCCTTCCACTTGAACGTATTCAACAAAGATCGATTCGAATCGAAGTCGTTGACCAATCACTTTCGGAGCGGCATGATACCTTCGCGTTGCGTAGAGTTGTGGGGTCTCTCTGCATCTTCTACCACATTTACTATGAAGTGTGTACGGAGGAGTTGGTCGGATTAATACATGCAGCTGAGTTTCATCATTGTTCGTTGAGGCCGAATACTAAAAACTACTTATACCACCTCGACGTCCGGCGTTCCACAACGGAGGGGTTTTTAAGGCACTTTTTGCCGCGCCGCATCACTCCTATGTGGAACCAGCTGCCCTTCCAGTATTCCTTCAAGATAAAAGCGTACCAATTTCTCAAAAGCCGACAACGCACTTCCGAGCCTTAGGCACTGTGAGTGTCCATGGACTACAACTAACACTTAAGATTAGTTGAATCTCTTGAGGTGAGCCTCTTCGCCGCTTTGTTCTATAAAAAAAGCAAAGATGAGATAAATAAAAAAAGTGCGTGCGTACAAAGTACACATGACAGAAGTGAAACTTCTTGAGCAAACTAATTTTTAAGTCTTTTTCATATTAATACATATCTAAAACTTTAGATTTCCGAGACTTAGAGGGAGGGAAAAAGGAAGATATGTTAGGAATTTAATGAATTTAATTGTCATTAAAATATAAAAAGTGTCGAAAATTAATACAAATTATAAATATATTTCTTTTAATTTATTTCTTCGATGATAAAAACACGTCGCTATTTAAGCGACTCAAGGCCATGTGTAATATCCCTTTTCAGAATCCCTACTACAGGGTCACTTTTCGGTAGAGTAATTTTTTTCACAGTGGGGTCCGAAGTAAACAAAAATTTTTGATTTGAAAAATTTTTATATCAAACAACTATAAATAGTATGTCTAACGCAAGAACTCATCAGTACCAATCTAGTGGATATTATGAAAATACAGGTGTAGATTTTTTCGAATTTTAATAAGAATCAGTAAAAAAAAGTCAATCTTCTTATAAAACGCAAAATAAATTATAACTCTGCAGGGGTTGAGCTAAGAGACCTCCCGTAGAACAATTTTTTGCAGCTGATTACCTCATCTATCCCCTATTTGCGTTTGATCCACGACTTTTTGGCCACCCTGTATATGACTCCAACAATTGCCATCGAAGGTAACAAAAAGGATGTATTTTATTTCAGACTAGTGCTAAAATAAAGATACATAACGGAAGGATATACAAAATTATTATCATCTTGGTCATACTGGCAAGATTTTTTTTGGATGCAAGTTACGTATACATTCTGGTAGATAACTTTGGGATTCGAAGTAAGATATTTGATTTTCTTTAACTTATATCTGGAAATAACTATGACGTCTCCTTGTAAATACAACGCTTTGACATATTTAGTATTTTCTTTCCCAATCTGTGGGTAGGTAGGTATGTAGTCGCGCAAAAAAGCGGCTCGGCCGTACCATCCTTTTCTCGAAACAGTTCAGGCATCGACCCCCACAGGTACTATATAAACACATAGTACGAATGGACTAAGCATTAGCCAGCCAGTTTATTAAATGTTGTAACAGCTGAATATCTTTCAGTCCGTTAGTTAAACGGCGCCATTTAGTTAATAGGCTAGGCTGTTAACTGAACGGCTAATAAAACTAGGTGGCTGCCACAGAGGCATATTAAAAATGGTTTAATAATCAATATATTTTTATTAAATCAATTGAAAATAGATTAATATGTAAATTATACGAAATTAACTGCATGATATTTAACACTTCAATTGAACTACCTAAAACAAGTTAATAAAATAACAAGAACTAGATCACAATTTCAAATTTATAAGATGCGTATGGATCTAGTGCGACCTTCGAAGAACTTACCCTTACCAATTTTTTTTTTGGAAAAACGCTGCCAGCTAATAAAGACTCTAGATTTCAACATTGGCTGTAGCAAGCTCCGCCACCCGCGCTGTAAGCAGGAGACTTGCTTAAATGTCGAATGGAAAATTGTAAGCCCGGAACATGGAACTGCATCTTCACCGTTACTATGGCCAATGTGTATGATATGAGCCCAACCACGTGTTGTGCTTTGTTTTTGTAGTTGGAAATCATTTAACCTTCCTCGAACTTTGTAAGTTAATTCACTTAAAATCATATCTTTCACAGGCCCTCTTTCTTACATGGGCGTGAGTGCAATTATTAAATATTTTTTTATATGTATATTGCAAATGCATATTTACATCAGTTACCTTGAGGTCTCATTAAAAATCGGATACATAAAAGATGAATTACAAGATCTTGTCGATTATCGGTTATGCGGTAAGTTATTAGGCAATTACACAACTACACTAGTTTAGGCAAAATACTTAAATAATTCACTATAATAATTGGACCCAAGTTGTCAGTATCACGAATATCATGATCGCTTGTGAGCGTAACTTTAGCTTAACAAATTCTTCAGCAGTTATTTAATTGCTCAAATGAATTTAATTGTACCTCGATGTGTGCTCGCTCGTACATTATCTACTATTTGTTGACGTTGAAAGCGTCTAAACTGTAATTACAAGATCAAGAGTGCCCATATTTCAGTGTTTATAGAACATATATTTATAGATCGACTCTGTATAGCTTCGCTTTATAGATAGTCTGATTTTCCCGAAAATGGAATTCAAGATTTGAGGTGTCCGCATATATGTATATTGATATATATTAGCGTATTTTGAGCGTATAATACCAGTTTTTATAACAATACTGTCGTGTTGATTAAGTCATTTAGCAGCACCTATTAAGACGGTCCTAGATTTGATTGTGAACATAAATTTTTATATCAATCATACATTCACAAACAGAAAAAGAAACAACGTTTATTGATAAGGATTCCTATTATTAAGTATAACCAACTATTTATATCAACTTTTATTTGCAGATGATTCTACGCATTCGTTTTACACACATTCAGTGGATCAAAAAGTAAAAAAACTACATGATCTGTTGGACAGTATCAAAACAATATATTTGAAACTGAATAAGCATTTTGAAATCATCTTCTTTTTCATTTTAGTAAACATAGTAATGAGAATAATTTTATGTTTTTACGGTATATCATATACAGTAGAGCCTCGATAATCCGTACTCAGGCTTATCCGAACGTCGCTATAATCCGAACTGCATACCCCACCCCACTTCCTCGCCTTCGCCTCGCTGCTATGTTGTTTATTAATTAGTCTGCAGTTACGACTGCCACGTTGCGCGTCCATTCCACGTTTTTCTGCTCTGTACTCGTGCGCGGCGTGTTTTTTGTGGTTATAAAGATGGTTCCAACACCAAAACGCAAACATAAAACTTTGACTATAGCCGAAAAGTGCACCATACTAGACAGTTTAAAGGACGGAGTGTCGGCAACTTCTCTTGCTTGTAAGTATGGCGTTGGAAAATCAACAATTACAGACCTCAAGAAAAATGAGCAAAAATTGAGATCTTTTATAGCTATAACTGAGAAAGGACCAGGGTTCAGAAAAACTCTAAAATTACCAGAGAATCCAGTGCTAGAAGAAGCACTGTTCACATGGTTTTTAGAACAAAGACGACGCCACATTCCATTGTCTGGTGAGGTCGTAATGGAAAAAGCGAGATTCTTCCATAAAAACTAACAGGTTCGGATTTTTCTGCAAGTAGAGGATGGCTTGATAATTTTAAAAAACGTCATGGCATACGTCAGCTGAAAGTGTCAGGTGAGAAAGTCTCTAGCAATACGGAAGCTGTTCAACCATTCCAAGAAAAATTCCTAAACGAGATAAAAGAAAAGAACCTTTGCCCTGAACAAATTTACAATGCCGACGAATCAGGATTGTTTTGGAAGGTTCTGCCGGACAAAACTTTAGCCTCTTCTGCTGAAACTAGCGCTCCTGGGTCGAAAGTGTCTAAAGAGCGAATAACTTTTATGCCTTGCGCAAACTCTACAGGGAATCACAAATTACCATTGCTAGTTGTGGGGAAGGCAAAAAAGCCAAGATCTTTTGGATCTGTAAAATTACCAGTGCATTATGAAGGGCAGAGGCGTGCTTGGGTAACCAGAGATATTTTTCTCGAGTGGTTTAGAGGCCATTTTGTTCCTGAAGTCAAACGCCATTTAAAAAAAAATGGGACTGCCACAAAAAGCATTGCTCTTAGACAATGCCCCTGGACATCCAAATGCTGAAGATTTGACAACAGAAGACGGCAACTTCTCTGTACTGTACATGCCTCCAAATTGTACGCCTTTGATCCAACCTATGGATCAAAACGTAATCCAAAATGTCAAGATAAATTACAAAAAGAAACTCCTGATTCAAATGTTCGTGCAGCAAGAAGCCGATGAGGCTTTAACCTTGCATGATGTTATAAAAAGCGTCACAATTAAAGACGCCATTTTTTCGCTAGCGCAATGTTGGGATCATGTATCATCGTCTCTTATCGAAAAATCTTGGAAGCCTCTTGGAACAGAAGATAGATCAGAAGAAAATGATGACTTCGACGTAGAAGACGATCTCCCGCTCAGTCTTTTACGTAATCGTGGTTATACAGAAGAAACCATTTCCACTTTCTTGTCCATGAGTGAAGAGGAGAATTGCACAGATCCTATAACTGATGATGAGATCATAACCCAAATAACGCAAGAGAATGACGAGTCTTTAGCTGAAGATTATTTTGCTTCAAATGTCAAGAAAATTACTCATTCACAAGCCATATCATCTTTGAACACTTGCTTGGAGTGGGCTGAAGAAAATGACCTGTCCTTATCGGAAAAGATGATGCTACGTAACTTGAGGGACAAAGCTTTTTTCTGGTCCATCAACAGGACTCGCCAAACTAAAATAGATCAGTTTATGACTAAATAGACAATTTACACCTTACGTATTTTATGGTACCTAATTATTATGTAAATGTACGGTAAGCAACGAGCCGGGCTTTTTATTTGCATTACGACTGTAGTCCTTACGCTGCTTGTAATAAGAGCGTTCCCAAGGTCAATATGTAAAGCCCAGCTCGTTGCTTACTGTACCTCTTAAACTATGTATATATGTAATTAAACACTATTTTAAGAATAAAAATGTTTTTTTTTCTCCTTACATACTATAATCCGAACGCTTCGTGAGTCCGAACAGGGGTAGTTTTTGCTAGTTCGGATTATCAAGGCTCTACTGTATTGCTCAAAATGGTGAGTATACAGCGGCATCTAAAAAACTTTCAAAGGATTTATTATTCACATTAGTGGGTATAAAATCTGTTAAATCCAAATATCGCATAAATATTTAATTTTATATAATATTTAAAACTATCTAACTATCGCCCGTACATTTAGGTTTTCTATCCATACGGCGATTCTCCCTTAGGGTCTCTTTTGGGGATTCCGAATCGATACTTACCATAAACTATGACTCTAAGGGTGAGATCTATAGTGCGCACTTGGACTTTGCTCAGACTTACCTTACGAAAAACTTTGCTTAGTGTACACTAAGGTTAAACTATGATTTCGTATTTATAGACATTTTAACGGTGAGATTAAGCTAAGCCCAAGCTAAGACAGAAAATGTCAAAATACAAATTGATGTTTCATTTCATGCAATACTTTGTTTATTATCCTTTAAAAAAGTTAACAATAACAAATATTTAAAAATCTAAAACGGTACACATATATCTTCAATTTATTGTTATTTATGTATTCATTTATTTTATTATTGCAATAACTAGAAATTCACGAGTAACCTTTAGAAAATGTATTAATTATTTAAAGATGACAATAATTTTATTACGTAGAACGGATCGCAATGTTTTGACAACAGCAACAGAGCACTTGTATCAACTATCAACAATTGAAAATTTTAAACCACTTTAATGTATTAAATTGATCTTTCTTCAAAACAACGACTGGCTTTGTGACTTGGACCTGGACCAATCTGGATCGTATACCTACTTAAGACCTACGCATTCCCGAAGCACTGTGACGTTTTGTGATTTGGCTTTGTTACATGGACCGCTTGGAAATATCAATATCGAAAGTGACATGATGGAGAGAGAGAGTTCTATCTTCAATAGAAAACATTGAAAGGGTAGGAACTGCAGCCGATATGAATCCACGAATGCCTAAAGTGTTGTATATGTTCGGAACTAATAAAACCAAAATCCTTCCATCCTGTACGGTGAGAATGAATTCAAAAGAAGGAACCGTATTTTGAAACACACGGTATTAAATGTGATCCTGAGGCTGATCATTACAAACTTGCAACCTTATAACAACAGAGGATCGCCAAACCTACCGCAATTGCAAATACTTATTGCATTAAGGCATAAAAATGCAACTGGATGTTTTCAGGTAATATTGTGTTCATAAATATGTATGGTTTTTCAATTTGATATATTATACCTCTTCTCAAATGATTTCAAATAGTACATATGTTGAAGACTTTTGTCTTCTGACTTTCAGAAGCATAACATATATGTGACTAATAATACTTTATTGACATTACAGATGGTATGTGGTGATCTGAACAGCATAAGCCAATCTACAGTCTGTTTAATTATAAATAAAGTCTCTGCAGAGTTGAGTAAATTACTTCCTAGATTTGTAAATTTTCCAAGAAATATGAACACAGCCAAAACGAAGTTTGAAGAATTAGGAAGATCTAATACTCACCATGGCCTAAACAGTATAATCGGAGCTATTGACTGCACCCATATAAAAATTAATAGACCCAAAGGTATCGCTCACTCTGAAGCATACAGAAATAAAAAGGGTATTTTTCTGTAAATGTGCAAGCAATTATAGGGCCTGATATGGAAATATTTGCTATTGTGACTAGGTGGCCTGGCAGTTCACACGACAGCAGGATATTTAGAAAATGCCTGTTTTAGTAGGTGACAGCGGTTATCCAGCACTTAACTTCATGTTAACAACACTTTTAAATCCAATGACAAGAGCTGACAATATTTATAATTATTCTCAAATAAGAACTAGGCATATTTTTTAAAGGTTTTTCGGAGTGTGAAAAAGGAAATTTCCATGTTTACAGCTAGGACTACAGTCAAAATTGACAAATACTAGTTATATATAATTATAGCTTGTGCTGTATTGCATAATATAGGTATACAGAGAGGCGATGCTTATGATGATGGTGATCTTGCTGACAGCAGAAGTTGAGTAACACAGAAACAATGAAAGATCTCCTACAGGTCTAGCATTCCGGCAATCTGTGATTGCACAATTTAACTAGGTAATTTGTTTGGTAATAAAGAATATCAAAACAAAACTTGTTTCATTTTAATCATTTATTTTCTGATTCTTTTTTTAAGTGTAATACATATTTCTAATACTAATTTATATTTTTGTTGAAGAAATTCTATTTCTAACAGATTTTTTAATTTCATATGTTCCACTCCTATCTCCAATTTTTTAGGGTAGTCAGGTAATAAATGGTAGAAGATTCAGGGAAACGAAAATAACAGATGTGAAGCGAGAGACATCGGTTAGGTTATAGTTTGAATTTCGTTGTCACTATAATATGCCAGGGCTGCCAGGTGACATACAAAATTCTACACCAGTTATTTTTAAGATTTCTCAAAAATGGGGTTTGAACAATTACATAAATAATATAAATAAACAACAATAAATACCATAATAATGTGTAATTATTTTATTTCATGCATTTCATAGGTATTTATCAAGATCATTTATAATTTATTTCAATTCAAATTCTATTTTTCCCAAAGTCTATGGAACTCCGATACAAAATGGCAACACCGTTCATTAAAAACCGACAAAAATAAAAAGTCCAGTAAAAGATATGATAGTAAAGCAAATTTTGGGCCATTATTTTTGTTAGGCTTATAGTCAAAGTTTTTGGTAAGTCGTCGATTTCGTGGACTTGAGATTAAGCTAAGCCAACACTAGGGAGAGATTCGCAGTTTGCTCTATAAATACCGACTGTGTCTTAGCTCGATAGTTAAGTCAGAGCAAAGTCTAAGTGCGCTCTATAGATCTCACTCTAAGTTGGCCTCCCGTATGCCATACAGTCATAGTTCGCGCGAAGTCTTACTATATTACTAAACTGTATAATTTATTTGGATGGTTATCATTTTAGGCTTTGAAGAAAGTAACAGTAGCCACTACTGGGATGGTTCGTCAATCTGGTCCTTGGGGTTATACGGGATTCACAACTTTGTAACCATATTAGTAGTCATTCAACCATTTAGAGTTATCGCCTGTGAGGTATGATTCTCTATCATAAATATATACGAGGTTGTGAAAGCTCTACCGTACTCAAAGTTCATTAGAATTTATTTAATTTTTAATTACTTAAGCCGAATTTTATTCTAATGATTAAAGTAAATCTACAATACATCCAGCATGCGGTGCATGGTTAACTTATGTTTTCTGATCGATCTTATAGCCAGTTCATTATCGAGAAGCCTTTTGTAAATTCTAAATTAAAACAGTTTTTTATGTCTACGGACTTCATTTATTCAGTGCATTTTAGTTCAAGTTCTTCCCCCTCCCAACCTCTACTTGAATTTAATTAAATCACTTCCCTACAAAAGAAAAAAGCTGAGCACATTCTCCTAGCAGTCGTTATGAAGTTGAACTTCACACATTGAATTAAACCTAGGACCAAAAGTTGCTTACTACTACATAATACTATCTTTTCAGCTTGTCTACAAAATACTAGTTTTTTAGCTTGCCGACATAAAAAACTGCATAATACTATCTTTACAGCTTGCCTACACAAAAACTGCATAATACTATCTTTACAGCTTGCCTACACAAAAACTGCATAATACTATCTTTTCAGCTTGTCTACATAATACTAGTTTTTTAGCTTGCCGACATAAAAAACTGCATAATACTATCTTTTCAGCTTGTCTACATAATACTAGTTTTTTAGCTTGCCGACATAAAAAACTGCATAATACTATCTTTTCAGCTTGTCTACATAATACTAGTTTTTTAGCTTGCCGACATAAAAAACTGCATAATACTATCTTTTCAGCTTGTCTACATAATACTAGTTTTTTAGCTTGCCTACACAAAAACTGCATAATACTATCTTTTCAGCTTGTCTACATAATACTAGTTTTTTAGCTTGCCGACATAAAAAACTGCATAACACTATCTTTACAGCTTGCCTACACAAAAACTGCATAATACTATCTTTACAGCTTGCCTACACAAAAACTGCATAATACTATCTTTTCAGCTTGCCTACACAAAAACTGCATAATACTATCTTTTCAGCTTGTCTACATAATACTAGTTTTTTAGCTTGCCGACATAAACAACTGCATAATAGTATCTTTTCAGCTTGTCTACATAATACTAGTTTTTTAGCTTGCCGACATAAAAAACTGCATAATACTATCTTTACAGCTTGCCTACACAAAAACTGCATAATACTATCTTTACAGCTTGCCTACACAAAAACTGCATAATACTATCTCTACAGCTTGCCTACACAAAAACTGCATAATACTATCTTTTCAGCTTGCCTACACAAAAACTGCATAATACTATCTTTACAGCTTGCCTAAACAAAAACTGCATAATACTATCTTTACAGCTTGCCTACACAAAAACTGCATAATACTACCTTTACAGCTTGCCTACACAAAACTGCATAATACTATCTTTACAGCTTGCCTGCACAAAAACTGCATAATACTATCTTTTCAGCTTGCCTACACAAAAACTGCATAATACTATCTTTTCAGCTTGTCTACATAATACTAGTTTTTTAGCTTGCCGACATAAAAAACAGCAATATACTATCTTTACAGATTGCCTACACAAAAACTGCATAATACTATCTTTACAGCTTGCCTACATAAAAAACTGCATAATACTATCTTTACAGCTTGCCGACATAAAAACTGCATAATACTATCTTTTCAGCTTGCCTACACAAAAACTGCATAATACTATCTTTACAGCTTGCCTACACAAAAACTGCATAATACTATCTTTACAGCTTGCCTACACAAAAACTGCATAATACTATCTTTTCAGCTTGCCTACACAAAAACTGCATAATACTATCTTTTCAGCTTGTCTACATAATACTAGTTTTTTAGCTTGCCGACATAAAAAACAGCAATATACTATCTTTACAGCTTGCCTACACAAAAACTGCATAATACTATCTTTACAGCTTGCCTACACAAAAACTGCATAATACTATCTTTTCAGCTTGTCTACATAATACTAGTTTTTTAGCTTGCCGACATAAAAAACAGCAATATACTATCTTTACAGCTTGCCTACACAAAAACTGCATAATACTATCTTTACAGCTTGCCTACACAAAAACTGCATAATACTATCTTTACAGCTTGCCTACACAAAAACTGCATAATACTACCTTTACAGCTTGCCTACACAAAAACTGCATAATACTATCTTTACAGCTTGTCTACATAATACTATCTTTACAGCTTGCCTACACAAAAACTGCATAATACTATCTTTAAAGCTTGCCGACATAAAAACTGCATAATACTATCTTTTCAGCTTGCCTACACAAAAACTGCATAATACTATCTTTACAGCTTGCCTACACAAAAACTGCATAATACTATCTTTACAGCTTGCCTACACAAAAACTGCATAATACTATCTTTACAGCTTGCCTACACAAAAACTGCATAATACTATCTTTACAGCTTGCCTACACAAAAACTGCATAATACTATCTTTACAGCTTGCCTACATAAAAACTGTATAATACTATCTTTACAGCTTGCCGACATAAAAAACTGCATAATACTATCTTTTCAGCTTGCCTACACAAAAACTGCATAATACTATCTTTACAGCTTGCCTACACAAAAACTGCATAATACTATCTTTACAGCTTGCCTACACAAAAACTGCATAATACTATCTTTACAGCTTGCCTACACAAAAACTGCATCATACTATATTTTCAGCTTGCCTACACAAAAACTGCATAATACTATCTTTTCAGCTTGCCTACACAAAAACTGCATAATACTATCTTTTCAGCTTGTCTACATAATACTAGTTTTTTAGCTTGCCGACATAAAAAACTGCATAATACTATCTTTACAGCTTGCCTGCACAAAAACTGCATAATACTATCTTTTCAGCTTGCCTACACAAAAACTGCATAATACTATCTTTTCAGCTTGTCTACATAATACTAGTTTTTTAGCTTGCCGACATAAAAAACTGCATAATACTATCTTTTCAGCTTGTCTACATAATACTAGTTTTTTAGCTTGCCGACATAAAAAACTGCATAATACTATCTTTTCAGCTTGTCTACATAATACTAGTTTTTTAGCTTGCCGACATAAAAAACTGCATAATACTATCTTTTCAGCTTGTCTACATAATACTAGTTTTTTAGCTTGCCTACACAAAAACTGCATAATACTATCTTTTCAGCTTGTCTACATAATACTAGTTTTTTAGCTTGCCGACATAAAAAACTGCATAACACTATCTTTACAGCTTGCCTACACAAAAACTGCATAATACTATCTTTACAGCTTGCCTACACAAAAACTGCATAATACTATCTTTTCAGCTTGCCTACACAAAAACTGCATAATACTATCTTTTCAGCTTGTCTACATAATACTAGTTTTTTAGCTTGCCGACATAAACAACTGCATAATAGTATCTTTTCAGCTTGTCTACATAATACTAGTTTTTTAGCTTGCC
This sequence comes from Pieris macdunnoughi, assembly GCA_905332375.1. Taxonomy (NCBI): domain Eukaryota; kingdom Metazoa; phylum Arthropoda; class Insecta; order Lepidoptera; family Pieridae; genus Pieris; species Pieris macdunnoughi. The sequence goes on along the minus strand of CAJOBZ010000005.1, from coordinate 7,010,209 downwards.
GACATAAAAAACTGCATAATACTATCTTTACAGCTTGCCTACACAAAAACTGCATAATACTATCTTTACAGCTTGCCTACACAAAAACTGCATAATACTATCTCTACAGCTTGCCTACACAAAAACTGCATAATACTATCTTTTCAGCTTGCCTACACAAAAACTGCATAATACTATCTTTACAGCTTGCCTAAACAAAAACTGCATAATACTATCTTTACAGCTTGCCTACACAAAAACTGCATAATACTACCTTTACAGCTTGCCTACACAAAAACTGCATAATACTATCTTTACAGCTTGCCTGCACAAAACTGCATAATACTATCTTTTCAGCTTGCCTACACAAAAACTGCATAATACTATCTTTTCAGCTTGTCTACATAATACTAGTTTTTTAGCTTGCCGACATAAAAACAGCAATATACTATCTTTACAGATTGCCTACACAAAAACTGCATAATACTATCTTTACAGCTTGCCTACATAAAAAACTGCATAATACTATCTTTACAGCTTGCCGACATAAAAAACTGCATAATACTATCTTTTCAGCTTGCCTACACAAAAACTGCATAATACTATCTTTACAGCTTGCCTACACAAAAACTGCATAATACTATCTTTACAGCTTGCCTACACAAAAACTGCATAATACTATCTTTTCAGCTTGCCTACACAAAAACTGCATAATACTATCTTTTCAGCTTGTTCACATAATACTAGTTTTTTAGCTTGCCGACATAAAAAACAGCAATATACTATCTTTACAGCTTGCCTACACAAAAACTGCATAATACTATCTTTACAGCTTGCCTACACAAAACTGCATAATACTATCTTTTCAGCTTGTCTGCATAATACTAGTTTTTTAGCTTGCCGACATAAAAAACAGCAATATACTATCTTTACAGCTTGCCTACACAAAAACTGCATAATACTATCTTTACAGCTTGCCTACACAAAAACTGCATAATACTATCTTTACAGCTTGCCTACACAAAAACTGCATAATACTACCTTTACAGCTTGCCTACACAAAAACTGCATAATACTATCTTTACAGCTTGTCTACATAATACTATCTTTACAGCTTGCCTACACAAAAACTGCATAATACTATCTTTAAAGCTTGCCGACATAAAAAACTGCATAATACTATCTTTTCAGCTTGCCTACACAAAAACTGCATAATACTATCTTTACAGCTTGCCTACACAAAAACTGCATAATACTATCTTTACAGCTTGCCTACACAAAAACTGCATAATACTATCTTTACAGCTTGCCTACACAAAAACTGCATAATACTATCTTTACAGCTTGCCTACACAAAAACTGCATAATACTATCTTTACAGCTTGCCTACATAAAAAACTGTATAATACTATCTTTACAGCTTGCCGACATAAAAACTGCATAATACTATCTTTTCAGCTTGCCTACACAAAAACTGCATAATACTATCTTTACAGCTTGCCTACACAAAAACTGCATAATACTATCTTTACAGCTTGCCTACACAAAAACTGCATAATACTATCTTTACAGCTTGCCTACACAAAAACTGCATCATACTATATTTTCAGCTTGCCTACACAAAAACTGCATAATACTATCTTTTCAGCTTGCCTACACAAAAACTGCATAATACTATCTTTTCAGCTTGTCTACATAATACTAGTTTTTTAGCTTGCCGACATAAAAAACTGCATAATACTATCTTTACAGCTTGCCTGCACAAAAACTGCATAATACTATCTTTTCAGCTTGCCTACACAAAAAACTGCATTATACTATCTTTTCAGCTTGTCTACATAATACTAGTTTTTTAGCTTGCCGACATTAAAAACAGCAATATACTATCTTTACAGCTTGCCGACATAAAAACTGCATAATACTATCTTTTCAGCTTGCCTACACAAAAACTGCATAATACTATCTTTACAGCTTGCCTACACAAAAACTGCATAATACTATCTTTACAGCTTGCCTACACAAAAACTGCATAATACTACCTTTACAGCTTGCCTACACAAAAACTGCATAATACTATCTTTACAGCTTGTCTACATAATACTATCTTTACAGCTTGCCTACACAAAAACTGCATAATACTATCTTTACAGCTTGCCTGCACAAAAACTGCATAATACTATCTTTTCAGCTTGCCTACACAAAAAACTGCATAATACTATCTTTTCAGCTTGTCTACATAATACTAGTTTTTTAGCTTGCCGACATAAAAACAGCAATATACTATCTTTACAGCTTGCCTACACAAAAACTGCATAATACTATCTTTACAGCTTGCCTACATAAAAACTGCATAATACTATCTTTACAGCTTGCCGACATAAAAACTGCATAATACTATCTTTTCAGCTTGCCTACACAAAAAACTGCATAATACTATCTTTACAGCTTGCCTACACAAAAACTGCATAATACTATCTTTACAGCTTGCCTACACAAAAACTGCATAATACTATCTTTACAGCCTGCCTACACAAAACTGCATAATACTACCTTTACAGCTTGCCTACACAAAAACTGCATAATACTATCTTTACAGCTTGCCTACACAAAAACTGCATAATACTATCTTTACAGCTTGTCTACATATAATACTATCTTTACAGCTTGCCTACACAAAAACTGCATAATACTATCTTTCAGCTTGTCTACATAATACTAGTTTTTTAGCTTGCCGACATAAAAAACAGCAATATACTATCTTTACAGCTTGCCTACACAAAAACTGCATAATACTATCTTTACAGCTTGCCTACATAAAAAACTGCATAATACTATCTTTACAGCTTGCCTACACAAAAACTGCATAATACTATCTTTACAGCTTGCCTACACAAAAACTGCATAATACTATCTTTACAGCTTGCCTACACAAAAACTGCATAATACTATCTTTACAGCTTGCCTACACAAAAACTGCATAATACTATCTTTACAGCTTGCCTACACAAAAACTGCATAATACTATCTTTTCAGCTTGTCTGCATAATACTAGTTTTTTAGCTTGCCGACATAAAAACAGCAATATACTATCTTTACAGCTTGCCTACACAAAAACTGCATAATACTATCTTTACAGCTTGCCTACATAAAAAACTGCATAATACTATCTTTACAGCTTGCCGACATAAAAAACTGCATAATACTATCTTTTCAGCTTGCCTACACAAAAACTGCATAATACTATCTTTACAGCTTGCCTACACAAAAACTGCATAATACTATCTTTACAGCTTGCCTACACAAAAACTGCATAATACTATCTTTACAGCTTGCCTACACAAAAACTGCATAATACTATCTTTACAGCTTGCCTACACAAAAACTGCATAATACTATCTTTTCAGCTTGCCTACACAAAAACTGCATAATACTATCTTTTCAGCTTGTCTACATAATACTAGTTTTTTAGCTTGCCGACATAAACAACTGCATAATAGTATCTTTTCAGCTTGTCTACATAATACTAGTTTTTTAGCTTGCCGACATAAAAAACTGCATAATACTATCTTTACAGCTTGCCTACACAAAAACTGCATAATACTATCTTTACAGCTTGCCTACACAAAAACTGCATAATACTATCTTTACAGCTTGCCTACACAAAACTGCATAATACTATCTTTACAGCTTGCCTACACAAAAACTGCATCATACTATATTTTCAGCTTGCCTACACAAAAACTGCATAATACTATCTTTTCAGCTTGCCTACACAAAAACTGCATAATACTATCTTTTCAGCTTGTCTACATAATACTAGTTTTTTAGCTTGCCGACATAAAAACTGCATAATACTATCTTTACAGCTTGCCTGCACAAAAACTGCATAATACTATCTTTTCAGCTTGCCTACACAAAAACTGCATTATACTATCTTTTCAGCTTGTCTACATAATACTAGTTTTTTAGCTTGCCGACATAAAAAAACAGCAATATACTATCTTTACAGCTTGCCGACATAAAAACTGCATAATACTATCTTTCAGCTTGCCTACACAAAAACTGCATAATACTATCTTTACAGCTTGCCTACACAAAACTGCATAATACTATCTTTACAGCTTGCCTACACAAAAACTGCATAATACTACCTTTACAGCTTGCCTACACAAAAACTGCATAATACTATCTTTACAGCTTGTCTACATAATACTATCTTTACAGCTTGCCTACACAAAAACTGCATAATACTATCTTTACAGCTTGCCTGCACAAAAACTGCATAATACTATCTTTTCAGCTTGCCTACACAAAAACTGCATAATACTATCTTTTCAGCTTGTCTACATAATACTAGTTTTTTAGCTTGCCGACATAAAAACAGCAATATACTATCTTTACAGCTTGCCTACACAAAAACTGCATAATACTATCTTTTCAGCTTGCCTACACAAAAACTGCATAATACTATCTTTTCAGCTTGTCTACATAATACTAGTTTTTTAGCTTGCCGACATAAAAAACTGCATAATACTATCTTTACAGCTTGCCTGCACAAAAACTGCATAATACTATCTTTTCAGCTTGCCTACACAAAAACTGCATAATACTATCTTTTCAGCTTGTCTACATAATACTAGTTTTTTAGCTTGCCGACATTAAAAACAGCAATATACTATCTTTACAGCTTGCCGACATAAAAACTGCATAATACTATCTTTTCAGCTTGCCTACACAAAAACTGCATAATACTATCTTTACAGCTTGCCTACACAAAACTGCATAATACTATCTTTACAGCTTGCCTACACAAAAACTGCATAATACTACCTTTACAGCTTGCCTACACAAAAACTGCATAATACTATCTTTACAGCTTGTCTACATAATACTATCTTTACAGCTTGCCTACACAAAAACTGCATAATACTATCTTTACAGCTTGCCTACACAAAAACTGCATAATACTATCTTTTCAGCTTGCCTACACAAAAACTGCATAATACTATCTTTTCAGCTTGTCTACACAAAAACTGCATAATACTATCTTTTCAGCTTGTCTACATAATACTAGTTTTTTAGCTTGCCGACATAAAAAACTGCATAATACTATCTTTACAGCTTGCCTGCACAAAAACTGCATAATACTATCTTTTCAGCTTGCCTACACAAAAACTGCATTATACTATCTTTTCAGCTTGTCTACATAATACTAGTTTTTTTAGCTTGCCGACATAAAAAACAGCAATATACTATCTTTACAGCTTGCCGACATAAAAACTGCATAATACTATCTTTCAGCTTGCCTACACAAAAACTGCATAATACTATCTTTACAGCTTGCCTACACAAAAACTGCATAATACTATCTTTACAGCTTGCCTACACAAAAACTGCATAATACTACCTTTACAGCTTGCCTACACAAAAACTGCATAATACTATCTTTACAGCTTGTCTACATAATACTATCTTTACAGCTTGCCTACACAAAAACTGCATAATACTATCTTTACAGCTTGCCTGCACAAAAACTGCATAATACTATCTTTTCAGCTTGCCTACACAAAAACTGCATAATACTATCTTTTCAGCTTGTCTACATAATACTAGTTTTTTAGCTTGCCGACATAAAAACAGCAATATACTATCTTTACAGCTTGCCTACACAAAAACTGCATAATACTATCTTTTCAGCTTGCCTACACAAAAACTGCATAATACTATCTTTTCAGCTTGTCTACATAATACTAGTTTTTTAGCTTGCCGACATAAAAAACTGCATAATACTATCTTTACAGCTTGCCTGCACAAAAACTGCATAATACTATCTTTTCAGCTTGCCTACACAAAAACTGCATAATACTATCTTTCAGCTTGTCTACATAATACTAGTTTTTTAGCTTGCCGACATAAAAAACAGCAATATACTATCTTTACAGCTTGCCGACATAAAAAACTGCATAATACTATCTTTTCAGCTTGCCTACACAAAAACTGCATAATACTATCTTTACAGCTTGCCTACACAAAAACTGCATAATACTATCTTTACAGCTTGCCTACACAAAAACTGCATAATACTACCTTTACAGCTTGCCTACACAAAAACTGCATAATACTATCTTTACAGCTTGTCTACATAATACTATCTTTACAGCTTGCCTACACAAAAACTGCATAATACTATCTTTACAGCTTGCCTGCACAAAAACTGCATAATACTATCTTTTCAGCTTGCCTACACAAAAACTGCATAATACTATCTTTTCAGCTTGTCTACATAATACTAGTTTTTTAGCTTGCCGACATAAAAACAGCAATATACTATCTTTACAGCTTGCCTACACAAAAACTGCATAATACTATCTTTACAGCTTGCCTACATAAAAACTGCATAATACTATCTTTACAGCTTGCCGACATAAAAACTGCATAATACTATCTTTTCAGCTTGCCTACACAAAAACTGCATAATACTATCTTTACAGCTTGCCTACACAAAAACTGCATAATACTATCTTTACAGCTTGCCTACACAAAAACTGCATAATACTATCTTTACAGCTTGCCTACACAAAAACTGCATAATACTATCTTTACAGCCTGCCTACACAAAAACTGCATAATACTACCTTTACAGCTTGCCTACACAAAAACTGCATAATACTATCTTTACAGCTTGCCTACACAAAAACTGCATAATACTATCTTTACAGCTTGTCTACATAATACTATCTTTACAGCTTGCCTACACAAAAACTGCATAATACTATCTTTTCAGCTTGTCTACATAATACTAGTTTTTTAGCTTGCCGACATAAAAACAGCAATATACTATCTTTACAGCTTGCCTACACAAAAACTGCATAATACTATCTTTACAGCTTGCCTACATAAAAAACTGCATAATACTATCTTTACAGCTTGCCGACATAAAAACTGCATAATACTATCTTTTCAGCTTGCCTACACAAAAACTGCATAATACTATCTTTACAGCTTGCCTACACAAAAACTGCATAATACTATCTTTACAGCTTGCCTACACAAAAACTGCATAATACTATCTTTACAGCTTGCCTACACAAAAACTGCATAATACTATCTTTACAGCTTGCCTACACAAAAACTGCATAATACTATCTTTACAGCTTGCCTACACAAAAACTGCATAATACTATCTTTTCAGCTTGTCTACATAATACTAGTTTTTTAGCTTGCCGACATAAAAAACAGCAATATACTATCTTTACAGCTTGCCTACACAAAAACTGCATAATACTATCTTTACAGCTTGCCTACATAAAAACTGCATAATACTATCTTTACAGCTTGCCGACATAAAAAACTGCATAATACTATCTTTTCAGCTTGCCTACACAAAAACTGCATAATACTATCTTTACAGCTTGCCTACACAAAAACTGCATAATACTATCTTTACAGCTTGCCTACACAAAAACTGCATAATACTATCTTTACAGCTTGCCTACACAAAAACTGCATAATACTATCTTTACAGCTTGCCTACACAAAAACTGCATAATACTATCTTTACAGCTTGCCTACACAAAAACTGCATAATACTATCTTTACAGCTTGCCTACACAAAAACTGCATAATACTATCTTTACAGCTTGCCTACACAAAAAACTGCATAATACTATCTTTTCAGCTTGTCTACATAATACTAGTTTTTTAGCTTGCCGACATAAAAAACAGCAATATACTATCTTTACAGCTTGCCTACACAAAAACTGCATAATACTATCTTTACAGCTTGCCTACATAAAAACTGTATAATACTATCTACAGCTTGCCGACATAAAAACTGCATAATACTATCTTTTCAGCTTGCCTACACAAAAACTGCATAATACTATCTTTACAGCTTGCCTACACAAAAACTGCATAATACTATCTTTACAGCTTGCCTACACAAAAACTGCATAATACTATCTTTACAGCTTGCCTACACAAAAACTGCATAATACTATCTTTACAGCTTGCCTACACAAAAACTGCATAATACTATCTTTTCAGCTTGTCTACATAATACTAGTTTTTTAGCTTGCCGACATAAAAAACAGCAATATACTATCTTTACAGCTTGCCTACACAAAAACTGCATAATACTATCTTTACAGCTTGCCTACATAAAAACTGCATAATACTATCTTTACAGCTTGCCGACATAAAAACTGCATAATACTATCTTTTCAGCTTGCCTACACAAAAACTGCATAATACTATCTTTACAGCTTGCCTACACAAAAACTGCATAATACTATCTTTACAGCTTGCCTACACAAAAACTGCATAATACTATCTTTACAGCTTGCCTACACAAAAACTGCATAATACTATCTTCACAGCTTGCCTACACAAAAACTGCATAATACTACCTTTACAGCTTGCCTACACAAAAACTGCATAATACTATCTTTACAGCTTGTCTACATAATACTATCTTTACAGCTTGCCTACACAAAAACTGCATAATACTATCTTTACAGCCTGCCTACACAAAAACTGCATAATACTACCTTTACAGCTTGCCTACACAAAAACTGCATAATACTATCTTTACAGCTTGCCTACACAAAAACTGCATAATACTATCTTTACAGCTTGTCTACATAATACTATCTTTACAGCTTGCCTACACAAAAACTGCATAATACTATCTTTTCAGCTTGTCTACATAATACTAGTTTTTTAGCTTGCCGACATAAAAACAGCAATATACTATCTTTACAGCTTGCCTACACAAAAACTGCATAATACTATCTTTACAGCTTGCCTACATAAAAAACTGCATAATACTATCTTTACAGCTTGCCGACATAAAAACTGCATAATACTATCTTTTCAGCTTGCCTACACAAAAACTGCATAATACTATCTTTACAGCTTGCCTACACAAAAACTGCATAATACTATCTTTACAGCTTGCCTACACAAAAACTGCATAATACTATCTTTACAGCTTGCCTACACAAAAACTGCATAATACTATCTTTACAGCTTGCCCACACAAAAACTGCATAATACTATCTTTACAGCTTGCCTACACAAAAACTGCATAATACTATCTTTTCAGCTTGTCTACATAATACTAGTTTTTTAGCTTGCCGACATAAAAAACAGCAATATACTATCTTTACAGCTTGCCTACACAAAAACTGCATAATACTATCTTTACAGCTTGCCTACATAAAAACTGCATAATACTATCTTTACAGCTTGCCGACATAAAAACTGCATAATACTATCTTTTCAGCTTGCCTACACAAAAACTGCATAATACTATCTTTACAGCTTGCCTACACAAAAACTGCATAATACTATCTTTACAGCTTGCCTCACACAAAACTGCATAATACTATCTTTACAGCTTGCCTACACAAAAACTGCATAATACTATCTTTACAGCTTGCCTACACAAAAACTGCATAATACTATCTTTACAGCTTGCCTACACAAAAACTGCATAATACTATCTTTACAGCTTGCCTACACAAAAACTGCATAATACTATCTTTACAGCTTGCCTACACAAAACTGCATAATACTATCTTTTCAGCTTGTCTACATAATACTAGTTTTTTAGCTTGCCGACATAAAAACAGCAATATACTATCTTTACAGCTTGCCTACACAAAAACTGCATAATACTATCTTTACAGCTTGCCTACATAAAAAACTGTATAATACTATCTACAGCTTGCCGACATAAAAAACTGCATAATACTATCTTTCAGCTTGCCTACACAAAAACTGCATAATACTATCTTTACAGCTTGCCTACACAAAAACTGCATAATACTATCTTTACAGCTTGCCTACACAAAAACTGCATAATACTATCTTTACAGCTTGCCTACACAAAAACTGCATCATACTATATTTTCAGCTTGCCTACACAAAAACTGCATAATACTATCTTTTCAGCTTGCCTACACAAAAACTGCATAATACTATCTTTTCAGCTTGTCTACATAATACTAGTTTTTTAGCTTGCCGACATAAAAAACTGCATAATACTATCTTTACAGCTTTCCTGCACAAAAACTGCATAATACTATCTTTTCAGCTTGCCTACACAAAAACTGCATTATACTATCTTTCAGCTTGCCTACACAAAAACTGCATTATACTATCTTTTCAGCTTGTCTACATAATACTAGTTTTTTAGCTTGCCGACATAAAAACAGCAATATACTATCTTTACAGCTTGCCGACATAAAAACTGCATAATACTATCTTTCAGCTTGCCTACACAAAACTGCATAATACTATCTTTACAGCTTGCCTACACAAAAACTGCATAATACTATCTTCACAGCTTGCCTACACAAAAACTGCATAATACTACCTTTACAGCTTGCCTACACAAAAACTGCATAATACTATCTTTACAGCTTGTCTACATAATACTATCTTTACAGCTTGCCTACACAAAAACTGCATAATACTATCTTTACAGCTTGCCTGCACAAAACTGCATAATACTATCTTTTCAGCTTGCCTACACAAAAACTGCATAATACTATCTTTTCAGCTTGTCTACATAATACTAGTTTTTTTAGCTTGCCGACATAAAAACAGCAATATACTATCTTTACAGCTTGCCTACACAAAAACTGCATAATACTATCTTTTCAGCTTGTCTACATAATACTAGTTTTTTAGCTTGCCGACATAAAAAACAGCAATATACTATCTTTACAGCTTGCCTACACAAAAACTGCATAATACTATCTTTACAGCTTGCCTACATAAAAAACTGCATAATACTATCTTTACAGCTTGCCGACATAAAAAACTGCATAATACTATCTTTTCAGCTTGCCTACACAAAAACTGCATAATACTATCTTTACAGCTTGCCTACACAAAAACTGCATAATACTATCTTTACAGCTTGCCTACACAAAAACTGCATAATACTATCTTTACAGCTTGACTACACAAAACTGCATAATACTATCTTTATAGCCTGCCTACACAAAAACTGCATAATACTACCTTTACAGCTTGCCTACACAAAAACTGCATAATACTATCTTTTCAGCTTGCCTACACAAAAACTGCATAATACTATCTTTTCAGCTTGTCTACATAACACTAGTTTTTTAGCTTGCCGACATAAAAAAACAGCAATATACTATCTTTACAGCTTGCCTACACAAAAACTGCATAATACTATCTTTACAGCTTGCCTACATAAAAACTGCATAATACTATCTTTACAGCTTGCCGACATAAAAAACTGCATAATACTATCTTTTCAGCTTGCCTACACAAAAACTGCATAATACTATCTTTACAGCTTGCCTACACAAAAACTGCATAATACTATCTTTACAGCTTGCCTACACAAAAACTGCATAATACTATCTTTACAGCTTGCCTACACAAAAAACTGCATAATACTATCTTTACAGCTTGCCTACACAAAAACTGCATAATACTATCTTTACAGCTTGCCTACACAAAAACTGCATAATACTATCTTTACAGCTTGCCTACACAAAAACTGCATAATACTATCTTTACAGCTTGCCTACACAAAAACTGCATAATACTATCTTTACAGCTTGCCTACACAAAAACTGCATAATACTATCTTTACAGCTTGCCTACACAAAAAACTGCATAATACTATCTTTACAGCTTGCCTACACAAAAACTGCATAATACTATCTTTTCAGCTTGTCTACATAATACTAGTTTTTTAGCTTGCCGACATAAAAACAGCAATATACTATCTTTACAGCTTGCCTACACAAAAACTGCATAATACTATCTTTACAGCTTGCCTACATAAAAAACTGTATAATACTATCTTTACAGCTTGCCGACATAAAAACTGCATAATACTATCTTTTCAGCTTGCCTACACAAAAACTGCATAATACTATCTTTACAGCTTGCCTACACAAAAACTGCATAATACTATCTTTACAGCTTGCCTACACAAAAACTGCATAATACTATCTTTACAGCTTGCCTACACAAAAACTGCATCATACTATATTTTCAGCTTGCCTACACAAAAACTACATAATACTATCTTTTCAGCTTGCCTACACAAAAACTGCATAATACTATCTTTTCAGCTTGTCTACATAATACTAGGTTTTTAGCTTGCCGACATAAAAACTGCATAATACTATCTTTACAGCTTGCCTGCACAAAAACTGCATAATACTATCTTTTCAGCTTGCCTACACAAAAACTGCATAATACTATCTTTTCAGCTTGTCTACATAATACTAGTTTTTTAGCTTGCCGACATAAAAAACAGCAATATACTATCTTTACAGCTTGCCGACATAAAAAACTGCATAATACTATCTTTCAGCTTGCCTACACAAAAACTGCATAATACTATCTTTACAGCTTGCCTACACAAAAACTGCATAATACTATCTTTACAGCTTGCTTACACAAAAACTGCATAATACTACCTTTACAGCTTGCCTACACAAAAACTGCATAATACTATCTTTACAGCTTGTCTACATAATACTATCTTTACAGCTTGCCTACACAAAAACTGCATAATACTATCTTTACAGCTTGCCTGCACAAAAACTGCATAATACTATCTTTTCAGCTTGCCTACACAAAAACTGCATAATACTATCTTTTCAGCTTGTCTACATAATACTAGTTTTTTAGCTTGCCGACATAAAAAAACAGCAATATACTATCTTTACAGCTTGCCTACACAAAAACTGCATAATACTATCTTTACAGCTTGCCTACATAAAAACTGCATAATACTATCTTTACAGCTTGCCGACATAAAAACTGCATAATACTATCTTTTCAGCTTGCCTACACAAAAACTGCATAATACTATCTTTACAGCTTGCCTACACAAAAACTGCATAATACTATCTTTACAGCTTGCCTACATAAAAAACTGCATAATACTATCTTTACAGCTTGCCTACACAAAAACTGCATAATACTATCTTTACAGCTTGCCTACACAAAAACTGCATAATACTATCTTTACAGCTTGCCTACACAAAAACTGCATAATACTATCTTTACAGCTTGCCTACACAAAACTGCATAATACTATCTTTACAGCTTGCCTACACAAAAACTGCATAATACTATCTTTTCAGCTTGTCTACATAATACTAGTTTTTTAGCTTGCCGACATAAAAAACAGCAATATACTATCTTTACAGCTTGCCTACACAAAAACTGCATAATACTATCTTTACAGCTTGCCTACATAAAAACTGCATAATACTATCTTTACAGCTTGCCGACATAAAAACTGCATAATACTATCTTTTCAGCTTGCCTACACAAAAACTGCATAATACTATCTTTACAGCTTGCCTACACAAAAACTGCATAATACTACCTTTACAGCTTGCCTATACAAAAACTGCATAATACTATCTTTACAGCTTGCCTACACAAAAACTGCATAATACTATCTTTACAGCTTGCCTGCACAAAAACTGCATAATACTATCTTTTCAGCTTGCCTACACAAAAACTGCATAATACTATCTTTACAGCTTGCCTACACAAAAACTGCATAATACTATCTTTACAGCTTGCCTACACAAAAACTGCATAATACTATCTTTACAGCTTGCCTGCACAAAAACTGCATAATACTATCTTTTCAGCTTGCCTACACAAAAACTGCATAATACTATCTTTTCAGCTTGTCTACATAATACTAGTTTTTTAGCTTGCCGACATAAAAAACAGCAATATACTATCTTTACAGCTTGCCTACACAAAAACTGCATAATACTATCTTTTCAGCTTGTCTACATAATACTAGTTTTTTAGCTTGCCGACATAAAAAACAGCAATATACTATCTTTACAGCTTGCCTACACAAAAACTGCATAATACTATCTTTACAGCTTGCCTACATAAAAAACTGCATAATACTATCTTTACAGCTTGCCGACATAAAAACTGCATAATACTATCTTTTCAGCTTGCCTACACAAAAACTGCATAATACTATCTTTACAGCTTGCCTACACAAAAACTGCATAATACTATCTTTACAGCTTGACTACACAAAAACTGCATAATACTATCTTTACAGCCTGCCTACACAAAAACTGCATAATACTACCTTTACAGCTTGCCTACACAAAAACTGCATAATACTATCTTTACAGCTTTCCTACATAAAAACTGCAAAATACTATCTTTACAGCTTGCCTACACAAAAACTGCATAATACTATCTTTACAGCTTGACTACACAAAAACTGCATAATACTATCTTTACAGCCTGCCTACACAAAAACTGCATAATACTACCTTTACAGCTTGCCTACACAAAAACTGCATAATACTATCTTTACAGCTTGCCTACACAAAAACTGCATAATACTATCTTTACAGCTTTCCTACATAAAAACTGCATAATACTATCTTTACAGCTTGCCGACATAAAAACTGCATAATACTATCTTTTCAGCTTGCCTACACAAAAACTGCATAATACTATCTTTACAGCTTGCCTACACAAAAACTGCATAATACTATCTTTACAGCTTGCCTACACAAAAACTGCATAATACTATCTTTACAGCTTGCCTACACAAAAACTGCATAATACTATCTTTACAGCTTGCCTGCACAAAAACTGCATAATACTATCTTTTCAGCTTGCCTACACAAAAACTGCATAATACTATCTTTTCAGCTTGTCTACATAATACTAGTTTTTTAGCTTGCCGACATAAAAAACAGCAATATACTATCTTTACAGCTTGCCTACACAAAAACTGCATAATACTATCTTTACAGCTTGCCGACATAAAAAACAGCATAATACTATCTTTTCAGCTTGCCTACACAAAAACTGCATAATACTATCTTTACAGCTTGCCTACACAAAAACTGCATAATACTATCTTTATAGCTTGCCTACACATAAACTGCATAATACTATCTTTACAGCTTGCCTACACAAAAACTGCATAATACTACCTTTACAGCTTGCCTACACAAAAACTGCATAATACTATCTTTACAGCTTGCCTTCACAAAAACTGCATAATACTATCTTTACAGCTTGCCTACACAAAAACTACATAATACTATCTTTACAGCTTGCCTACACAAAAACTGCATAATACTATCTTTACAGCTTGCCTACACAAAAACTGCATAATACTATCTTTTCAGCTTGCCTACACAAAAACTGCATAATACTATCTTTTCAGCTTGTCTACATAATACTAGTTTTTTAGCTTGCCGACATAAAAAACTGCATAATACTATCTTTACAGCTTGCCTGCACAAAAACTGCATAGTACTATCTTTTCAGCTTGCCTACACAAAAACTGCATAATACTATCTTTTCAGCTTGTCTACATAATACTAGTTTTTAGCTTGCCGACATAAAAACAGCAATATACTATCTTTACAGCTTGCCTACACAAAACTGCATAATACTATCTTTACAGCTTGCCTACATAAAAACTTCATAATACTATCTTTACAGCTTGCCGACATAAAAACTGCATAATACTATCTTTTCAGCTTGCCTACACAAAAACTGCATAATACTATCTTTACAGCTTGCCTACACAAAAACTGCATAATACTATCTTTACAGCTTGCCTACACAAAAACTGCATAATACTATCTTTACAGCTTGCCTACACAAAAACTGCATAATACTATCTTTACAGCTTGCCTACACAAAAACTGCATAATACTATCTTTACAGCTTGCCTACACAAAAACTGCATAATACTACCTTTACAGCTTGCCTACACAAAAACTGCATAATACTATCTTTACAGCTTGCCTACACAAAAACTGCATAATACTATCTTTACAGCTTACCTACACAAAAACTGCATAATACTATCTTTACAGCTTGCCTACACAAAAACTGCATAATACTATCTTTTCAGCTTGCCTACACAAAAACTGCATAATACTATCTTTACAGCTTGCCGATATAAAATTGCTGATGGGTCGTATGATGACAATGAAAAACTACGCGTTCCGCATTTTCCCTAACGTTGATTTATTTCACAAGGGTTTGATATCGTACGATTTTTCCTACACACCTCTAGGTATTATTACCATAGAGAGATCGATAATTATTAAGGTATGGTATATGGAAACTATGACACCTTTAAACATTATTAATATACGTGCTATATGCACGTGCTCAATGTTCTTGAAAAATTCTGTTTCAATTACTATATTATCGTTTCTTTTCTTGTTACTAGAGAATATTGGAATTAAAAATAACTACAACTAAATTTATTTTCAACACATAAATATACAGATTTACAATATTGTTAACATACATATTATTAATAATAATTAAAATGTTTAAATAGAAAATTTTAAGAAATATAAAATGTTTCTCTCCGTGGCAGTGTACCTTTAATGTACTAAATTTTACTGCTCTTGCAAACATTCTTAATATTATGTTCTATATTATTTGAACTCGTTGTCTACATTTTCAGGTATTAGCTATAGGACTAACGTGCGTGGCAGCAATTCTGCAGTTTCAGAAATAGAAACCGTAATACCTACTCACAAACTTTAGAATATAAAGCACGAGTATGCTTTGTCTGGCGCACCGCAATTGATATTTGAAACTTTTATTTATTAGTATTGCTATAAAGAAGGTATTAAGTCATTTAGCTACAGTAAAATTTTACCTAATTAATTGATCTTCACGATTTAAGACATTAATTTATGTATGCACATCTATAACGTGTTTCCATAACATTAAGATCCCTCGATAAGATAATAAGCGTAGAGCTTATTCTATAATTGATTGTCTAAAATACCTTTCGTAGATTTATTATTAACAGTAGTCCATCTTTTCTATAGACATAAGCTAAGCCCTGGTAGTGTTTCTGGCTGTAAGCTATTTAAGGTATAACATAATAGTTTTAAGGGAGTTCTTCTTATGATCGGTTTGCCGTTCTTTGGTGTTATACTTAGCTTTTATAATCCTGTGGCCTGCGACTAGTTAGGTACTGGCAGCATAAGATCTTTTGTGATGTGTGAAAAAATAAATATTGACTTTTCATAACTTGTATATTTGTATAATACACCCCCTGAACCGAAACTGTAGTAAATAAAAATGATTTAACTATATCTATTAACATCGTCACATCAAACTCGACATGCATGTACATTAATTCACCTATTTTCCTAACTAGTACATACATGTATGTCCCACTATGGAAGTTCTTAAAATTTTATCTTAAAAGTTTATCAGTACTCGTCGCCCTAACCTGTATAACCCATCTGCATTATCAAACCTACCTGTAAGGATTTCAAATAGGTACCGAGTAATAGCTAGATCCCTCCTTACCCCTAGCTGAGTGTATCCAATCATACCCACAGCGAACAAAGGTCGGTTGAAAAAAAAAAGGCTTTATTCATTTACAATCTGTAAGATTTGGGAACCCCTTTAAGTTTAAAGGGTAGAACGGATAAATCCCATAGATCCTCATACCTATAGCGAGTAAACTTATTTTGTATTCGCTCCACCATTGTTGAGTATTTCTTTTCATATCGTGGCCCCACATCATTGCGTTACTTTCCAAGTAACTTCTTACATATGCGTTATATGGTGTCATGTCTTTATATTAGAACTTAGTTGTTAATAAGCCAAAAGAGTTGCCTAGGCTAGAGACGCATAGGGTTTGAGTCTTGTATTTTGGAAGCCATTCGTTAAATCCAAATAAGAGATAAAAGTTGTATGTAATTCTGGGATTTCAAAAGTTTTATAGCATACACTTAAGAGCAAGCAAATCAGATTTTGATCAATAAGTCATAATAATGAGAGTAAGCTTCATATTTTTTTAATATCAAGTTATTTATAAGTAATTTTATGCAAAAAAAACCGAATAACAAAATATCTTATCTATGCTAACACGCTCAGTCTCTCTTTTCTTAATCTATACGGCAAATTTTACTAAAGAATAAATTATAAATACTCAACAAATAATTATCCAGCACCTGCCGCCATACAGAGAATATATTTTATTAATCAGAACAAGAAATTTGAAGATGGCAAGACTGGCCACATTTATAGTAGAATAATATAATATCTGTTTGATACTTTATATACTCAGATTAAATACCAGCTTTGCGATTCTGTAACGCGGTTTTCGAAGCGGCGGTCGCGCTCAAATGAGTCGTGAAGCAGTCATTTTACGATTTGGCTTTCTGATAAACAATAAACTACAAGCACCCTCCTTATCTAAGGAGGAGGGTGCTATATACCCAAGAGTGGCCGCAAAAGTTACAGCAATAGTTTTTTACAGTGTTGCAAGTTAATAATTTTACCCATATGGCTTTAGCTGCAGAAAATCACTATACTGTAGAGAGCGCTTGATGAGTTTTTCTGATTGGTTGTTTCTAGGTACGCGGTGCCTGCATATATGTAATACTGATTAGAATCGCCCATCGTTTCCGAAATCGGTTTTAATGCAAATAGCGCCTCCGAGACGTACTATTACTAATACCATTGTCATAATTAACTAATATATTTAAAGAGACACGTTAACCATTCATGATTCAATACACCTACAATTACATATTTAAGTACAGGCAATTATAATTTGTATACATACAATCTAAAAATCATTATCCTGCTTCGGACAGTGTCGCAGCCTATCCTGAATAGCCCTGTTTATCACTCAATTAGCCATATATAAACGGTACACAGTGGACGAATTTTGATCGAAATATCGGTAAACGCTTGACGAATAAATAATACCTACTATATTCGGCGCGCATATTTATTGATTCAAGCACTTGCTAGTAAAGCCCAAAGGTAATTATGTTTGTACGGTACATAGTTATTATTTCTATAGCTTTGTAGGTTTGAAGCCACAATCTTTAAATATTATCTACTAATAACTACGTAACAACTAATCAATGAATGTGTTCATATTTAAATAGAACGGTGTTTCTTTTAACGCATCATACGGACATTGGTTTTTAACATATTGCATATGAAATTGTTCCTTTATAAATATATAAAAAATCAGGTGTGTATAGAAATCTTGGCTAAGGTAATATATGTTCATTAACTTGAAGTGGTTTGCGTCTTAAGTTACCCATTAAATTATCTGTAACTAGCTAGGCTTCGCATGGGTGCAATGCTGATACTAAATTCAAGGTGCAAAAAAAAAAAAACATGTGGGATATCCATAAGAGATAGACATATACCATCGCGGAGTTTTCTGTATACCTTTTCAAAGTTTACAATACTTAGTACATTATTTCGATAAATATCGTAGGGTTCAGCCTGCGTTTGCGATATAAGCGGAAAAAATGTAACTAATCATAGTTCGATCTAAGACTCGTTTTGAAAATCAGCGTTACTTTTCGCGTATGAGACAAATACATTTTTTTATCCGTTCAAATGCTTGACAGTAATAGACGGAACTTAATTCGGAAATATATTTTATCCCGGATATTAAACTCAGAATCAGTTATAACGCAATCAATATATCTTCTATATAAAAATACGTCGGGTTTTCCTTCCTGACGCTATAACTCCAGAACGCACGAACCGATTTCCACGGTTTTGTATTCGTTGGAAGAAGCTAGTCAATGTTGTCGATGGTGGTCTCTCAGCTCGTTGTGCCGCATTAGCCTCAGTGAAGTAAACTCTTTGGCGATTTTCCAAATGCACAACTGTGGAATATCTTTCATGAATTTGAAATGAAAATATTGGTTTGTAGTACATGTTATGTATCAGAGATGACGCTGTATGTTAAAAAAAAAGATTTTCCGCTTTTCTGTTAATTTTTTCCTGAATTTTCTTTGCTATAAACCTCACGGAGCCCGAGACATTTCCAACGACTACAAAACCATGGAAATCGGTTCGTGCGTTCTGGAGTTATAGCGTCAGGAAGGAAAACCTGACTTATTTTTATATAGAAGAAGATATAATTGTCTGTATGCAATTCTTATAAAAAATAAAGTTATTCTTAAACCTAAAAAAACCTAAAATAATTAACTATCACCGCTGCGTTATTATTGTTCGTTATATAACGATGAATTAAAACGGTTTAAAAGTTCAGAATCGAGACTTGAGGTGCCTGTACCGTGTCATACATACAAACCGTGATAGTATCCTGTTAACAAATATAGTTTTAAATGCATTTTGAAGTCGGATTAATTTTTTTTACTGGTTTTTACTTGCAGACATGTACGTGAAAAGTGGATTCATTCGTGACACCATGGTTTTAATTTTATACGCACTTCGCATTTTTGGTATGGGCCCTGTTTCAATAGTTCGCAAAAAAAATGGCTACCAATTTCGCGTTTTACGATCTTATGCATTTTACGGCTATATCCTGATTACATTTATCAGTAAGTAGAGTATTTCAAATTATTATAAGATAGGGGGCGAGGGGGCCAATGGCTGGCTATGCGTCATACTCGTGAACGGGTGCTACTTGTAGTGACTGGTCGTACCTACTTGAATTCGTGTATGATGTTTGTTATTTCGACTATGTATTTGCGTGTGGTTCCCTCAAGAATGTAAGTGCGTGCTCCTATTACACCATGCCTCCTGCTGATAGAGGACAAATCTTTGTTTTTAATTTATTTTATTATTTATTAATGGTGTAAGAGTTGCAGCTCCTTACAAACGTTGTGTAAAACAAAAAACTTGGTTATTAAATAGAGTGGCGGAGAGTTTATTGCCTGGTGAATTATAAAAAGTGAGTATATTGAGAACTGGCAGTAAATGTAAAATTAGAAGCATTAATTCATATACATATATTTTTTTTGACGTTCATAACACATACCTGTGTACATTGTGTTATCTATATGAATAAATGATTTTGACTTGACTTGACTTATCTGTGCGTATTAAACATGTAAGACTATATTGAAGCTGTGTGATTTTCAACAAAGCGAATATACATGCACTTGTATCTCGCAAGGCAAGATATGGGAGTAGAAGTAGCTTAGGCCAACCATATTTTAAAAAGTTGGTCAGCATGGAGCAGACTTATTTCGCGTCTATTTCATTAATAATTTATCTTTATACGCAAGTAGGTGAGCGTTGTTGGCTTTTGTGTCAGAGACATGCCGTTTTCTCTTTGTATTTCTTTAACTGACTGAACGAGCAAGTAAATTGCGCAGATTGGTAAATAGACCTGGCACAGACAGACTTCAAACGCACGACCTCAGGCTTTAGAATTGCAGGTTTAACCACTCAATTAATACTGCTCGATTTAATCGTCTCATAATCCTATATTAAAAACTTTCCAACGGTTTTTGTTGAATTTGTCCTATAATTATGATTTATATCTTTGGTAAATAATAATAGGTGGCTAAGTACTAGTTTACAATTCATTTTTGACTGATGTGTCTAATGATCCATGGCCCGCTGCGCACCATCAATTATTTAATAAAGCAGCAATTAATAAAAATATATTTTGACTGAAAGAATACACATACATAATATAAGTCTAGCGCAGGGGTGTGGATTTTACAGGAACAAAGTCGCGAAAAGAGAGTTTAAAACCTGTACGGAGGACAGCTGGTGTATCGTGAATCCTCCGCTTCGTCTTGAGACCCTCAAGAAAAGAGGCACTCATGTCCACGTTGTTTTATTTTTATTTTTTTTAAATAATTACAGTGTATAGGCTGTTTTAGCCATGTTCTGTGATGTAGCGGTTCCATGAATTACCTGGTCCTTATATTTCTTTATAAGTAGGTATAGCAAAACAAGCTCTTCTATATAGACATGAAATCATTTGATTATTATACTTTTCTATATTAAAAATAAAAAATAAATATTTATAATTTATTCCTTTAATTTCTAAATCAAATATTTAAGATCTATTTATACGAATATCGTTACAAATCGTTAGTAATACAGTATTGTAAATTTGTAATTCAAGTTTAGTATTTTTCAATTATTCCAGGACGATTTTTTATTACTAAATTTAAATTTCATACACATTATGCTATTAGAAATTTTTGTAACTTGGTATTTTTTAGTTATAGCGCACGTATTTGCATATATTGGCAACGCCTCAGCTAATACTAGTTTCAACAAATATACTATGATTAATGCTACAATAATTTTGTGGGTTACTGAGGCCTCATCATCAATCATCATTTCTATCGCTGCGTCACTAAATAGTTATAGGAGGATTGGGGAATTTTTAGAATATATGAGAGCTTTTGATAAGGTTTGTATATTCTATTTAGACATTTTTTCATAGAACAAACGGTCAAAGCAAGGTATCACTTAATATAAGCTGACTCGACCCATCATTTAGTGATTGTGTTAATTAAACTGATATAGTTGTAATATTTATAGTAAGGTTATAACTACACAATCACGTTTCAGTTAAACTATTGTGTAAAAATAAATAGCTCTAGAAGGCATAGAAGGTTGATCACACTGAAATGCTACCGAGAGGAACTCACAAAATGATTTGACTCCAACAATTACTGTCGATGATGATAATAAAGGATGTATTTTCTTTTAGGCTAGTGCTAAAATTAAGATACCTCGTGATAACGGAAGGATATACAAAATTATTATCATCTTCGTCACACTTACAAGATTTTTATTGGATGCAAGCTACGCCTATAATCTGGTAGTTCAGTTTGGGATTCAAGGTATTTATTTTATATTCTGTTACTTATATATTCGTGCAATCTATAATTTAAAATGTAGGGAATCTCTTAGAAATAAATTCAAGGAAATTAATATACTTACCTTTCCCTCGCAATATATTTATGAAAATATTATGTATGTATACAAAAATAGTGATAAGTTTACTAGAATAGAACATACACACAATGTTAATACTCGAAACAAACGCAGGCTGCAATTTCCCCGTACTAGACTATCTAAAGTTAGTAATTCTTTTATGGGAAAAGGGATACTCTTCTTAAATAAAATCCCAGAGGCTCTTTAATCTCTGCCTTTTAATAAATTTAAGAAATGTGTTAAAGAAAAGCTGTGTAAAAAGGCTTACTATAAAGTTAACGATTATCTAGTTGATAAAAGGGCCTGGGACTAGTGCTAGACAGGCTACTTCTAATTAATTTGCGATATTTGTTTTAAAATAAGTGTTGTTTGATGATTTGCTATTTTAAAAGAGTACCGAGAGTTTTTTACGCCGGTTTTTCTCTCGGCCTACACCCTCTGTCTTCTTTGCCGATGAGTAGGGATGCCTACAAATTCAAATTTAATGAGGTGGAATAAGTGATACGTGTATCTTATGTTCCATAATAAACATATTTTATTTTATTTTATTTATTTATTTTATTTTATATCTGGAAAAAAACTAGAATATCTGATTGTAACTGGCTGGCACTGGCTAGGAAAAATAACGCTTTTAGCCAGTGGCGTAATAATAGGGTGGCAGGGCTGGCAAAATGCCACGGGCTCCCGACCCAATAGGGCCCCCAAGAGATATTATGTTCTATGGATGAATGTGAAGTCTCCCACGCGTATGCTAGCGTGGGGACTACAGACCATTTCCTCTCTCGTAAGAGAGAAGGCCTATGGCCATTAGTGGGACATATACAACGTGTAATTGAGTACGCTGAAAATCTCTAAGTTTATTAAATTAAACTGAGTACAACGTGACGATTTTTACTGATAGGGCCACATCAAAAGAATTTGCCACGGGCCCCAGATGAAGATAAAGTTACGTCACTGCTTTTAGTGTTATAAGTGTTTTACAATTATATTATTTTATTATTAAGACGTCCGCACCTATTATCGAGGACACACATTGGTTGGAGAATTTAATCTTTTTTTTTAAATATATTTTCTAGCTACCCCTATGTTGTCGTCAGGTATTAAATATTGATGATTAAGCACTGCTACCTATTTCTTTTAACAACTTTTGACGTGACAACGTCTTATAATTCGATGGAGCCGGCTGCACGCACGAAAAACATGACTCATGCGGCGTTACCTCTGAGGCGTTCCATTTAAGGCTTGAAGTGCAAGCGAGAGCACTCGTTCCGCGCTCTCGCTTGCACACAAAATTTACATAATTGTATTTATGCGTACAAATAAATGTAACTTGATCAATTCAATTGTGATTTCCATTTACTTCCTTCTCTATATCCATACAAAATATCTATCTAACAAATAAAATTAAAATTTTCTTTTGAAGAATGCAACCATTCCATCAGTATTTTCTTATGACGTTGTCACGTTCAACTGTCGTCAGTAAACCGACTTTACAGACAACCGATATTTTTTGTATGACATTTACAGCAAATTCCAGAAAGATGCCTCAGAAGTTAGTCTCCATCACTTTTATTCCCATAGCTTGGTCTGTGTTATACTTATCGTATCCATACATTGGACAGTCAGTCAGTACATTTAAGACCGTCTCTTCAGCTGTATTGCTGTAAAGATACTCAAACAATCCACCGTGACCATATTTGTTTAATAGAAAAGGCGAGACAACATTTGGAAGGATTAACTTAGTTATTGCAGCTGTTTCGCCGTTGCCATATCTGTGCTTCCATTTTTCTATCGAGTTTGCACGTAAACAGTTATTCAAATGCGATATAGGGAATCTATTGTAGACGGGCCCCTCTTTTTTTATAGAACAACGCAAACTGCAAACGGGTAGGAGGCTCATCTGTTGTTAAGTGATACTCATGGACACTCCATGCCAGAGGGCTCGCGAGTGCGTTGCTGGATTATTAAGAATTGGTACGCTCTTTTCTTGAAGGAACCTAAGTCGAATTGGTTCGGAAATACTTAAGTGGGCAGCTGAGTGGGCTGATATGAGCCCGACCACGCCGAGTGCCTTATTTTAATAGTTAGCCAGTATTAAAGCTTCCTCCACTATAAGATTTGTTCGTTAATTAACTCAAACATATCTTTTACAGAACTTCCTTTCATATTCATGAGTGTAACTATTAAATATTTTTCCATATGTGTATTGCAAATGCTTATTTACATCAGTTACATTGAGGTATCATTAAGAATCGAATACATAAAAGATGAATTACAAGATCTTGTCGATAATCGTCTTGTGTGCGGTAAGTTATTAGATAATTACATGAAGTTTAAGGAAAATACTTATTATAATTTACGATTTGGGCCCAATTTGTTTGTCGATCATTAAATATCATATATAATATGATCATTAAATATGATTATCACTTAGATAATCATATTTAATGATCGCTTATGAATGTAACTAAAATGTAACAGTGCGGTTTCACTGAAAATTAAATTGAAGGCTTAAGAAGTCCGCAAATATTAATACGTACCTAGGTAACACTGAAAATGTTTAGAAAACGGCTTAATGTAGAAAGTTGCCAATACTTTTATTGTTTTTCGAAGTAATCTCCATTCCTCTTTACACATCGTCGCATTCGATGGAACCACTGAGAAAAGCAGTGGGCCCTTTCTTCCTTAGGGGTCTCTTCTATGGCAGTTTCGTACGCTTTCACCGCATCTTCAGGACTCGTAAAGCGAATACCTCGAATTTTATCTTTAGTTCTTGGGAATAAATGAAAGTCGCAGGGTGCCAGGTCAGAATTTTATGGCGACACTCATTATCTCGACACCTGCCATAGTCAAATATTCAACAGTCCGTTTTGCGGAGTGCGCTGAATCATTGTCGCGGTGAAGGAGGATCCTGCTTCGAGGGCGCTGCCTTGCAATTCTGTAACTCACTTTTCGAACTCTCACAGCGGTTTTCACAGCGGCGGTCGCGCTCAAATCAGTCGTAAAACAGTCATTTTACGATTTGGCATTCTGATAAACAATAAACTACAAGCTCCCTCCTTAGCAGCTGTCGAATTATTTCCAAGACAACAGGCAAACTACAGTGGGGCCCACACATAGAGACTCTTTCGAATAGGCTAAGTTAGTAAAGTAATAAATCTAAATTTGTATAACCAATAAAACAAATCTAAGAAACCGTAATCACGTCTTATGTGTCTCGTTACAAGAGCAAGTTGTATTAATATGTATTAATAATTCGAAATATTATATTTTGATATCGAAGTTCTCAGCGTTTAAATTGGCAAATAACCTTTAGACATTAAAAATATCAAATTTTTAGGTCAATTATATGATTTCACAGGTAAGATAAGATTCTATTAAAGGAACAAATTCTAACCAATTATAAATAAATTAACGTAATAGCTTTGTTGTTGAGTAAGCCCACAACGAAAGTCATAATAAATCATTGACCGAACATTTTCTCGCGTTATCTTCATTTTCACGTGTAACAAAAGTTTTATATTTGCCGCCAATTCACAAAAACAACTGACAAATAAATGCAATTTACTACTACATTAGGTTACCAGAGTTCTAAAACTGAAATTCAAAAAAGTTTTCATTAGCAATGTTCCTAACTGGCCAGTTCTAAACATTTTCAGTGTTACCCTCCCAGGGTATTTCCACGTTCTCCTCTTGATACTTGATATTAACCGGTGAATCACAAACAGAAAAAGAAACAACGTTTATTGATAAGGATTCCTATTATTGAGTATAACCAACTATTTATATCAACTTTTATTTGCAGATGATTCTACGCATTCGTTTTACACACATTCAGTGGATGAAAAAGTAAAAAACCTACATGATCTGTTGGACAGTATCAAAACAATATATTTGAAACTGAATAAGCATTTTGAAACCATATTCTTCTTCATTTTACTAAACATTTTAATTAGAATAATTTTATATTTTTATGGCATAGCAAGTATTATTCAAAATGGTGAGTAAACCGACGATAGTAAAACTTTTCATGGATTTATTTATCTCTTAAGCCTAATCATCACACAAATAAACGCAATAAAACTATATTATTACCAAATTGACAAATTATATCAAATTCAATTTGGAATATTATTGTCCGTACCATTGGGTTTACTAACTATAGGGAAATTCTTCTTGAGGGTTAGATTCGTAGTCAGTACTTAGCACAAATTATGACCCTCGTATGCTAATATCCTATAGGTACGTTTTAGCACTTTTACTTAGCACTTCAGAAAGGAGACAAAAGTTTTGGATTTTGATATACCTACGGGAGTACGCGCGAAGTCTCATACTCGTAGCTGAATTACTTCTTCTACTTCTCCTACTATCTTACTATATTATTAAACTCTTCAGTTTATTTGGACGGTTTTCCTTGTAGGCTTTATTAAAAATATCTTTGTTTCTAGGTTTTGAAGAAAATATTCGCTACTGGAACCATCCCAGTACATGGGGTGCGCCCGTGTGGTACATGGGGTTATATGGGATACACAACTTTATAACCATGTTTGTAATCATTCACCCATTTAGAGTTATCACCTGTAAGGTATGATCCTCAATCGTAGTAAATAAAGAAACAAGTGCGAATTTGCGATGGCTCTACTCGACTACTGATGACCGTAAATTTTATAATTAGATAGCTCATGCGGCTTTGGGTATTGGCGGAGTGTGGTGTTAAACTTATTTTTGCTGATCGAATATAACAAGTTCATGATCAACAACCCTTTTGTAAATAAAAACAGTTTTTATATCCACGGAACTAATTTATTCAATTCGGTTAAAGAGAGGAATTTGCAATTCCACCCAAACATTTATGTACTTGCATTTAATCAAAAACATCGGTAGCCTTTAAAGAACAAACAGTGTACAGTCTTTAATTCGTTATGAAGTTCGACATCACACGTTTAATTTAACCTAGAACCTCCAAAGGCCGTATAATAATATATTTTCAGCTTGGCTACATAAAAAACTGCATAATACTATCTTTTCAGCTTGCCTACATAAAAAACTGCATAATACTATCTTTTCAGCTTGCCTACATAAAAAAACTGCATAATACTATCTTTTCAGCTTGCCTTCATAAAAAAACTGCATAATACTATATTTTCAGCTTGCCTACATAAAAAACTGCATAATACTATCTTTTCAGCTTGCCTACATAAAAAACTGCATAATACTATCTTTTCAGCTTGCCTACATAAAAAACTGCATAATACTATCTTTTCAGCATGCCTACATAAAAAACTGCATAATACTATCTTTTCAGCTTGCCTACATAAAAAAACGGCATAATACTATCTTTTCAGCTTGCCTACATAAAAAACTGCATAATACTATCTTTTCAGCTTGCCTACATAAAAAAACTGCATAATACTATCTTTTCAGCTTGCCTACATAAAAAACTGCATAATACTATCTTTTCAGCTTGCCTACATAAAAAACTGCATAATACTATCTTTTCAGCTTGCCTACATAAAAAACTGCATAATACTATCTTTTCAGCTTGCCTACATAAAAAAACTGCATAATACTATATTTTCAGCTTGCCTACATAAAAAAACTGCATAATACTATCTTTTCAGCTTGCCTACATAAAAAACTGCATAATACTATCTTTTCAGCTTGCCTTCATAAAAAAACTGCATAATACTATCTTTTCATCTTGCCTACATAAAAAACTACATAATACTATATTTACAGCTTGCCGACATAAAATTGCTGATGGGTCGTATAATGACAATGAACAACTACGCGTTCCGCGTTTTCCTTAACGTTAATACGTTTTACGAGGAATTGATATCGTACAATTTTTCCTACACACCTCTTGGTATCATAACCATAGAAAGATCGATACTTATTAAGGTAAGCTAAATGGAAACTATGAGACGACTAAACATTCTTGGTAATATAGCACGTGTCCCTGTTGTTAAAAGTTATGTGTCAATTACACACTTTAGATTAGTATCTATACTTTAAAGTATAAGTATCTGGTCTAAGATCCCGCTATACAACGACCTTCACCGAGATGCTTATTTAATGAAACGTATTTTATATTAAATTTAATATGTCAATAAATATAATCCATATGGGTTGTCTAGCAAATTTTAGTCCAGAGTATGTTTAATTAATAATTTAAAAAAAATATTTTTTTAAACATTTCACCGGTATGATTATTAGATAAATTCTATACCAATCGAAAGTATGAAGCCCATAGAATATGCAAACTTTATGCTGCCCATTCTTTTCCGGTCACAACTATCGGGTTGCCTGGTATAAACAGGTAAATCTGTACTAGCATTTTGCAACGGTCTGTTTATTGAATGAAATTTAAATGAAATTAAAGATTATTTTATTCTGAACATGGTGGTATAGGGTTGTCTGCGAAAAATCAGTCCAGAATTGCGGTTGTCGAATTTTAAAAAGTAAAATATTGCTAAAATTATTATGATTTAAAATTATCTTACCTAATACATCTTCTATATTTCTATATTAAAATATAATATATATGTATATATTAAAAAACTATAATATACATAGTTAATTAGGATACAAGATGGCATATAGTGTAATGGTAACAATATTAATAAAATTAAACTTATAAACATAAACTAATAATAATAAAATAATATACATTGAAATATATATTAAAATATATATTTTATATTTTATTTTCGTAAATTCCATGTGGCTTAATGCAACGGATCCAATATGCGTGAAATTTGAGCCTGAGAACTGCGGACGGTTCTTAGATGAATATTTAAAACCAGTAGGATTCATTGGGGATCATACACCTTTAAAGATAGAAGACATTGTCGAAAAAAGTGAAACAGAAAGTGATGACGAAGAAGATTCAGAAGTTGAAGATCGTAGTTTTATGTCCTATGACTCGGATTCTGAATAATTAAAAAAAAAATGTATTTTTAATTTTTTACAATAAATAGAAGTAATTTTTTAATTGTTGTTTTTGAAGTTATACTTCTTTAGGCGCGTTATGAAAAATTGATGAGAGTGAAATTTTACGATGCGCGCACCGTGACACTAAATTATCAGTATGGGCGCCGAGCGTGCGCGAGCGAGATGGAAATAAGACAATCTACAAGTAGAAAGAAATAGAATATGCGTGAAGTTAGCAGCTATGCTAAGAATTTTGAATGACCATAATGACATTTACCTTTTAAACAAATAAAGGAGTTTTAATTATTTTTTCAAATAAATTTAGGAATGCTTTTTCACAAAGCCCTATTGTTACTTAGTTAAAAGGTTATGAAACATACGTAGTTATTAAATTGAATGAATAATATAATAAAATAATAAATAATTATTAATATTAATTAATAATTGAATAATATACTAAATATTAAATATTATTAACGTTAAATATTTGTTATTAATTATTTAATATTTTAAAAAAATAAAGAAAGCCAAAGAAGTTTAACTTCTTACGCGCGTACATAAGTACACGCATCCTTTTTTTATTTTGTCTTCTTATAATAAAAATAAAATTTGCAAGATTACCCTGAATAAAAAAAAATCACTTTTATGGGTTTTGAATTTTTTCCAATAGTTTCAATTGATTTCAATTTCTCTGTTTACATTTATAGATTTATAATTTGCATGTAGTAGGTAAATTTTTTTCAATCAATATTTTTAATCAGGGTATTATTATATATGAATCACTACAACCTTCTTTTTTACTAAAGATGTATATATACTTTAGTGTCACATAAAAAATATACACATAAATAATTAATTGATTAAAAAAAAATTAAATAACTATTTCTCTATTTAAATAATAAACTACTCCAAAATGATGCATAATTATACGAGTCCATCGCTGTCCTTTTCTTTTCCAAGCCCAAATAGCATGCGCACTCTCATTCTTTAAGTGGGCGGACTTTAAACAGCTGCTATGCTGTGTCCTCTTCTATCGCATGGGATGGTCGGTTGGGACCTCTCAGTCGCACACATTCACTTGGAGCAATATTTTACTTTTTAAAATTCGACAACCGCAATTCTGGACTGATTTTTCGCAGACAACCCTATACCACCGTGTTCAGAATAAAATAATCTTTAATTTCATTTAAATTTCATTCAATAAACAGACCGTTGCAAAATGCTAGTACAGATTTACCTGTTTATACCAGGCAACCCGATAGTTGTGACCGGAAAAGAATGGGCAGCATAAAGTTTGCATATTCTATGGGCTTCATACTTTCGATTGGTATAGAATTTATCTAATAATCATACCGGTGAAATGTTTAAAAAAATATTTTTTTTTAATTATTAATTAAACATACTCTGGACTGAAATTTGCTAGACAACCCATATGGATTATATTTATTGACATATTAAATTTAATATAAAATACGTTTCATTAAATAAGCATCTCGGTGAAGGTCGTTGTATAGCGGGATCTTATACTAATCCAAAATGTACTAAAAAGTTATCATAATTTGTTTCTTTTTCTTGTTAGTAGAGAACTAATTACTATATCATTGGTAGTTTTATCATACTAAAATAGATATCGATTGGCATCAAACTATACATATTCACTTTGGGTAATAACACACTCATTTAGACGAAGAAAGTAAAATTAAAATTAATATTTTTTTTATCAATATTTTTTTATAAATAACAATGAATATATAAATTATTTCACTGGTTTTGCATAGTTTCTTATATGTTCTACCTATATGATGTTAATAAGTTTTCTACATTTCCAGGTTTTAGCTATAGGAATAACGTGCACAGCAGCAATCTTGCAGTTTAAGAAGTAGAAATAGTAATCCTCATAAACTCAAGAATTTTAACTATGCTTTGTGTGGCGCACTGCAATCGCTATTAGAATGTTCGAATGGTGTTTAGCTACTATTTAATTGAACTTCACGATTTAAGACAATATTTTATGTACGCACAGATATGACGTGTATTCATAACATTTGGATCCTCGATAAGATAATAAGCATAGAGTATGAATAAGATAATTAGGCCAAGCTCTAAAATTGTTTAAAATACCAGTAGGAGATTCATCTTTAATTTGTATTAGTAGGTATTTGATAGCCGATCTTTTCGATCGATTCTATAGAGTTATAAACATAAGCTTAGCCGTGGTAGTATTTCTGGATGTATGCTAATTAATACAACTAAATAGTATTAATGGAGTTCCCTAATAATATTTAACACACTCACAATATGTACGGTTCAGTATTTCTTAAGATAAGTTTGTCTTCCTAGGGTGTTAGATTTTCTTTAAAATATGCCCGCACCTATTAAAGTTATTGTTATAGTAATATTGTATAGTAAAGTTATTACCTGAAAATTAACACTTAAAGCCAGTAGCCGGAACTTTTCTTTAGCAACATTTTCATAGCGCTTAGTTAACTGGCAGCATAAGAATCTTTTGTGGTGTGTGAAAAATAAATATTGACTTGTCATAACTTGTATAATTCAATATGATCCAGGAACCCTACACATAGTAAATAAAAATAATTAGGGAATAGCATATTATGTAGACAAGTATATTTTAAACTGTAAGTGTAAGTAATACAATACTTTTTTATTTATTTATTTTAAACTAATTTTTTACCATAACAGCTTAACACTAATTTGATAGAAAATATAAAACCTTCCCATAAGAAATAATGGACAATGCCAGCCTTACGAATTCAGTCAGTATTAAACATATGAACTAAGCCTTAAAGCAAATCAAATTAAACATAAGTCTTGATTATAAGAGTAAACTTAATAGTAGTTACTCGTTTAATCTTGCGTCAATTATATGGAAATTTCTTGAGCTTCTACATAGATCGATGCAAAATGAGTACCGAAGATGAAATTGTGCCTATCGATTTGTTAATGTTACAATTAGTTTTTCTTTTGGTGATATGCAATATCTTATAGCATCTGGATTTTAAATCATTTTCAATAGAATCGTATAAAAAATCAAAGGATGCAACTGACATCCGGAAATAGTTAAAAAATTTATCTTCGTATAACCTCAAGTCGGGATACAAAGTGACAAACAGGCTGGAAGAAAGTCTGTCACTTAAAATTGGATGCACCCAGTATCGTCTTCTATATAAAATCCATAAGCAAATTGCCTCCTCCACGTCCATTGTCAATCAATGTTGAAGCCACACTGGCGCGCGTACATATACCGTCCGTCATGTGAATGCTCCAATCGCGTGGCGACGCGCGGCTACGCGCGGTCATCTGAACATAGCCTTACGGCCAATTTCACCAAACTCAGATAAGTTTTATTCCAAGGAATTAACCCTGGAATAGCAAATTTTACATTTCACCAACTACTTAACCTGAGAATAAAACGTTATTCCAAGGATAAGATTTATACGCCCAATTTTGAACGAATACGGAGATATTCCTTGGATAAAAATGGCCGCCATGTCATGTCAGCTGTTTTCTATTTATTCTTCGATGTTTCATTTGTGCAAAAAGATTTCGTGTTTTGATTTTCTCCCGTTTTAATATTTCATTTTTTATTTTTATTTCAACTTCAAATTTTTTTCCGTCCTCTCTCTCCTCAGCAGCAAAATTCATAGCTTTTATTTTAATTTTATGTAACTCTTCTAAAGTTGAAGAAACCGGTAAAGTAGGTCTGCGTCTGCTGCTCCAATTTTTCTTTTGAGTGAGAGGGGTATTTCCAGCATCCTCTACAGATATTAAAGCACAGTCATCAATATCCATATCCAAGGCAAGATTAAAATGGTCAGTTATCAGGTAGGATTACTGGTACATTTGCCAGTTAGGACTTCTTTTTCTAGCGGTCATTATCATGAACGATATTGTTTCTGTTATTTATTTTCTTCTTTCAAATCAAAACCAAAATAAACACTCAGGCAAAACAAAGCTTCTATGACCTGACCACAGATTACAAAGTAGGTTCCATGACAGCTTCAAACTGACGTATAATCCAACTAAAGTAAAAAGTTCCATTTAACCTTCATGTTCTTTAAAGAAATTGCACATTTAATTTGTTTTCATTATACACTCATTCGTTCGTTCACCTTATATACACTTCCACAGATAAGCATAACGGCTATTCCAAAGAATAGCTAATCTGAGACTAGTTTATCGGATGTTTTACATGGTGAAATGTAAAGTGAGTAGTCTGGGATTAAATTCAAGCGAATATGTTTATCCTTGGTATAGCTATTCTCGGATAACTACGACATTGGTGAACATAGCCTTAATCTATTATGTCTGGACCCAAATTGATGTTGTTGGCAAGGACAAATTATTTTTCCAAGTAATTAAGTAATCTGACGTTAATTATTTTTCTGTAATTTTTAAAAGAAATTTTCATTTTATTGCATAATTTATAGATGGGTGTAATATTAGCTATTTTTTAAGATTCAGGGAAGATACCTTGCTCAATAATAAGATTAAAGATATGAGTAGGTACAGCAATAATTAATGAAATGACCACTTATATTATACATACCGGTTACTTATATTATCATCGCCTGGGGCAGAAGTAAGCCTACGACACTTCCGATGAAGCCAATTTATAACCCACCGAACTGAAAAAACCGTTTACAATATCAAAAGACTTTCAGGGTTCTCCGGTAGATCAAGGAGTTTGTTAGATTAGAATTTAGTTGCGTTTAAGTTTTGAATATATTTTTTACAGATTTCCATAATTTTTTACTATTATCTTTATTCCGACTTCGATGAGGTCGTTTGTTTTGCGGATCATGTCTTGTTTATAGCTAGAGCTAAGGCTTCGTGTTTGTCCTCCAAGTCGCCTTATTGAGATGAAATTGCCATACAATCCTTTTTAAAGCAATTTTTTTTCTTGTTCAAAAATCTTTTCGGCCCCAAAATATACTGACTTTTCGATTTCCGTAGCGACTCCCTGGTTACGTTTCGTACGAGGAAGTCATCCTTTTAGTCGCGCGCAGCTCTTCGCATTTGCCGCAATTTAGCATTGACATAGTCGGTCTCCTGCGTTGAGCTTTCACCTGCATCGGGCTGGAACTGAACATTTCCTATTTTTTTTTTATATATATAATAGGGGGGCTAACGAGCTTGCGGGACGACCAGAGGGCAGTCTGCGCAGCCCATAGACACCCACTTTTAGTGGGTGCGTTGCCGGCCTTTGAGGGAGGAGTAGACTCGCTCTTTAAACATTTGGATGTCGTATCTCTGAGGGAAGACCCCCCGCGGGAGCCGATTCCACAGTTCGCTAGTTCGCAAAAGAAAATGCCTTGTGAAACGGACTGTGGAAGACCTCCAACCATCAAGATGATGCTGGTGAAATTTAGAGGTCGTTCGGCTCGTACGGTGTTGAAAGGAGGCAGGAGGGATCAACCCAAACAATTCTTCCGAATACTCTCCGTAGAGAGAATCAAGCCGATCAGTAAGACATTGGAGATTGACAATTCGACAAGCCCTTCGCTGAATTTGGTCAAAAGGAAGAAGCTGGTATTTGGGAGCAACGGCCCAGAGATGCGAGCAGTATTCCATATGAGGTCGTACTTGAGCTTTGTAAAGCTGCATACGTTGCACCTCAGTGAAATACTGCTTAGCCCTACCCAAAACACCCAGCTTTTTGGAAGCCAGTTTGGCTTTTTCTTCCAGATGACTGCGGAATTGGGCTTCTTTCGAAATGCCAACCCCAAGGATACTGAGGCTGTGTGACGAACTAAGGAGAGCGCCTTCAAATTGAGGAGACACGACGAAAAGATCTTTCTTGGCAGAAAACGAACAACCTGCGTCTTTGTAAATCCGTCCTTAAAATAAAAAGCTAATCAGGAACACCTCACCTGATTAGCGACCGCCCTTCCATTATTACGTAATATGATTAGCCCTGTGTGCAGAGGGGCATGGGGCACCGCAAAAGAGGAGGGGCCTGCGGTCGTGTGGTGGAGGCACGGTACCAAGATGACAGCGTTTAGTGGAGACAATTTCTGCGAGTCATGACAAATCCTATCTTTCTCATGCTACATGCGTACCAAAATCGTTTTGTCGCCAATTTAGCTAAACGCTAAAAACACGTCTATACTGGATTCGCCAAAGATCTGCAGAACTCCAACATCAGTAAGACATTGGAGATTGACAATTCGACAAGCCCTTCGCTGAATTTGGTCAAAAGGAAGAAGCTGGTATTTGGGAGCAACGGCCCAGAGATCAGTAAGACATTGGAGATTGACAATTCGACAAGCCCTTCGCTGAATTTGGTCAAAAGGAAGAACGTGAAGCGCGGACTGCAGACAGCCCAAAATTGCTCTGCCACCAGTTAACCCGCTAATGACAAAACGACTTCTTAGCCTAAACAGAACTAATCTCAAAACAATGACAATTACGGGCCATTGTCTTCTAAATAAACATATTTTTGTCACAGTCATCCGCGTAGCCCTGGAATGCGAGGCTGTGGCTAAACAAAGTGCAGAAATCCTCGAAGCACTGACGTCGCTTTTCGAAGTCTGCGAAGTGCCCAGGAGACTTCTGTGCTTCTGAAAGGGGCTAAGCTGACTGTGGGTCGACAAAGCATCATCATAACTGGATGATCCTGGTCCTCTGGTCTATTGAAGACCTTATCTGTAACATTATGAAGAATATTGTATAAATATAAAAGTACCAAGTTTGACAATAGCAGCCAAATAAATCAGTAATTTTTCAGGTACTAAATTTAGGTTATTACCTTCTTCTATGAGCTTAATTATTAAAAACAACTCACAAACAAAACAAACACACAATGTATACAAAGTAATACCCAGTAATAAAAAAAAATATGGCAAATTTTGATTAAGTAAAGCTGAATGTTTGAAAATATGTATGAATGTATATTATTATTTTTATAAAAAAAACACATTTTTCGGATCCGAGTGGTCGGCATACAGTGTGCAGTATATATTATTTCTCTATGAGAGTGTGTCACTCAGATCCGAGAGCTAGGGATGGCAATGGTTTATTCACTAATATCATAGATATTTGTTCCGCGAGTGCGTTCTTGCGTACTAATATGTCACAATATTTTGATAAGCCCGTGTTTTTTTATTCAAATTCCAGGGTCTTGATCAAAATCATCTAAGGACATTAATCAAAACTAGTTTTTAACTCATTTTACTTTCCTTGACCAAATTCTAACATATGGCACACAGTCCAAATAAACACAGGATACATACATAGGACACACACATAGAAGACACACTTTAATTGTGCGAAGCTTGGAATATTAAATAAATAGTACCGTTTCCAGTAATCGCTTTTAGTCGATTAGTTACAGTGTGTAGGAGTCAGAGAAATATCATCAGTTCTTCTCTAGTTATAATAAAAATAATAAGCCTCTTATCCTGAACTGTTTCTTTGACTTTGTGGTTGACTCTTATCTTTAAGTTATAAAATATCTCTGAGTTCAGTGTGCCTCTTGGCAAAGGCCTCCTCTAACAATTTCCATTGTACTCTGTCTCTTGCAACCCTTCTCCATTTTGAGCCTGCTGTTAATTTTAATTCGTCTTCCCATCTCTTGCTTTGTCTTCCTCTGTTCCTTTTCCCATCTCTATCTCTGGTACCCACCAGTCAGTTATGATGTTGCTCCACTTTTCTTGTTTATCACGTATCATGTGCCCAGTCCATCTCCACTTCAAACTATCTATTCTAGTGAGTATGTCTGTGACTTTTGTCTTACTTCTTATGACAGTGTTTCGTATCTTATCTTGTTTCTTAATACCTATCATACTTCGTTCCATAGCTCTTTGGCAGTGTTCCAGCATGTTTCTGTGATGTTTTGTGAGAGCCCAAGTTTCACACCCATATGTAATACATGGGAGAATGCAGGTATTGAAGACCTTCCTTTTGATACCAGTACTCAGATCTGGGGATTTCATGATCTCTTTCAGTAACCAGTATCTCTTCCATCCGTTAGCTATTCGTCTTTTTATTTCTTTTGTAGTTGTGTCTGTATGTGAGATGATTTGTCCTAAATAGATATATTCATCTACATATTCAACGGGTTGGTTGTTGTTAATTTTTATTTCATATTTGTTTGAATTCGTTAATAGCTTCGTTTTGTTTATATTTATAGATAAGCCCACTTTTTTGCTCTCTGTATTTAGTTCTTGTATCATTTTTTCTAGGCTCCCTGGTTGTTCTTCAAATAAAACAATATCGTCAGCGAATCTAAGATGGTTTAGTTTTTTACCGTCTATATTTAATCCATGTTGGTCCCATATTAGCTTTCGAAATATGTTTTCCAGCACCGCGGAGAACAGCTTTGGAGACATCGGGTCGCCCTGTCTAACGCCTCTTTTTACTTGGAATGTTTCACCCAAGGTTTCAATTTGTACTCTTGCCTTACTGTTAGAGTAAATGTTTTTAATGGTGTTTATATACACTGTCGGGATTCCTTGGTTCTGTAAGCTTTCCCATATGGCTGTGTGGCTAATGCTGTCAAATGCCTTAGAATAATCGATAAAAGCCATATATAGCGGTTTGTTGTGCTCATTATATTTTTCCATAATTTGCTTGACTGTGTGGATGTGATCTATTGTGGAGAAGTTTTTTCTAAAGCCAGCTTGTTCCTTCGGTTGGTTTTCATCAAGTGTGTTGCTTATTCGGTTCAAAATTATTTTGGAAAAGATTTTATATATGTTAGACATCAGACTTATCGGTCTGTAGTTCCCTATGTCATCTCTTTCTCCTTTCTTATGTATGAGAATGATGTGGGATGTCTCCCATTGTTCTGGAACCTGTCCCGATCTCAGGATGCCGTTAAAGATTTTAGTTAGAATGGGGACCAGTTCTTCTATGGTTCCTCTCAGTAGTTCGTTTGTGATTTAATCAGGGCCTGGTGCTTTGTCTAACTTTTGGCTTAGTATGGCTTTCCTAGTTTCTCTGGGTAATATGTCAGGTTCTGGGTTCACTAAGAGCAGATTATAATTTAGGGTTTCTTGACTTACATGTGTATTGGGGTCTTGGTTAGAATATAGATTGCGGTAGAATTTTGTAGCTATTCTGTTTATGTTCTTTCGGTCTGTTACATTTTTTTGGTTGTTTTTAAATTTCGGGATCCATTGGTCTGATTCTCGGAGTTCCTTTAAAGCTTTCCTAGTTCCTCCTGTCCTTGCTATATGTTTTTCTAGAGTTTGCAACCTTTTAACTTTCCTGTCCTTTTTTATACCTTCTTTGATTTTTTTGCTTAAGTCAGTTATTTTTTGGATGTTCTGTTTCCTTACTTTACAGTCAAGTAAACTTTTTCTATCATTAATTATAAGTTGTAGTGTTGAGTTACTTAAATTATATTTATGTTGTGGTCGTTTTTGTTCTTTTTGACATGTAATGTTGTTTTGTAATTTGTTGTAACTTGTTTTTATCTATTGCATCTGTTTCTAATAGTTCTCTGCTGAGTGATGACAAGGAATTCTCCATTCTTTTGTTGGGTTCTGTGCTGCATGTCGGGATTGTGTCATGTATAGCTAACTTTCTGGATTGTTTGGGTGGTATAGTCTTGAGTGACGCCCTTACCATGCGGTGGTCGGTAATAAGTTTAATTTTGATATAACTGCTGTGTCCGTAAATAGATTTGGGTGGCTGCTTATAATATAGTCTATTTCGTTTCTATGATTCCCGCCTGGAGAGATCCAAGTCCACTTGTTGTTTTTGTTTTTCTTAAAAATGCTATTTAGGAGGGTTAGATTGTGTTCTAATAAGAATTCAACCAGCCTTTGTCCATTTTTGCTTCTTTTGCCGTAGCCAAAGTTTCCTAACACATATTCTTCTTTACATTGTTTTATTCCCACTTGAGCATTAAAATCTCCCATTAGTACATTTATGTTTTTTGAGTAATTACTTATAATAGCTTGGGATAGTTCATTGTAAAAAGATTCATGTTCAAGTTCTTTTGCTTGTTCCGTGGGAGCATAGGCTTGGATAATTGTCCATGTTTTTTTGAAGCTAGGTAATTTGATGTTGAGTATAGCAGTTCGGTCATTAATTCCAATGAATTCTATTATGTATTCTTTTAGGTGCTTTTTAACTATGAATCCGACCCCTCCTTGTCCTTCGGTGTCTCCTTTGTTAAATAGCACGAAGTCCTGGTGCTCTTCAATACATTCTCCTGTTCTTCTCATTTCACTGATTCCCAAAATGTCCCATTTTAGGTCCTTCAATGCTTTTAAATTAATTCCGATAAAGATTCTGGTGTTCGTAAAGTTCTGGTATTTAGAGTTGCTATGTATAATTTGTTCTCATTCCTTTTCTTTTTTTGTTCTTGTTAGAGGGTGATGGTCTAAGTCTTCCGCGGGGACCAGCCGTGGTGGAAGATATTTTTTTGATTGTTTGTGTAAATAACTCATTGTTGGTGTATGATGGTTCCGGTGGTCCTGGGGCATATTCAGTTTTTTGAGAGATTTATTTGTGGATCAGAGCTTGCTCTTTCTACATAGTTTAGCATGTTGGGTCTTAAGATATCTCTGGTATGTGTTTTGGGTAGTGTGGATGATGGATTGTTCAATATTGCTTTCTTGTTAGTTTTCTTTTCTAATGATGCCTTTGGTGAGTCGGAAGTTTCTCTTTTCCTCTTCTCTCTATTTTCTTTCGGCTTCTTTACAATGAGCTTGTCGTATTTTATATAGGCGATATTTCCTTTCTTTATTTCTTCTTCTACTTGCGGTTGCAGTTGTTTGCGTTTGTCTAGGATTTCTTTGGGGTAGTCCTCTTTTATGTTGACGCCTTGTGGAAGGTCAGGCTTATTTTTGAGTATAAGATGTTTTGATTCCAAAAA
The DNA here is from genome assembly GCA_905332375.1 of Pieris macdunnoughi. Classification (NCBI taxonomy): domain Eukaryota; kingdom Metazoa; phylum Arthropoda; class Insecta; order Lepidoptera; family Pieridae; genus Pieris; species Pieris macdunnoughi. The sequence goes on along the minus strand of CAJOBZ010000005.1, from coordinate 6,969,690 downwards.
AGACGAGGTTGTTTTTTCTCTTTTCTATCTCTGCTCTTTGGAGTTTAAATTCCAGTTCTGAAATTTTGTTCTTGAGTTTAGTATTTTCCTCAGTGATAGTTTTCATTTTCTCGTCTAAAGCCTCCATGACGCTCTTAGTTACGGAGTATGTAAAAAGTTCGGTTTGATTTTTAAATTTCTCATCGAGTTTGTTTAGAAGTAGTTCCATGTTCTTGTCCATGACTAGGGAAATTTCGTTTCTTGTGTGGTAGCACTGGTTGTCAGCTTTTATTTCTTTTGAGTGGCAACACATTACTATTGTCAATGTCACTGTCACAATGGCGTAATGTTGGTATTGGTAAGCTAAGCTGAGACAAGTCTATTGTCTATGACCGTTATTAATTTGAGGTTATAATTCTGAAGGGGTTTTTCAACAATTATCGCACGATATTTAAGCACTCTCACTGTGTTCTTTTATTAGTTGTGTTTAATGAACTTTGTTTTGTTTTTACGTTTCACAGCACGAAAATGTCACTTTAAAACACTATTTTACGATTAAAATCCGCGGACGACGTTGACGTACCTACATGTTAACAGTTTGACCGCCGGAACCGAACTTCTCTAGTTAAATCAATTCAATTGTTTATTTGTGAGTTTCGCTTTACATTATCTGCAACACCAACTCTTACTGCATTTGAATTTGTCTCTCGAACAATCAGATCTAATAAGTCATCATCAATAAGTAAATGGAATGCATCTGGAAGGATCTGATGGGGGTAGCACGTAAGAGTTCTTGTTCCTTGGTAAAGTCAATAGTTTTCATTGAAATTGCATTACTGCTCCAGGTGGTAGTGGCTCCTTGATGAGAAGGTGAGTTATTGCGTGACTTTTGAGGTAATGGGGCATCATCGTTATCGATTAAAGTCGGGAGTGCTACTTTGAGATCTCAGAACGGATAAAGCCGGAGGGGCGTCATTATGCTCTGGCGACAAATTGGAGTGATTGCATTAGATCTCAGAAGCGACACGCTAGGCGTAGAAATGTTATTGAATAGATTCTCTGGTATATCAGGCAGTAGGTCTCCATAATCTTGTACGATAGATGGCCATGAACGTCCATCAATTTCGTAGATGAACTCATAATAACCACGTCTGTCAAATTCTAGTTGGCGAGGCGCAGGCCTCGATGCTGAGAAACCAATATCTGAATCTGGTAACGTTGAAGATTGAGCTGATGTATCACGCGTACCTGGTATATTCGCTCCCTTGCGGCCATTACAAACCATAGCTTTCAATCGCTTAATCTCCTCTTCATGAGCTCCTTGCGAATACACTTCTTCATCACTATATTCTTCAGACCCTTCCGAGTCATAATCATCACTTTGTCGACGCTTTTTTTAGCACTAGATGTTGAAATAATCGGTTTAATTTTACTAGTGGACGACCAAGCCTTACTGTTTATTTTGGCTTTATTTTGGCGTAGCGGCCCCGCTACTATGGCCCGGCACCACTCGTATCCGAGTAAATGGCACTCAATGTGTTAAACGTTCCGTTAGATGCCTAATAAAAAAATTGGAAAAATATTGTATGATGCTTTCATTTATTTTTAAAGTACAAACACTTAAATTCGGTCCAGGCGTTCTTGAGCTATGGTGTAATTGACCTGATATTATAAAAAGCAGTCATTTCTAATGTCTGTGTTATTGTTTGGTCGTAGTTCACTTGATTTACCTAGTTAGATTATTTCCCCATCTCCCATTTATGTTTATGATCGGAAAGCAAATTTCCATAACTAGCAACATTAGCTACGCCACCGCCCGGCGCCCACCAGTCGCGCGCAGACTTAACTAGCGCGCACTCTAAATGCCTATTTCTTTTTGTCATTTCATAGAACCGTCTAGGTAAACTGAGATGCAATAGAAATAACTAAGTTATTGCTCAATGCTAACCTACTCTGTGTCACAGACTAATAACTCTATGGTTTCCACTGATGCTAACTCCGCGCAGCGCGCTAGCCGCCAGATCAAGGAATTTTGGATAAGACACGAGTTAAGTTTGGTGGTGGTTGTTCTAGATAATATGTTCAAATACGAGTATATGTTAATTGAAAGGCTTTGTTTGAAGCTGGGTTTCACCCAGCTACGCAAACAAAAAACTAAACTTTTAAAAACTCTATAATACTACCTAAACACACGCATCCATGGTCTACAGAATCTCGCTATAAATAACACAATATTGATGTGCCTCCGGAAAACATACTTCTTCTTCTTATAGTGCCATCTCCTTGCAAAGGTTGGCGATCATCATGGCTATTTTAATTTTGGATGCCGCGCTTCTAAACAATGACTTGGTGCTTTGACCAAACCATTGTCTCAAGTTTTTCAACCAGGACGTGCGTCTGCGGCCAGGTCTCCTTCTACCTGCCACTTTGCCTTGTATGATTAGTTGAAGGAGCTCATATTTTTTGGAGTTGCGTAAAACGTGTCCGAAATACTCAAGTAAAACATACAGCATTGTATAATGAAGAAGCAATGTATACTTAGCCATGAAGTGCGATACATACCGAGTGAAATAGTTCCTCTTAGATAGATGGCGCTGTAATCGCCTCAACTTCATACTTATCTTAACCAGCTAGGACGTTGTCATTTCCACAGTCATAGCGTTGTGTACTTTCGCCGCGTGCGGTCGAAACCGAAACGACTCAATAACGACTTAAAACCTTATAGACTTTCTTAGTGTTAATTATTAGCAAAACGCATTATTTATACATTACAAGTGCGTAATAGACTCACGATGCCGATAAGGCCGCCGCCGGGGCCGACCAGGCAGGTAGTCTAGAAAAGTGTCGAGCAAGGTCACGAACAAGACAAAGAGGACGCCACGTGCACCAGCAGCGCGTCTATAGCAACTCGGAGCGCGAGGGACTGCCACGAAAGAAAAGGAAACGAGTAGCACAGGTAACGGTCGATCCCATGATCGACGCGTTATATAATCAGGTGAGTTTCCTCACAAATTTTATAATGCATCAACGATATGTACCAAATATCAACGCAAGTGCGTCCAATGACGAGGGTACCCACCGACCGACCAACTACTATAGCGATTTTTTATTAATCCGTCAACCGGAAAATCGAAATCTCTGGACTTAGGAGTAGGTAGCACAAATATTGATGATAAAAAGATTATTAAGACGGCTGATGAAAAAAAAAATTACACAATAAATATATAAAAATATAATAATATATTAAGCTTATAAAATTCCAACATTTTAGTACTCCCACGTGGCAACATATTAGATCTAAAAAAGCCCTGGCGTCTCCAGGCTTTTGTAACCTGAAAATTAACGACGAAATATGTTGTCTTAACAAATAAAAAGATTTCTTGGCCTCAACAGAGGAAATAATGGCTGCGACTATATATATCTGGATTACAAAAAAATCATAGACTGGACTCGTAATAACGCAACGGAATTAAAACCCGCTAATCTTTTCACAAAAATATCCTATATTTTTGGTAAAGAATCACCTCACAAATTGCATGAACAAACCCTGCAAATTGTATGCGGAAAGCGAGCGGAATGTATAGAAACTAGGCGTAAAAGATTAATAAGTGCGATTTCGGACAAAAGTATTAAAACTGCGCTTAGTAATATACCTTCTGTGTGCCGCAATTCTGGTTATCTCCACCGCAACCTTCAAGAGTAAGAGAGGTTTTTAAACCTAGATACAAAGAATCGTTACCAGGCACAAAATGGAAAAAATAATTTTCGTAATACCCACATAAAACAAGAAACGATGCGAACGTTTAACAAGAAAATCGATAGTCATAAACAACTTAAAAACTACCCGTTATCTAACAATGACGGAAAAAAATTACTATCCAACACAATTTACGGATTCCGCATACCTCTGTATAAGAAACTGCCTTTTTTAATGGCAACAAATCGAATAGTAAGTCAATACGCAACCGAACCGTCACCTGCGACATCGCAGATAATCATAGAACTCCTGAATCAAGCAGGGTATCCTAAAAACAGTTCTCAACAAAACCCCCAGTTTTATATCCAAAATGGTTCTTCGCAGGAAAAGCGACGGCACGATGCGTCCTATTGTAGATTTGCGAGAACTAAACCGATTTGTAAAGACAAAACATTTTCGGTTGATCTCCTACGGCTTCGTCCCAGACTTTCTTCAACCAGGGGACTGGATGATAAATAGATTTATCACAAGCCTATTTCCATCTACCGGCAGCGAGATCACACCGACCTTTCTTAAGGCTCAGCTAAAAAGGGCAGTTATACGAAACTATGACTTGCCTTCCTTTTGGGCTTCAGCGTCAGCACCACACCTTTTCTCTGCAGTATCATGTTGGGTCGCGGAGACCTTACGTGCGAAGGGATGTCGAGTGCTAGTATTCCTAGATGACTACCTTCTGGTCAACCAAGACCACTCCAAGTTAAATTCTCAGGCCGCGGAGGCCGTGAGACACTTGGAACACCTTCCAAATTAAATTCTCAGGCCAAGGAGGCCGGGAGACACTTGGAACACCTTCCAAGTTAGATTCTCAGGCCACGGAGGCCGTGAGACACTTGGAACACCTAGGTTGGAAAATCAATTAGCAAAAATCCGTATTGGCACCAACCCAAAATTTAGAATACTTTGGAATACTACGGTCAATGTGATGTCGCTACCCAAGGTAAAAATACAGCGCAAAAACCATAGTTATGCGTTGTATTCGCGAGTTACAAAGTCTGCTAGGGCTAGTAAACTTCGCAAACTTTGTCGTGCCCCGCGGGAGGCTTCATTGTCGCCAGGTACAGATCTTTCTGCGACAATTCAACAAGATCCGACCTCGTCGATGTCAACTGCTGCCTCAGATTGTAGGGCAGGAACTGATGTTGGTTGCTCGGAGCTACTCATCAGACGACGCCTATACACAAAGAACCTGCAACCCCCTTCCTAGCGACGGACGCCTCGGATTGGGGTTGGGGGGGGGTCACATCTAGACGGGAACCTTGTCAGGAAAATGGTCATACCAACAGAAAACGTGGCACTGCTACAAAAAGGAACTATATGCAGTGATAGCCGCAATAAAAATAAATGTAAAAATATTACACACACGTGTTAATACAATCGGACAAATGAAACTCTGATTGCATACATTCAAACAGAAGCTGGAACGAAATCGATAGGGGGGTTACTTAGACTAACCTTCAAACTATTGCACCTGACGGACAAATTCAACATAACTCTGTCGGTACATTACCTACCAGGGTGATCATAGCAGACAGATTATAAAAGGGATAAAAGGCTGCGTAGTGGCACCTTCTTCCTCTAGCATGGGTGTTCCCCCTCCAAGTCCGTTACCCTGAGTTTTAGCACACCTGAACCGGGCGACGGGAACCTATCTGATAGTTGCTTCAGATTGACCGCGAGGTTTCTGGCTGCAGGACCTGGAATCCAGGTCTCTACATCACCCCCACGAAATTCAACACCTATCGGAGACACTCCTAGATACGACAATTGCACTGCCTTCTCCACAAATACAAGCATTGACCCTAAAAGTTTGGGAAATTGGAGGTGGGGTGCCCAAATAAAAGACTGGTCCACACAGGAAAAAGATCTACTTATGAAGAGTTGGCGTCACTCCACCTTGTCCACTTATTTACCCGCAATCAAAAGAGGGCTGTCATGGTGTGACAACTTTCAAGTGAACCCAAAATCCCCTTAACCAGCCGATATTGCAAAAATTTTAATATCACTTATTCTAAAAGAAAATTTATCCTATTTACCATATGTTCGCAAATCGGCAGTTTTAACTTTTTGCGGTCCCCATGTAGAACAACAAACATTTTCAAATTTTATTATTAAACACACCCTTAGGGTATTAGGAGTAGCCAAACCAAAAGCCGTGAAATCATCCGTCACGTGGGACTCGTGAATAGAACTAGACTGGCTTTCTTCCAACCCTCCTAGGGACACTTTATTCGATATGGCTTGCAGAACAGCCTGCATATTGCATATTTTAGCATTGGGCCGTAGGGTTCACTTTATTAGAAATTACTGACCAGCATTCATGGATGATGGTGGTAACATTTGACACCGGTATTCGGATCTAAGACAGACACTCAAGACGCCAGTCAACATGGAAACTTTCTAAGCACCACGATAAAAACATATTCCCTATCACTTTAGTGAGAATTCAGTTAGTCCTGACGACTCATTGGTCTAGTGGTTAGTACCCCTGACTGCGAATCCATGGGTCCCAGGTTCGATCCCCGGCTGGGACGAACATCGATGTGATGAGCATTTGGTATTGTGCTTAGGTCTTGGGTGTTTAAATATGTAATTATATGTCTATCTATCTATAATATGTATGTATATCCGTTGCCTAGTACCCATAACATAAGCTTCACCAGCTTAGCATGGGACTAGGTCAATTGGTGTGAACTGTCCTTAAAAAAAAATAGCTTTGAGTAATAGGTACAAGAAGATCTCAAGTAAAAAAATTCAACAATATTTTTTATCCATCAACAGCAAAATTCATCTATTGGTCGAAAATCAACCAATAGATGAATTTTTTTATTACACGGGGCAATTGGAAATTTTCAAATACTTACGTTCTTTAATCATTACTGCCGCGAAATAGACTCTCGTAGAGAAAACTCATCACTCTTTCTTTAATACATTTGCACCATCGTAATTATAGAAATACCTTGTTGTGATAATAGGAATTTTATATTTTTATGTTAATAATTGTACATCTCAATCAATATAGTTATATTTATACCGTAACTAAGAATAATAATTGCTAAATACTTATGCCTTGATTAAGAATATTGGCAAGTAAATAAAATAGTTATATAAACAATAACGGCTTTAGCTAAAGCCCTGACTTTAATTCTTCATAATCATCATAGCGTTGTGTTTTATACTGTACTTTATACATCCACCAGGCACCAGCAGATAACAAACACGTCTTCATTATACAATGCTGTATGTTTTCCGGAGGCACATCAATATGACGGTTTTACATAAAAATAAAACCGATATTATGTGCCGAGAAGGAAAACATACAGCATTGTAGGAAGCTCTTCCTGGTGAAGACTCTATAACTGTGGAAATGACAACGTCCTAGCTGGTTAAGATAAGTATGAAGTTGAGGCGATTACAGCGCCATCTATCTAAGAGGAACTATTTCACTCGGTATGTATCGCACTTCATGGCTAAGTATACATTGCTTCTTCATTATACAATGCTGTTTGGTTTCCTTCTCGGCACATAATATCGGTTTTATTTTTATGTAAAACCGTCATATTATATTATGAAGTGTTTTTACAATCTTCCAAAGTTAGCGCAGTTTCATAATCGAGAGTTGGCAACACAGCAAAACCCTATATTCAGTGATGCCAACTTAGGGGTTTTCAGGACGTACATTTACTTACAGGGGTACTTTATACAAGAAAAATATTTTTTTTTTCTTAAAAAAAAGGCATTACATATACAATTTATATTAAGCCTATAACCCAACCAACAAACTAAACCAAATCTAAACACAAACCGTGGCTAGCTCCAAGATCGAAATTTTATACAACTTGAATATATTTTTGATACATTCTTGAAATTACCTCTCAAACCAAAGTAACCGAGTACAACAAAATCTTTAGGGGATTTTTAATCGATATTATATTTAATTGGGTATTTGAAATACGTCCCAGCGGTAACATTCTGTAGGAGTTGGCATCACTGCCTACACTGACTCAAGAGTCAAGACTATATTCTATATAGTAAATGTCAAATGTCTACATAGAGATTTGGTTTAGGTAATTATTAATAAGATTAATCTTGGCCAAGAAAGGGAAAAAAAAAGATTAATCTCAGGCGCAGGTAATACTGGTACAGCACAGGTCAAGTAGAGGTAAATTGCAACAAGTTCAAATTGAGAAAATATGTCTGGAGAGAAAAAGAAAGCCCTATTTATTTGCCTAGGTAAATAGTATTTGTAATAGCAATTATTCATAACTTATAGGTATTTTGATTTTATTTACATAGTAATATTATTACAGGTAATATATGTAGATCACCCATAGCAGAAGGTGTGTTTCAAAAAACTGTAAATGATTTAAATAAAGGGAGTGAATGGGAAATCGATAGTGCAGCTATTGGTGGTTGGCATGTTGGAAATCCACCCGATTGGAGAGCTCTAGATACTATGAAGAAGCACAATGTACCTTACAACAACCATGCTAGACAGGTGATTTATTCTAAGTCAAGCATTTTATAGCTAGTTGATTTTTTTATTATAATGAAGAATATTCTGTGTCTATTATTATATGTATTATGTTATTTCAGTTGATAAAAGAAGATTTCAATAAATATGATTATATTTTTGGAATGGATGATGAGAACATGAAATCCCTAAACTCAAAAGCTCCTCAAGGTTGCAGGGCTAAACTTCTTCTCTTTGGAGGTTTTGATCCTGAAGGTGACAGAATTATAAGGGATCCATATTATGTATGTTAAATATTATGTATAATTGAATTACATTAAGCTAACATACATACACTATAATGTTTTTTTCATTTATAGGATAGTGACTCAGCCGGGTTTGAAAAGTGTTACCAGCAATCAGTAAGATGTTCAAATGGGTTTTTAGAACAATTAGAAAAGGGAAATGTTCAGTAATTATAAACTTTTATTAAACATTAGGACATTAATAATACAGTAAACTATTTCCCTGGCATTGTAATTTTAGACTTTGACAACTATTTTATATTTTTTGTAAAATTTTTGCCCATCAGTTCCTTCATTTATGGGTATTTCTGGTGTTTCTGGGAAATTCATTATAAGACAACTTTTAAGATTGCTGCCATATCTTGACTGAATATCCTTGCGTACAAAGAAGTCCACCAACCATAACAATGTATCATCACTGGAAGTTTTAGCAACTGCTTTAAGGCAAAATAAATCTTTTTGGCTTAAATACCCTGTGGTTATATATTCATGCCTAATATTATCTGAATTTTGGGATTTTCTTTTCTGCTGAGAAACAGATACATAATTTTCTATCCATTTAAATACTATAGGTTCAAATCTGTAATCATTTTGATATGCGGGAAGTTCCGGTTCTTCTTTGTATGAAGCTGAAAAATTATTTAATGTTAGAAGGAAAATCTATTTCTTGAGATAAATTTAATCTCTAGATATATGTTTATGTAATTAAGTTTATAAAAAAAATCTACATCTCACATAAGGTCAAAAAAAAAAATTTTATGAAGGAATTCAAGGACACAATAGTTTCATGCATTAATATATATATACAGTATAAATAAATATTATATAACGAATTTTCAAATATTTGTATAAAATATCTTACATGGATACTCATCATCACTATCAAGTAAGGCTTCTATTCTCTTGGAGTTCATGTAGCCGTCCTTGGAATATGGTTGTATTATTGAAACTCCTTGTCAAATATCTTGCTATTTAGTTAAATATGTATATATTTGTTTAAACCATCACGCACTAAGTATGCCGACTGCCGTGTGAATTATGTTAAGCGATTATTGTTTGGAGTTGGACAACCACAACAACTCTCACAAAGCATATACTCTTTGGTTACCTGACTATAATGGGTCGCCGGTCGAGGCTGTCGCAAAATAATATTGTCTCAAGCGGCAAGCCCCTTGTAATTTGTAAACACTATACAGTCTATACACTGCAAGGACAAAAGCAGCCAACTGCCACTGAGAATGTTTTTTTTTTAATAATAGACTATATGGCATAGTATAAAATACTCTGTAACTTGGATATAGGCGATAGCACATTTTGTGTTTGTAGCTGGGAGCTTAGACAAGATGCCTTAACAGTAGTGTATGTAGAAAACCGATTTTTTTTTGTATGGAAAATGACAGTTCGTGTCGACAAATTTTCATACAAATTTAGTTTTCGACTTTCTACATACACTACTGTTAAGGCATCTTGACTAAACCCCCTGGATCGGTTTATTACAAACTTTTGTCTTGAATGTCGCCAAGCTAATTTGGTGAATATAGGTGTATTGCTACCTCTACTTCCTCTGTGTAGAAACAAAAGTATAGACTATTAACTAATGGTCTAGGTTCAATTTCCTAAACGTAAAAAAGAGAAAATGTTTCGATGGTCGGGGATTCCCGTTGAAAAATGCATGCAGTGCAGTGCTCCGATTTGAAGACTGCGTTCCATTCTAGTGTTGCCAACATAACGATTTTATCGCTAAATTTAGGGAGTTTTCGAGTTAGTAGGTAGAGAAAATAAAGGGGCGCCTAGGCGGTTGCCCAAAGGCGTCCCACCGTAACGCCGCTACTGTATCTTAGAATATAAATAAGCAACGGAACGTCTAAAAAGGAGGACTGTATACACAGAACATTTGTTTCAATGTTGTCAGATCAGAGGATTTTCCCGTAGATTTAGGGGTTTCTCAACCGAGTTAGGGGCAGAATAGGGGGAAAGCATATTTGGGGGTTTTTAGAGGAAATTTTAAAAACACGCCAAATACAGTTTTTTTGCTAAAATAAAATAAATCCGTTAATGTATCCACGGTTATGAAATTAATTTTTAAATAAAAATAAATCTAAGCGTTATATCGCTTAAAAGTGTGTGAGTATTGGGTAAAGACAACCAAATTTTAGTTTAAATGGGATGGCGCCAGAAGTCTTTGATATCATTTAACCTAATGCAAAATTAATTAAATTTTATCCACATTCATTTAGAACATGAACATACACTTATTTAAATATCTAGCCATTTATTCCGGACTAAAAAACACCAGAATATAAAACTAAAGGTATATGAGAAGAGAGTAAGGGCATAAAATAAGTTAAAAATTTAGTAATAAATTGTTCACTTGTATGCTTTCTAGCTATTCAAAAAAATAACCTTAATCTTTTTATTTCGACTTATATATGCCTTGCTTTTTACCAAATTCATGTCATTTAATAAAATAAAATATTAAGGATCACTACATAATGAATAATTGTTGTATTATATAAGAACGTCTGTTCCATATTTTATAAAAACAATATTTTTAGTTTCAAGAAGGAAATTCATTAGACAAATTCCATTATTATTATTAGGATTTAGATGATTACAGTATCAATAAAAGTTGTTATAATATTTATCTTCTTTAATATCTTCATGTTCTGAATTATTGTAACAAACAACTTCTAACATTCCATCATTATTTAAAGTTAATGTTTTAAGGCGTTTATTTGACGAAGTTTTAATTTTCTCCTTTACAAAATTAAGTACTTCATGAAGTGGTGCTCTTGAATAATTTGTATAATGTATCGCAGAATGGACACAAATATTATACAAAAACCCAGATGTTACACCATCAGGAAAATGTTGCACTAAATCTTTCCAATTGATATCTGTCCAAACTCGATATGGATATGATTTGATTCTGAAAGAATTATTAATGAAATTAGGTTACATAAGTTATTCTGTACTTAATATAGAAGCTGCTAGTGCTCTAAAACTAATCTAAGTAAACTAAACAAACACATCCACAAATAGCAATACATACAACACAACCAGTTACACACAACAAACCTTGTGAGAGTCTAACCAACCAACAACCATGAACAGTTAAATATAGTAAAAAAGTAAAGAGCTACTAATTAACAAGTTGTACAACTACTGCATTCTTACTAAACCCATAATAATTTGGCTATTTAACCTAATATATATATTAATTTGAATTACAGTGATAATTTCAAGACTTAATTTTTTTTTTGTTTTTTAACAATCAAATATAGCTAAAAAGCTACTTACACTTTTATGGCTTTCTTTTTGATTGTTTTAAGTTTTAGGTCTAATTTTACAAATATTTGAACATGTAAATAATAGTACCAGAAAAAATTTAATGTTTTTGCATCTTTATCCATCTCATCTTCCATCTTAACCCAAATAGATCTGTCAATTTTTTTATATTTTAGTTCTTCAAGTTGAAGACCAGTAAACTGCATGATTAATTTTAAAAATTTTGTTGCACTGACCAAGTTCCATCTTACTTTACGTCGTTTCTTTTTAAGATTATCTGAAAATTTTACAGGTTGGCACATTAAAGATAACACAATATTTTTTTTGTGCAATAAACATTTTTAAGTTGATTCCAAACCATTGTTTTACTGGAAAACAAACCTAATAACCTTTGTTATACTGATTATAATATTATGTTATCAGTTAAAACAAGGCAGCCAAAAGTAACTATTTGAGCTAGTTACATTATCTTCTAATTTAGCACTATTTGCTATTTGTTGTTCCCGGCAATAGGTTAATTTGAGATCGGCCTTGCATATCATAATGGACATGGTACTTGATCTTTATTTTGTTGCCAATGTATTTTATAACCTGAGTTACATATTATCTTTCTTTAAAACCACAATATCTGCTAAGAAATTTATTGAAATCAAATGTCCAGGGCAATTCTAATCAAAATTGTATTTATTTGCATAAAGATTAATATTGGGTTATGTTATAAGTAACCTTTGCCCTTTGCTATATATTTTATGATTATTGATATATACACTTTTACTTTACTACAGTGCACACAACAGAAGCTCTGAATGACGAATAGTTTTACCTATTTTAGCAACATTTTTTAATCACGCTCTGTTAGCCAATAATGATAAATTAGACCTTTCTATCCCGCCTAAAGTGTAATATCCAATTAATATGTCAACAATCAAACTCCTCACATATTAGTAAATACCGTAATTAGCAAAGTGAAGAGTTTAGTTAGAAAGGAGTAGTTTTAAAAATATACCTTTAAAATCCAAATGTATCTTCATCTGAACTCCTCTAGTTTCTCTACATAATAATCGAGAAGCATACTGTACAGCATCTTCAGGAAAATGGTAGTAACAGAGTTGTATTACTTTTGTTTCAAGTTTTGTATAAGGTCCCTTATTAAGTGTACCATAGCATACATTAAAGTGTTGAAATACTTGGTGGAGATTTCTTTCTAGACCTCTAGCAAGATAGGAAATGATATAACGTCTCACATACTCCTCTGTTCCAAATTTACTTATTTTACTTTTTCCTTTACTTCTCCATCTTGCTAACCTCATTGGTTGATCAGGTACCTGAAATTTCTAAATTTGGATTTTACTTAATTAAAACTGAAAAGTTGACTGTCAAATACTATATTAATATTACTGAACTTATAAACTAACCTTGACAAATTTTAACCAATTTTTATGCACACGCTCACATTCAGTTAAAGTAAATTTATCAGTCCGAAATTTTTCATGTTCATCTTCATTTTGCTCAATTTTCCTTGTCAGCCAACCAGTTCTTTGATACCAAGGTTGATGCCAGTATATTATCATTTTTTCTTTCAATCCTACAAGTAACTATGTAATAAAACATATCTTTATTAACTGATACACAATTCACGTTGAGTTTTAGTGACATTTACTCTGACTCCAAAAAGTTATTTACTTCTTTCGTTTATGAAACTTTTCAATAACCAATTTATTAGAAGTTTTAGAATTACCTCCACATACTCCTCATCTTGCTCTTTCAATTCTTGTAATAGTACCTGAATTTTATCTCTGCATGATATATCTGTTTCATCCACATCATCGAAGATAGTTAAGTCCATACTATTAATAATATAAAGTATAAACTTAGATGCAATTTATGTTAAATGTTCCAATAACGCAATTTTAAAGTTAGAAGTTGTAACCTAAAAATATATTCCATACATAACCGCATACTTTTTTTGGAGTTTATGGCCTGGTAATGAGCCACAGATGATAGAGATATCAGTCTCTATGACAATGGAGAAGAAAACTGCCAAACTTTGGCTTTGGCTTGGATCTGTTACCGAAGATAGTTTCCAAAGGCTTGTGGTCACTTATTTGACATTATCTCATCTCGCAATCAGTAAGACTTTTATTGCCGAACGCAATTATCCGAGGTCCATGACGATCAATTTGTATGAGCACCGCTCCAAGACCAACTGGAGATGCATCTACTAGTATTTGCGTTCTATCCACCGTGTTGTAGTAGCCAAGTGTTTTTAAGTTTGACAGTCGTATCTTGAGGGTCTCAAATGAAGCGTCTTGAACGTCTGTCCAGTATTTTATTATTTAATGTTAGGAGATCTACTCAATCTAAGTGTTATTATTTGCCGAAGGGGTTTTGTAAGTGTTGTTAAATTGGGTATCCATTTTCCAACGTAGTTAACGAGTCCAAGAAAACTCTGTATCTCTTCAATGTCAGCCATCCAGCTTTTTTGAAGCCAGTATTACTTGAATACACTGGACAAATCCAATGGCTTTATTCCTTTTTCAGTTAGTAAATGCCCCAGAAATTAAATTCAAGTTTGTTTTAAAGATGCATTTGTCGTGGTTAAGAAGAACATTATTATCTTTCTGAGTTTCGAACCGCACGCAATTTCCTTGCATCTACCCGGTTAATTTCTCAATTTTTCATATCAAAAGTTTTACTTGATCCTTGTTTATGAAACGAATCAAGCTGTCTGTTAACCGTCTCAAGCGTAATAGCAATTGTAATTACTTGTTGAAGTGTTATCGAATCGCCACCTGCCAGGATTTTCGTCCTTAATTCTGAGCTTCGGCCATTTTCTACGATTTGGTCTATTAAGTGTTTATCTTTAGCTGTAAACTGGCATTTACCAGCTTGAGTTCGCAACCGTAAAAGGAAAGTTCCAATCCTCTCCCCTTCCTCTTGTTTCATTAGTTTAAATATATATCGTTCGTAGTATCTGCTTTGTTTTGGTGAAAAATATTTTTAATATTCTAGTCATTTAGACATGCCTTTACATGTCCATTACGTCACATGAGAATTCCTATTACGTAACGGTCCCATTATTTTGAAGACGAAAATTTTATTTAATTTTATATCTATTTCAAATATATAAAAACATGCTATGTTCCAAATATAACCAGTTTGTAAAGTAAAGTGACTTTAAATGTATAAATGAATGAAAAAATCTATATTTTTTCACTGATTAAAGAAAAAATAAAGACAATAAAGTGACGTAATGGACTAAATTAGGCAAATTGCATTGAAATAAATAGGATTTAATGTATGATTTAATATTATAATGAAATATTAGTGCTTCTACTATTATATTTATGGTCCAAGATCCCAGGGCCGCCAGACGTCACGTATTTTCTGACGGATGAAATGTGGACGATTGGGTAGTGTTAGTATGTACTATGATCGTATGCCTACCTGCTAGCTTGGTCAAACGGCCAATTTCCAAGTATCAGGTAATCAAGGTACACAAAAACATTACTTACTTCACGTAAATTCTCATGGCTGATTTTTATATATGTTTTCGAGTGTATAGTTAAAAATAAATTGTCAATACTCCCAGACACTTTCCGTCGGCCATATTGCTTAACAGACGCTTTAAGGGTCTCAAAATAATTAGTCAACTTCACGTAAATTCTGACGCTCCATTTTTATATATGTTCATCCGACAACTATTTTAAAAGCTTTGACAAGAAGACAGACCGATCCAAGGGGCCAATCATCCCCTAAACTAAATTTTAATATCTCTATGAGTGAGAGAGCATTATCTACGCGCATGAGACTGAGTGAGACCGACTGCGCTGTTAAAGCCATGAAAATTACTTGAAAAATTATTATTATTCAAAAAGGGCAAGCAAAAGCCGTTTAATATTTTGAAGAAAAATGAAGAGTACCAACAAAGCATTTCACCGTTTTGGTACGTTGGATTTTGTTGGTGATGTAGATGAAGAAGAACGTGTATTCAACATAATACAAAAATTTATCTGTGATGTTTACAACGTTCCTGGAATAATTGATGTAGATGCTGCCAGACTACAGTTGTTTATCATTTACATACATGGTATCTGATATAAATGAAGAATTCAATCGAAAGAATTTAAGAAACTTCGATGCCAGTAACTTACCACCTTGTAAAAGTGAGCTTTGGCAACAGTTTCGACGGGCTAGCTTTGGAACAATGCAAGTATGAAGATGATAAATATTTTCAACCCCGAAAACAATGGTTGGACACTACAAGATGGTAAATATGATTTTCATCGGTTCGATGGAGATCAATTACCGGGTTTTGTCAGTGAGTCGCTGGAAGAACAATCAGGTAAATTATTTTCGTTTCTCATATTATTTGTATCTTTTTAGTTTTTTCAGACCTTCATTGTTTAACTTGTTTTTTACAGAGGAAGAAAATAAGGATAATGCTGATGATGACGATCACGATTTAGATATTCAATTTCAAGATTGATATTTGATGATGATGATAATGAAGATTAAAAGCCACTGTTAAGAAATATTGAAGAATTAATATTTTCCACTTTATTTCCAAATTTCCAATAAATAATTAATTAAAAAAATTGCTGCTATTTAAATATAAGTGGTATTTTTAAAAAATATTTTTTAGTTCTAATTAATAAATTGAAAAAAAAAAAAAAAAATGTCGGCTAACTTTAGTATTATTTATTATGTGTAAATTTTTTTCTTATTTTTGTTGCTATAATTTACTTGTCAACAACAGTTCTAAAAATTATAAAATATCTGTTCATGTAATTTTCATGGCTTTAACAGCGCAGTCGGTCTCACTCAGTCTCATGCGCGTAGATAATGCTCTCTCACTCATAGAGATATTAAAATTTAGTCTAGGGGATGATTGGCCCCTTGGATCGGTCTGTCTTCTTGTCAAAGCTTTTAAAATAGTTGTCGGATGAACATATATAAAAATGGAGCGTCAGAATTTACGTGAAGTTGACTAATTATTTTGAGACCCTTAAAGCGTCTGTTAAGCAATATGGCCGACGGAAAGTGTCTGGGAGTATTGACAATTTATTTTTAACTATACACTCGAAAACATATATAAAAATCAGCCATGAGAATTTACGTGAAGTAAGTAATGTTTTTGTGTACCTTGATTACCTGATACCTGGAAATTGGCCGTTTGACCAAGCTAGCAGGTAGGCATACGATCATAGTACATACTAACACTACCCAATCGTCCACATTTCATCCGTCAGAAAATACGTGACGTCTGGCGGCCCTGGGATCTTGCTCTATTAGGTTATATTTACTGTAATAACCACATAGTTTTAGAATTACAGCTACTTGAATATAGTGACGTAACGGACCATTTTATGCGTACTGTTTTACTAAAACTTGATTATTGTGCGATATCTTGATTTAATTTTCAAAAAACTGAACAGTACATTTATCAATATTTATTGTATCAAATGAACATAAATTTAAATCAAAATATGAATAAAGATTTTTCGTTAGTCCATTACGCCACAAAGCAAAAAAATCTAAATTTGCCCGACTACGGCTATGTTCAGATGGCAAAAACTTGACGCGCGTTTTCAAATAGCGCGACTAGAGATTATGGTATTTTCATACAACTGTTCACATGTACGCGCGTTAACGCGCGTCAACGCGGCGCTCAGAGAAAAAGTCTCTAGACGCAGGTGATCGCGCGTTGACGCGCGCTTTGATATTAATGTAATGTCCGTTTGCTGTTCACATGAGCGCGCGCTTTCATCGCGATCGCATGTAATTTTGTTAATTTTCGTAATTATATTTTGTTCTCGGATTTAAAATGAGTGAAATTGAAAATATTGACATCGACTTACTAATCGATGAAGTAGAAAAAAGGCCAGCAAGTTGGAATATAGCAAATTTGTATAAAAAATATAATATAATTTGTATTTTTTTTTCAAAATTGGATGAACCCAATGTGTACGTTTTCTTTTTGTATATTTTTCTTTATAATATAACCACAAAATAATAGCCTCTTCCACGTCCATTTTCTACGTTCTACCGAACTAGACTGACGAGTACTCTCGCAACGCGCGTTAGCGCTCATCATCTGAACGCTCTTCAAATTTGATCGCGCGTTGACGCGCGTTACATGTGAACATAGCCTACATCCTAAATTACACGGGCTATACTTCAAAACTTGGGGGCTTCCCCAGTAAAGAAGCAGAATGATTAGTAGGTAGGGTTACCAATGTTGCCATAGAAAAAGTAAAAATATAACGAGTGAGTGATTATAAAGTTTGACTGACGAAAATTGTTTCATAACTTGGTAATCGTGGTGCGAAGTTTTCATGTTAAATCATGAAAAAACGAGTTCACCTACAGTGAAAATTGCTAGATCTAGCCCGAAAAGGGCGAAGGTGGCAACACTGCGGATTAATGATGCAATTTATTTTTTAAATAATACTACAATACGCTACGGCAGCATATTTTTCAGGCCGCTAGTTAAACAGCGATGTTTAGTTGAAAGGCTAGGCTGTTAATTGAATGGCTTATGGAGCTGCTGCTAGTTGGCTGCCACAGCTATAATGCAAATTGTGAAATTTAAGCGAAGAACAAAGTATTTGAAACAAAATTTCAATCATTTTGAACAAAAACCTTTACATATGCATTGGCTGGACGATTTATATTTATTGTTGTTTTAGTTTAGGAGTTGAATCTCACTTAATTGCTAATGACTTCCAATTTAATTTCAAATTATTTGACTGTATGTGGCGTCTGTATATTCTATTCAAGATGTCTTAACGATTAACAGTAGTGTATGTAGAAAGTCGAAAACTTAATTTCTATGAAAATTACAATTCGTGACGACCAATAATTTACACTCTTTATTCAAAATTTAAATGTATATAGTCTTCCTCTAGTCTGTAGAAACTATATTGAAAGTCCTTGCAAATAAAAATATTTATTAATTAAACCACTGCTTGTTATCTGTAGTTCATTACTAAATTTATTTTTTAAAATTGTAAAATTTGTGTGTTATATTCATCGTAATTTTTATACCACGAGTGAAAACCTGTTAAAAAAAATATCTTTTGTCTGTTGTGAATCTTATAAATCACAATACATTGTTGTAAATTGTGATAAATGTAACAGAAAGAAGGTAAACGTTATAATGATATGTCAAAAGCGAATGATAACATAAAAATTTAGTATATCTAATTATTGTATAAATCGAATTAATACATACCTAATATCTTAACTACATAAACGCAAGCTATAAGCATATTAAATGTAGTTTCAGCGTACATTTATTACTCTTCGTCGGCTAAATGAAGGTATTATAATGTTCCTGTGTCAAGAAAAAAGTAAAAAGAAAAGACTACAAAAGCCAAACATATTACGTAGAAACCCCAAGACTTTTAAATCAATCAACAAGGACCTTGAGTTAATTAGAGAAAAGCATGTCGACGCAAGTTTATTGCTAGAAACTGACCCAAAAAATGGGTCAAAAGAAGGCCACAATATGAAAACCTCGAGTGAAGTCAATGATGTCAAAATTAAAAGCTTTGATCTCTCAGAAGTAGAACCTAAACAAACTTGTTTGATTCCTATTCATTCAGGTATGCTCATTTTTTTAAAACAACTAATTGATTAATACTAATTTGGCAGCTTTATTAGTTGTATCTTTTGGGATGGTCTTCGAGTTAAAAAAAATATCTTTCACTGTAAACTAACTTTAAACAAATTCCTGATTATAATTTGAGTTTTGGAAGTATATTTGGTCTATCTGATTTAGGAAGTGGTAAGTTTTAGAGACAGAAAAAGGCAATGTGATCAAGATGGTTTGCTTTTTTGTATGAATTGTGTTTTTGAATTACCCTTCTTAAAGCTAAAGCAACTGGTTTCAAACCCAACCCATTAATTTTTGTAGTTTAATTTAAAATAAATAGTATTTTAATATTTGTTTTTTTCATATTTTAGATATAACTGATATTCAGCCCTCGTTGAACATTGACTCTTTTCTGATTAGACATTCCGAAGGGCAGGTAAAGAGTTTAATTTTATGCAAATTATTATTATTTTCTTGTTTTTTACTGAAATTCTGTTTTCAGAATATACCCTTTAAGAAAAATAAACAAAATGCTGATAGCTCACATGATAAAGTGTGCTTGGCATTTATTGATGATTCAAACCCATTTATTGTTGGAAACTGTAAGAATTTTTCAATTTACATTATATTTATTCTTAGTCAAATATCCATTGTAGAGATAACAAATTTTATTTTAGGTAGGCATCTGAAAGAATTTTGTTCTTCAGAGAAGATAAATTTTAGCTCCATTATTCCGCAGACATTTAACGAAAGGACAGAAACAGTCCATTCAGATAATGAAAATATGAGGTTTTCTATTGATGGCATTTCCCAAAGTAGAACTAAATACAAGGTATGGATAACATAAACTATTACTAATACTAGTTTTGTAAAGTGTTAATTTGCAATATGGATTAACTTATTTCTCTATCCTAAAAGCTCAGAAAATTAAAATATCTTTATGACAACATAATTTGGTTTTATGGAGAATGAGCCCTACATAGTCTTATGTTTACAAACTGTAAGTGAAAGTGATTAGTTATTTACTTAAAATATTATTTATGTAGCAAACTTATTTGGATCTGAACATTTAGTTTTATAATTTGCTGAGATCTGAATGCACCATAAATTTATTTCAGTGTGATGTGGGAGATTGCGTAAAGGTATTTTTAAGTGAAGAAAAGTTATTCAAACATAAGAATACTCATAATAAAGTATGCAGGATTGCACGACCAAGTGTTTTTGAATGTCCTGTTAAAAATTCAAGTAAATTAGAAGTAACCTGTCAAGAATTGTTTTTAGTGAAAGAAGAGCTTATTAAACATATAAATGAAGACCACTCACTAGACGATGCAGCATTTAAGTAAGTATACTGAAATGGTGTTTATAAAGTTAAATATATAATATAGGTACTCATACATAAAAATATTTTTGACAGTTATGGTGTGGTTGAACCAAGTATTGCTAATGGCAGGAATATTAACCACCATTCACAATCAAAAAAAAAGTAATGTAAAGCTTTACTTTTTCCTAGGAGTAAAGAAGAATATAAAACATAAAGAACACTTAACACATGTAGAATTTTTTAGAGTGAAAGTAGGATGCACTAAATCATTACTAGTTTAGGTATTGAGGGAAGACTAGGCTTACAATCCTCGTATAAAATTTATCTCAATTGTTAGCTTAGTATTAACAAGTAACACATTCCTAATAATTATACTAAATATTTTAATAATTAATAGAAAGTTTTTTTAATGATAGATGTGACGTTTGCGAGCGTCGTTTCTTTTGGGCATCTGGCCTACGTGCGCACAAGCGTTCGCACGTTGAGCGTGCGTCTTTTGCGTGCCCTTGGCCAGAGTGTGGGCGTGTGTTCCGACACGCTTGTCGCCTGCGCGAACATAGCCGAGCGCACACTGGAGCCAAACCCTACCATTGCACTTACCCGGTATGTGTGAATTACTTTCAGTTAATTGCTATCTTATTTATGAGTTGTGACGCCTTATTGGTGGAATTCAAAAGAACATGTATTTATTTTAACAATTTTCTTGTTTGCTGTTACGTCTGGACCTACATGCTTCAATCATAAACTCCGTAAAGATAAACGAACTCTATAGCGGGCCATAGACGGACCGCATGTTGCAGCCGATACCGACTACTCTAACGGGTCGCCGCACGGCGATCTGCAGTTTCCATACTAAATTCATATTCGCAATACACGGACCGCTCGAGCAGTTCCTGAGCAAACAGCATTTTGCAGTCGGTCTTGACTGCAACATGCGGTCCGTCTATGGCCCGCTTATGTCTCCAATTGCTATTGCATGTATTGTAGTAACTCTCGCGGCACTTTGCAAATAATAAGAATGAAAATTATGTGTAAGTAAATGTGTATGTTTATAGAACTGATGAAAAAGTACGTCTTTCTCTCTCTCTAGCGGTTCGTACGCTCACATGCGCAGAACAAGTTTAGTGTTGGTACGGCATAGTTAAGATTTGATATGTTATCTTTCGCACTTGTAGCACTTTGCTATTACAAGTTGCTCAATACATTAAATAACTGAACTGAGGTTTTAGTTGCAAGTTATTATGATTTGATAGAATTGCGGCTGGTCGTTTCGCACCGCGAGCAAGCTACTACGTCACTCGCGGCGTCATACAGGCGACCGTCGTCATACGTGCGTGCAATGCGGCCGAGCGTTTCTGCGGCGCGAACACTTGCGCGACCACGAGGCTAGGCATCACACATTAGGTAAACACCAAATATTTTAAAAGACCTTATTTCGTTATATTTATGTAAGGTATACCTTAAAAAAGGTGAACTGATTTTATAATCGTTGACTTATAGAAAGAATATTTATTAAAAATTAAAATAATGTTATGTATCAAGATGGCTATCATGAAATTGTGTGTGTTGCGAACAAGCGCAGATCCGGATTTGTGGGCACGAAGAGCTTTTTCGCAAAATTTACAAAATAATAATAAAACCTTTTTATTTCCATACCCTTAAGTACCATTTCAATTGTTGTTAATATTTACATATAGCTAAACGTTAGTAACAATGTGTTAGTCGCCTGTGGAAATGGACCCCTTTTGCACAATACTCACCATTTACAAGATATAAAACAATATTAAAAGTACATTTTTAAACTAATTATGATTTTTATGTTATCCAAATGGTCTCATACCCTTCAGTTATGGTATACATACATACCTAATGATGTTCACATGTATGGAAATATTTATCGTGGTCAACCCCATCCTTGACTAGTTTTAATTAATTAATTTTTCCTAAACCACAATCTTTTTTGAGGGCTGGAACCTTGTTTGGTTGCAAGGCTAGTGTTGGTATATATATTGCAATTTTTCAAGAACAATAAGATGGTTTTCTTATACAAAACTTTTTTAATTTCTATTATGATTTTTATGTTATCCAAATGGTCTCATACCCTTCAGTTATGGTATACATACATACCTAATGATGTTCACATGTATGGAAATATTTATCGTGGTCAACCCCATCCTTGACTAGTTTTAATTAATTAATTTTTCCTAAACCACAATCTTTTTTGAGGGCTGGAACCTTGTTTGGTTGCAAGGCTAGTGTTGGTATTTATTATTTATTGGTATATAATTTTTCAAGAACAATAAGATGGTTTTTCTTATACAAAACTTTTTTAATTTCAGAAGACACATCTATTGCAGTACAAGATAATGACACATGTGACATAAACAAAGCAAAGAAACACAAACCAATGAAGAAGTCTGATAAATCCACGGTATTTATTCAAATCCATGACATGATCTTTTTCCTTAATTATTCTATTGATGTCAAATAATTATATTTCAGGCAAAAGTAAAAAGAAAACAAAATACATGTAATGCAGAAAGTGACCCAGAGCGTCTTTTAAAAAAAACTGGACAAAAATTCATGGTAACCCAATTAATCCCAATTCATTATTCTAAGATGGAACGCCACACTATTGAACCATTAATCAGCAACATCTTACGGATGATAGTCGAAAGAATTGAGTGCCCCTTTTTACGACACTGCTCCGACATCTCCGCAGGGCTTTGTACCTGATAGTTTTTATTTAACTACTTTTTCCTTATTTTTACTAATTCTCTAACATAGATCTTAAGAAACTATTGTTACTAACTCACTAATCAATCAATGGACTGTATTTGTCTGATTAATAAAAATTATTATATTATTAATTAATTCCAGGTTGAACTTTGGGAAGGAAATCAAATTAAATTGTTGGACGAACAGTCTGTTGCGTTACCCGACATGAATGATATGAGGATGGTTAGTTTGGACGGCCCGCCAAAGTCTGGGGAAGTGAAGGATTCCCTCTTGGGTCCGGGAAGTTGTGAAGACTTTGTGACGTATCCGGAGGAGGGGAAAGATCTGGTGATCAGTCACGGCGACAGAGAGTTTGTGATAACAACTACAGAGGATTTCGTGATTCAGGCCAGAGAAGAGGGAGAAGACTTAGTGATTACATCGCAATTTGAAGAAGAAAGAAATTTCGTGTTGACGTCCGGTCCTGATGATTTAGTAATAACTGGGGAGGAGGTAAAGGATGATCATGCGGCGCGTACGCATTGCACGTGGCCTTTGCGGAAGGCGGACTACAATTCCGATGATTATGTCTTAGAAGATGATGTTCAGGTATTTATTATCTATATTATAAATTCCCATCCATTATTAAAAATCCATTTTACCTTCATGTTACCTGATAATAACTCGACTTAAAAATATGTACATAGTGTATCAAATAAATAAACCAGAAAAAAAGGTTGCAATAGGACATTTAGTCTCAGATATTTGTTGGTTTCGTGATATATTTTTTTAATAGGCAATTAAGTGATCAGTCTTCTGTGCCTGACACACGCCTTCGATTTTTGTGCCTAAAGCATGGTGGCTTTCTCACGATGTTTGCTTTCAAAGTACAAGCGAGTGTTAAATGCGCACACTGGGAGAAAAGTCCACGGATGCCGGGGTTCGAACCTATGACTTTAGGGAGACGAGAGATAGAGTGATTCCTGAGAAGTTTATGTGTATAATTATGGTTTTCTATCAATTAAAATAAAGGGATTTTTGTTAAAAACTTCGCAAATTTTCGCCAGCGAATATTTCTAATTGGACCTACCAATAGAATGCTTCAATAGAATTTATGTAAATATTGTTTTTAGCAAAGCTAATATTTGTGTTTATAGGTAGAGCAGTTAGAAGGATCAGAAAGTAATGTGTTCACTGTGCGAAGCGATCTTTTCCTTCATGGCAGTGTCTTCCACAATGATGATAGCGAGTAAGTAATTTTTCTTACAAAATCGCTATCAACAAACATTTTTAATAAAAATGACGACTTAGTTGCTGTTTTTGTTAATAAAATTGAATCGTTATTGAAGATGGTAACAATTTTGTTGATATTGAAAACTGAGATCTCGGTAACTAAGAAAATTTTTAAGAATCTTTATTGGAATATAATAAAAAATAGAAAATGTATTAAATAGCTCTAGCTGAATTGATTCCCTGAGTTTAGTATAGGTTCAAAGTAGTCATGTTTTTTATTATTTCCATTTAAAATCTTGGTCTTTGAAGAAAAACGATTTGTTGATTGACTTTTCGTATTGCAGACAGATGTGCAGTGCAGTACGTGCAAGTGTGTCCGAGCGTGTTCTGGATTCGGAACTCATGTTGGACGCACCTTCCGTGCATCTTGCTCAGGTCAGTGATCAACTGAATTTAGTTATTTTCTTCTATTGCTTGGACTATTTCAATTACGACGTATATCAACGTCTAAAATGAACTTAAATGTACAATTAAATACTTGTATTATATATTTTTGCTAATTACGTAATTACAATTGGTAGTTTAAACAGTGCAAGATATACAATAGCGCTGCCTAGATTCTTGAAAGGAAACCGTAAAAAATATTTACTCAGGTATATTTGAATTACGAATGTCTAATGTCATTCCTATTATATTTTTCAACCGAGGCACAATTTTTAGCCTATTTGCTTTGCGCTTAAGTATATGAGGTAACTCACAATGTTTAAGAAGGTGTAGAAAAAGCATAATTAAAGCGCACTTGTATTCTATTTAAATCTCATACGCGTTTTAACCCTCATTATGCAACAGTTGTATAACATAGTACGTATTTTAAAAATGCATCGACCTGTTGCGTGCTTTACATAATAAGATAAATCAAAGAATATAGTTTTCTACTGAGTTTGAATTTTTTGTGTCGAAAAACCTTGTGTGTCAAGTCCCGTCGATATATTATGTCCGCTATTCTTAGTCAAATAGACAGACCTTTTTCTATGGATAGACTTTTGGATGGGATACATTAATATATACCCGAATAAAATATTACACAATATGTGTGTGGAGTAATCGCGGCTTTTATATTTTATTAATATTTTAAAACGCATTGATACAGGAGGAGCTATATACAGATGCAGTGGACGAGTCTTCCTTCAGAGTTTTGCTTTTAAGTGGTGAAGAACTCACATGAGAGCTTTTAATACTAAAATTCGTATCTATTATTAGGAATAAGTTTACATGTATGGAACAAAAGCTAGATTTTAAAACCAATACTTTCATCTAGTTGATTCAGGTTCAGGATGCGATAAAGATGCCAAATAGTCAACATTACTTGATATTAATACCTAATAAGGGCTAACTTCGCGAGAGGTCACTACTATCTAAGTTCGGGGGAAATCTTGCAAAAAATTACCGAAGTTATAATTCCCATATCGACTTTGTCTCTAAATAATGTTAGCTGTCTCACGTCCCGGTTACAGTGCCCTTACTCTTTTACTTTGAATAATGAAGTTAAACATTCGTAAAATTCATAATCGGCATTGTGGGTCTGGGGTATTTGCAACAATTGGAAAAAGACGCTGATAGTTAACCATACAGTTAGCGATTTTTTTTAATAATTTAATAATTTTCTCCAAAAATTTCAAATAACGTTAGGAAATGGTTGGTGGTAGAAAAATGATTAAGAGTAACACGTGAAGGTGTTGAAAAGGCCACCTATTTATAACTGAAAATTATTAATTCCTTATGGAAATGAAAAACGATTGCTAAGCAATACTTAACTTAACATATCGTCGTCTGTTTACAGTTATTGTACAATAAAGGTACGGAACGGAGGTATTGAATGCGAATTATTACGTTAAATATTGGAAGTACGTTACGATGTACGAGTACTGGTATTGCGTCTCTATCGCTCGGCACCTCTAGAGTATGGAGATATTATTACCATATTTTTGTTAACGGACGATTGTCAGCAAGGGGCAAGAATTATAATCTTAATACTAAAAGGGTGCTCAAAATTTATTTGCGATGTTGTGTGTGAAGAAGTTTTATGATACGTTTAGGTACGAAGAGAAAGATAGTGCTAATTAGGAAGTCAGAGTATAGTAAGATCTCATGGATTGTTTTGAATTGATATGGAGATAATCCCTTGTAAGGTTTGTAGGATAACCATTACACAGCGTGTCGGATACATTTATATTAATTAATTTTCTTGACAGAAGAGGGCAGTGTTTGAAATTCCGTGCATTGTTTAACGAATTGTTTTTGTGCCCGAACTCGTCATTGTTTTTTTAATATATTATATTTATTACCTTAATTTTAGTTGCCTAGTTATCCTTGATGTTTTTCGTATCATATAAAAACATAGATTTAGTATAAGATTAATGGATTTGGTATTTGTTTTGAGGTAAATGAAAATACTAGCTACAAACAGATAGCCATTTGTAACATCACAGATATTTTTTTGTCAAGGCTAGGACTTGTTCTTAGGACCTCTATTATAAACGCTATTAGTGCTGAGGTTTTTTTTCCTTTGTCTTGGTTTTAATTCAAAAACATTCACAACTTGAGACTGCAACGGGTTCATTGTTTCTCAACTAGATTGTATTACAAAAAATCGCAATTTCCTGCACGTGCTTAGATGCACAGATTCTCTTTTGTTTTACTTTTTGTTCACACGCACAGTTACAATAATAATTGAAGGCAGTTCAGTAGTTGATACAACAGCTTAAAAGGGTGTTATTTAAGAAATTTGAAGGTGTTACCTAGATGTGTAAAGTACGACCAATGAAACGAAAAGATTTGATAAGCTACAAGGCCAGATTAAGAGATAAATTTAAGTACAAACGCCGTTAAATAATCAAAGGTTTGGACAGTATGAAAAACTGGCTCGCATTTAAACTT
The DNA here is from genome assembly GCA_905332375.1 of Pieris macdunnoughi. Taxonomy (NCBI): domain Eukaryota; kingdom Metazoa; phylum Arthropoda; class Insecta; order Lepidoptera; family Pieridae; genus Pieris; species Pieris macdunnoughi. The sequence continues at coordinate 6,942,099 of CAJOBZ010000005.1, read as the reverse complement.
GAGGCCGATACTTGGATTCAGAGATAGGAAAATGTATAAATTTTTATTTTTATTTTACGTATATGAACTGTTTTTGTTATAACTGTTAAATTTTCAAATCAAATTAGGAGAATCGAGCCACTTGACTCTAAATCTTAGCTTAAGGCTTAATTCTTTGCCATATTTGGACCAGCGAAACTCTAGATAGGTGTTGAATAATTAACTAAACTCGGTGCAAAATTATATTTTAAATCTATTTTTGGCGTGCAATATTAGAGTTATTTTTTTTTATTCAAATATTTTTGTGGTAAATATAGGGCCCTTTCCATTTTCGGGTTAGTTGTTTTTCCTAATTACAAGTAAATTACATAGAATAATTTATTGGTTTCCATAGCGACTGGAATGACCAGTACGTAAAAATATTTCAGTTTGGTGGGTGAATTGAACAATAAATGGGTAATACGGAGGAATATCTCACACAAACTTTATGATGGCTCGGATATTCGTAATAATGCGATTTAATCAAATTCAGGGTACGTTGGTGGTATAAAACATCACTTGTGACTAACTTCAGCTAACTCTAAGATGGTTAAAACGTTAGTATAGGATTTTAATAAGGAGATGCTTTGCTCAATAAATATTTTTAGATAAAGTCGTAATTGAGCCAATAACCGATCTCTGTAATTTTAACATTGTAAATGTTTGAAAGTATGTACAATGTTAAGTCTAAGTTTTGCTGGTTTAAGGAATAATTTACCTTAAGTGCAATATAACGTTAGGTGAAAACGTACAGTATTGAGACTGATGGGGTAATTTTTACCTATGGTTGTCGAATGAATGATTTTTTATAGCCTTTTTTAACTTTTATGTTAGTTCATTAAAATAATCTGTGTCGTGATTTTTAAAATAATTTTAGTATAAACGTCGTATTTTGTATAGGATACATTTTAATTAAGTCAATTAATAAGAGTTTTTACCAATGGATGGACCTACTAGTCTTCTAGGTACAAAGGTAACTTTAAACGTTGGTAATTTCTCGCAATCGATGTTATACATACTATAATTAATACTTAGCTACATTACATTACATTAGAAGATAAGGAAATATATATTTTTGGAAATGTTGACTTGAATATAAGATGGCTTATTTTTTGAGACTGTTGTCCAAAATACTTTTGTTACTTTTTATATTGGTATTTTAATGTTCTGTTGCGGATTCGTATTACTTATTCATATTGTTGAAAAGTGTATATAAAATATTAATAAAACATACAAATAAAAGCAATTTTCTAATAAAACAAAGTTATTTTTTGGTCTTTCGGCGAACAGGCATTGTTTTGACGAAAATTAATAGAGGCAATTAATTTACCATATTTGATTCAAGAGTCGTGGAAAAATCCGGAGCAGAGCATTCTAAATTCAAAATTATATTTATAAATTTTACACATTAGGTTGTTATTATATACAAATTTGTTTTTGAGTTGTATTTTCGCACAGTACAGACGTTAAGTCTTGTTATTTCTTAGTCACATATCATATTATAGTCTTGTTATTTATTTTGTATTAATTGGTTGCTTTGTGTTTATGCGAGTTTGCTATAAATAAATGTTGTAAAAATACATATTTTTTTTACTAACCCGTTTATAGTTTGTAATTAAGAATTCGAAATAAAATGCACAAAAACAGCTACAAGTGTCTTTAATATACAAAAATCGTACTTTGTACATCACTTATTACATATATTCTATAATTATGACTTTTAATACCTAATTAAGTACATTAACTGAATGAAACGCACACTTTTATTAAATCTTATGGTACCAGAGATTAAAATCATAGAAGTGCCCTTGCCTTAATAGGCACCAAATAGTTTCAACATCTATGAAAAAAAAATATAGCTTCTTATAATGCGTGATCATTATTTATAACACTCGTCAAACAGTGGCAGGCAACGCGGCACAGATATATAAATGATGACAGTTAAAACAAGTTATTCAAATTTTGCAGCGAATCTATTATTTAAATATTGTTCATGTAAAACTACAACTTTTTATTATACTAATATAATATATACATAAACCAAACGATTAACAATTACGTTGGACCATTATATTTTTTTTACTTTGCGTATCAAAGAATTTATATAAACAATGAGGCTTTTTATTAATTCATACTCTCAGAGAGTTTTTGGACTTGTAAAGATCAAGATCAACTGTTATGTATTGGTCTCTTAACTTAGCCAGATTTTGCGAGGACTTTTAGTAAGAATAACTTTTAAAAAATCTTCGCAGGTGACTGTCCGGGAACTAATTCAAAACATTATTATAGAGCGACCTATGATCATGGTCGCCGCAGACTGTTGCTTCACTGTCCTGAAATAATAATAAATATGCCCAGAGTTTTCTCACAAAACGTTTGTTAAACCTCTTATCATTTTACCAATTTCTTACTTAAAAGGAAATTGAATGAAGGTTGCTGTCACAAATCGTCCTATTTAGATAACTTGATTGACACTCAGCATAATTAATGAGAACCCAGAATAATTAATGAGAGTGTTTAAAGTGTTGTATGAAAATTTATATTTTTGATCACTCGTGGTTTAAATGTTGCTAGTTTAATTTAATGCAATACTTAAGAAACATCTAAAATGAGCGCGGCCGAGAAACCCCGATCAGCCAGCAAATCAACCGACGCAAATGGAATTGGATAGGACTCCAAAGGAATCCCAATCATGCGCTTGATTGGAACCCGCAAAGAAAGTGGAAGAGTGGCCGTCCCAAGCAAACCTGGCGTCGTACAGTTGCAGACGAGGCAATGAGAGCCAGAAAGACTTGGAGCGAGGTGAAATACGAGGCTCAAGACCGAACGCGATGGACGCCCTCTGCCCCATACTCTGTGCACTCGTAACTGTATACTTTTTCAGAAGTAATCATTATTTACATATTCATAGTTAAAATATATACTGAAAATTTATACATTATAATGACATCAGCCTCTTACACAATACCTGTATTGCTTAGTTCATTACAAAAACATCAGGTCGTTGAGCAAAGTTTATAAACATTGGTAATGTTTAATATTACTAGCGTAAAACAGTAAATCTATAAACCTTATATAACTAAATCATTATTATTATGTCATTTCCCACAAAATAAAAAATTGTTTGTTTTTCTGCGAGGAATAAGTACTTACAAGTAATAAATTACCAATCAGTAAGTTAACCTTACCTTACTTAAACAGAAAATAAACCTAAAACAGATTCTTAAACTATACGGCACCAGAAACTCGATCAGGCGGTGTAAACGGTAGGTCTAGACTGGTGGTCCTTATGATAGCTACGGAAATCTTGTCTCTGCATATAGTTAGAACCCACATCGCGGCGTAAAGAACGATTAGCGCTGCCAGCGCTGCAGCAACCAAAGCCAAGGATCGGTGTGTTTGTCGCCAATCCAATATTTCATATATGAATGGATTGCCAAGGCTGAAAGTTATAAATACAATAATTAACGAGGGGAAGTTTTACAAACAGTTTGCAATACACAACTCAAAATTTCCCTTGATTCAGCCAGAAACGAGTCGTATTTTTCTTTAAAAAAACTGACATTATACATATAGCCTATATAACGTTTGTTAACGTTGAGCAAAATAATCGAATTGAGCATGATTTAATAAAACACTATTTTGACCGGATTGAAGTTATGTATTATTATAAATTTACAACTATTTAACATAATTATTAAATTAAATTTATAATAATACATAACTTCAATCCGGTCAAAATAGTGTTTTATTAAATGAATAAAAGTTATGTTAATCAAAGACAATACTATGAGCATGATTTACTCACGTTCATTACACTGTACACAACACAACTAGTGATTGTTAACGTCAAGTTTATCATTAAATGTCATAAATACCTTTTAATTAAAAGATTAGTAATAATTAGTAATACTAATGCAACATATATAAGAATGCTAACGGCAAGTAGAAGTTACTCCTTTATACCTACTCTTTTCAACTGAAAAGTGCTTGTATAAAAGCAATGTTATAGCAATATCCGACCATTCGCATCATTAACATATTTTATTATTTTAATCTAATATGTACAATATTTTGTTACGTTCGTTTAATTAGGGTTAAATAAATAATTAACGCAAATTAAACAATTTTTTACATTAAATACGTGGCAGTTGATCATCACAATTTATGCGAATACGTACGATGAAGAAAACAAGGGCAACCTTCGCATTACAATGGATGGAATACTCATAGGTTAATTCTTTCGTTAATTTGTATTAAAATAAAAATGTTACCATAGAATTTAAAAACCAGTGGCGATACCTTTATGAGCTGAGGCTCAGATTTTTGTATCTGTTTCGTGATCATTTGGTCTTTCTAATAGGCAAAGGTCAAGCGAGTGCTATTGCAGACATAATGTCCATTGGTGCACAGCCGGGGATCGTACCTACGATCAGGGAAGAGAGACGCACGCTGAAACCACTACAACACCGCTACACTATAGACGCTTCTATACTACAGACCCTGGGACCTACCCAGAAGATTGCCACCCACTGTAATATGCAGTGATTTAAGATTATTGTGGGCATTTCCGAGGTCATTCAAATAATTATCCAACGCCAAGTTGAATATATAATGTGAATATTAATACTCACCTGTCTGTACCTCCAGCAGCATAGTAAATGCCGGAAAATATCGAATACCATAGCCCTACAGCTATGGGTTGATATATGTGTACGAATCTAAGAGGTGTCCTTGAAAGTAGGAATTCGCTAAACACTATGCAGGAGTTGAACCCATGTGTTGATAGATCGAGCCAGAAGCTTTTATCAAGTTCTTCATCCTTTTCTGATAAAAACAAAATTACGATTAGTTTTAACTTTAACTTTAAAATGTCTTCCGTTGGTTATTCAGAATTCCAACAACCTTTTTGATATTGAAAATAATTTTTCTATGAAACGATTGAAATCGATTGTTTATGAGCTTGATATAATTGTATGAGGTAATAATCATACATAACGTTTAGTGCCTAGCAGCCTCCATGGCCACAATATTGTTAAGACGTATAATGTTTAATTCATAATTGTTTAAAACTTGGTAGCTCAGGATAACAAATTTTCAATAAATTTAATGTTTGTTTATTGTTGTTTTTTGCCAAATGAATCCTTTGTTCACATTATGTTTACCTGGATTATAAAGAAGGATCCAGTAAAGTCCTGTTATGATTAACGAGATGATGAGTGCGATGTTGTAAGTGAGCCAGTAAGTACTCACATACCATGGTAGGTTTCCTTCGCTGATATCTGAAAACCGAAACCTACTTATTATTTCTTCGTATCGTTTGATGTCAATGAATGTTGGTTAGCGACTACTACACAATTAAATAAAACTTCTTTAACAGATATAAACACAAATATCGTTACTTAGTTACTCGACGCATCGAATGCTTGAGCTTTTTCGAGTCACTAAAGTAATAGCTTTATTGTTACTATAAAAATAATAATGTGTAGGTACGTTTAATATCTGAGTTTTATTATTTAGGTTTATTTCAAATCGAATATAAAGCTAAATATTATTATAGTTTTATTTTATCAAAATACTAATGTGGCATGGAATATATGAAAAAAATATCGTCAGTATAAACGAAGCTACGCAGTATTTCATCACACAAAGACTGGTAATTATGGGTCCATGTTCGTGGTTCCGAGGCTGCGACTATCACGCAATCTATGACGCCTTCGTCGCATAGTAATAAGCAATATCAGTTGAAATCCCGCAGTGGGGGAAGCTGAAAGGCTGGATAAAGGGTGTTTACACTGTGAACAAGTTTAAAACCCACGTAACATAAGCTTTAAAAGCCTATACCGCGAACAGACAACTTTACCGCGTTATCGGTTTTCAGTTTCCTATTTTTTTTGTGCAGTCGAAGCTGTTGACAATAATCTCGACGCTGTTACAAAAACGAATTCACAACAAATACTTATTCATTAATATCTTTTATTCATTCATTATGGTTTCATAACAAGGTAACAAGGTCAAGTAAACATTATGTCGATTACGGGTGTCATCGAGTAGTGCTCGTTGTAAAACGTTTCGTAATGTTTCCTATCGCGAAGTAAAAGTGGGTTTCTCAGAAACATTAAAAAAACCGGTAAATTATTACGTCCTGGGTTTTATACTGTTTTGGGGTCTTGGGATTTTGGAAAACTGATAAAATTATTTAGAAAATAGGAATTGACGGTACAAGTGGGATTTTTAAACGTATTTTTTTATTTGTTACGGTTCTTGATGTATTTTTGACTGTACAAAAATTCATTGTATCTTATGTTTGTTAACTAAATTTGTAATTTAAAAATCTTTTATACATGTGCCGGGAAAAATTATATTAATTATACCTTAACATTTTATAAGTTAACAAAATAATTTGACGTTTAGTTAACGCAGTCTACTTATTTAATATATTTACGTTACTTTGAATTCTGTAATCAGACAGACAGTGGTTTATAGTGCCTAATGTAACAAATAATAATGGACATTTCAATTTTTTGTTATGACTAATAATAATAATAGTTGAATAATTTGTTATATTTTGATGGTAAGGTTTCATCATCATGAATGTATATTCATTAGTTTTAGAATTACATATATACTGTTGCAAGCTTTAAATAAAATCAGACTGTCTCCTTTATTATATTAAATCCCGCTAACTGGCCTTGACGGTGATACGCGATTGTTATGGCCAAAATTAAAGATGTACTACAATGTAAAATAAATTTGTTAAATAGATATGTAAAACTTTTACATAAAGGCTTCTAAACGTAGAACGTACTATCCACTAACTTTGATTGTGCTCCTAGGATAAAATGAAACAAGTTAATAAAGATTATATTCGATACTTAAGTAAGAAAAAATATCAAAACAAGTTCCTGAGATTATCGCGTTCAACTAAACAAACTCTACCATAAACGTCTCACGTTTAATGTTACGTACAGTACAATATTATTGTAGTATTTAATTTATACGCAGTTATATTATCTATACATTTTGTAGGCCTTTTTCGTGTCCGTATTATAGTAATAAATAAGTAGATTTAAACAAACCTGGAAGTTTTTTTAAAGTAGCGACGAGTGATACGCTTAGCCCGCTAAGTGTCATCAGAAAAACCAATAACACTCCCCAGTTTGTCAGAAATATAAACCAATACGGGCTGGCTCCAGAGTAGACAGACCATGCAAAGATTCCCGCCGCCGCAGCTGCCAGCATGAACCTCATGACTAGCATAGGTATCGGAGACTCTCCCTTTTGCCATGACGTGAGGTAAAAATCACTTAATTTCTCATTAGAGAGCACCCACAAATTAGAGAGCGAAAAGCTCTTCCTGGAATATTTCACCATTTTCACTTTTTAAAACTATAGCATTTCAAATGTTCATCTCAACTCAATGATGGCCAAGTGAGATAATAATTTCACAACGCGAATACATTTTAGAGTGTCTTATCGGCGATATCATTTATCACTTGTCAATACTGATGTGTAATATGAGAAAATTGTGTTAAAGAAAATTGGGAGATCTTAATAACTTCCGTTTATTGAAGGTTTATTAAATATACGGCAGGCACGTCGCGTTGTTGAGCGTTTCGCGGTTGTCTGATCATTACGCGGAGGTTGCATGTTGCACAGTCACTCAGCCCTCTTGGTAAACATTTATGTAATTCTTTCTTTAGCATATCAGAACTGGATTTCATGACTCAATGTCAACAAATGCAGGCCAAGTTGTAATACTACCAAGTCGTAGTACGTAAGTAGCTGGATCTTTATAATGGTAAAGGTAGGTATTTAAAATAATCCTTATTAATCGTATTAGCACAATTAAATATAAAATTAATACTTACACAAATAAAGAGTATATTGAGGTATTTGAAGAATTCGACATTGTGTAAAATTTTATATATACAAAATACTTATAATATTATAAGTGTTATTCGTGCAATGAATATAAATATTTTATATATTTATTACTTGCATAGATATTGCTAAATTGTTGTTATGTGTTTAATAATGATTTTAAAGGCCTCTTTGATTTTACGACTGGATGTCAAAGTCAAGAATGAAACAGCAACATAATACAATGGAGAATAAAAACTAAAACATTAAGTGATGATAATAAAAAATGTATTTTCTTTATTTTATATTAGATTTGAAAATGTATGTCCACTGTCCTACTGACTGATATTTTGAATGTCTCTTTCGACAGACGAGTTTGCGCAATCATTTATGACTACGGAACATTGCAAAACGTATGTAACAAACCGTGGATTAAATTATAATTAAATGTGTGTTTGTTACGTATATGTATTATTGGGAGTAAATAAATAAATAAATAAAATAATAAATAATATATTATTTAAATTCTAAAATCTACCAATGTAGTTAACATTCGGGACATAATCGATGGGAACATTTCTACTACTACTGTTAATCAAGTTTATTACACATATAATTGAGTCATAATTAAACTATTGAAGAACTGCTTATTTTGTAGCAAACTAAAATCAAAATATAGATAAATATACAATTGTAGAAGTATCTTTAGGATTATATCTATATTCTATCTTATCCCTGCATGCATGTTTTTCTAGAAATTTTTCATTATTTATTAAATCTGTGCAAACATAAAATTCGACTAAAAGCGGACGTAGCATAGCAGAACAGCTTAAACTGTCGATTCTCCTCTGGTCCTCAACCCAATGTCCTCCTGAGCGTGGACTGTCACTGAAGGTCGCAAAATCTTGTTGGCAATGGCGTCTCGTGCTGCCGCCAATCCAATAGTAACGAAGTGCAAGCTAAATAGCAGTAAGAGTGTTATAAATATCACTAGTATCGCAATCCCAGGGTTGCCCCAATATACCACTGGATATATGTATGGGTCACCTAACCTGAAACAAACGTAAAGTGGGATACGATTAGTAGGTAATTTTTTAGAGTTTAACAAAACTCTGCCATTCCTTTCAATACAGCTGAAGGGACGGCATTATATGTATTACATGACAATATGGCTACGACAGGTGCAACACTGAATAAATTTTGGGAATGGACAGAGACAAACTTCGAATGAATAACGTTGAACAAAAGCTTATGAGACACCTTTATAAAATTTTCTGAAGGTATACATTATGTTTACCGAAACAAATGTTAACTGAAATAAATAGTATGAAGTTAATCATACTAGTTACAAGTGCTATTTTGCTAATGATAACAATATCTACGTATATACGCATAAGTTCGATAGAAGTAACTTATGTGTAACTAAACACAAGTTACCTTCGATAACAATATAGTCGGAAATGCAGCCAAAGAAAATATATAAAAAATTACGTAAATTTTAATCGAGTGAGATCGAAATATACGGGTAAAATGCACCTGTAGCAAGCGTTAACTTTGAATTACATAACCGCGGAATTGTATTTATTATATAATATAGTTTAATTTTTCTTTATATTTATTGGTGGTTTTTATGTTTTATAAGGTGAAGTTAACAATTAACAATAACAATTATTTTTCATCGTTGTTTCGTACAATAGTACTAAATATGGATTTATTTGTATTCGCTTACTTATTTCAAGTAGATGATATATAAGTTATTTTAGCATTAGTACCTTAATCTTAATAATATAATTAATTAAAATTTTTAATTAATTAACTTACGAGTTCAACTTAACAATACAAAGTTATTGGTTTGCGTTCATAAATAAGAATTAAAGATAACAGAAATCACAAAAAAATCATCTCCCAGTATATATTTATATGATCAATATTCATAAAGGATAAACACGTGAATCAATTATACACATGTGACCTACATTAAAGCGAATACTGAATAGGTAAACATTAGTTGATGTTCGAATCGAGATTAAAAATATTATATATGTACTTATGTATGTATGTATAATATATGTACTTTTAAGCTACGTATTTCAATGTTTCGTCTGGTTGGGATTAATTGAAGTCATCGTGGTCCGGAGCAGGATTGATGTGGTAAGAATGCAAGCTTTAATTTTTAAGATGCAGCGCAACGTCAAATACCATCAGATTAGTCTATGGGTTTCCGCTATGGTCTGCGGCATCGTTCCCGTAGTTATAGGAAAAATGGTGTTATACTTTTCATGGATTCAAACTGAACGAGGCGTTTTTAGTTTTATAAGCGTGGTGATTACCTAAATCGTCGGAGTTACAGCGAGAGAGTATACCCAGACGCTAACACTGTCTTCAGTATTTTAAAAGCACGTCATATCATTTCAATTCATAAATAGCATTTATTGTTTTGTTGTAACTGAGTGCTTAATAAAGAGTGAAAATAATATTTTCTAACACTAATAATAATATTAAAGCATCCTGTCACCCAGATACCGTACATAAACTATGTGTACTATATAAATATATATATATATATATATATATATATATATACAATAAGTCGGAGCAATGGCGCTGCTATTAACGGTGCTGGCCTAATTTGCTTTGACCTATAATTGATTTATAAAACCTGAAATATAATGTTAATGGTCGCTCACAGTAAAGACATTGCACCGACATATTTAATTACTTATAAATCCCTACACCGTCTATCCAAAATTTCCCGCTTTAGATAGGTATAGGTATAGGTAGAATTGCTAAAATATTCTCGTTAAATGTCACAATTAACAATGGGAACACCTTACGTCCCCTCTTATTTTTGTCTTGATTAGTCAGGATAAATATTGGAACAAACGAGAATTAATTTAAAGATTAAAGATTTAAGTTGGCGCCTGGTAGATAATACCGGTGACTCCAGAGCTGGTGCTTTCCTGGCTCAACGAATAAGTAACGCAATACAGCGAGGAAATGCTGCCAGCGTTATTAAGGTACACTGCCACAGGGACCAAACTTTTTTTAAATTTGTTTTAATTTTCTTTTTAATTATTTTTTTAGGATTACGTATGTTGCATAATTAAATGAATAAAATCACTGTATAAAAGGAACTTAGGCCGTTTAATTGACTTAAAACTTGATGAATACTTACGGATTAGTTCCATTAGCGATGTAGTATATGAGATTAAAGACTACGTAGATGCAGGAGAAGATGATGGGATGCACTACGTGTACGATTCGAGTTTTGTGTGACGAGCCGAGTAGAAAAAGAAACATTACTAGGGAGTTAATTCCATGTATGGCTATGTCGAGACCTCGACTCACTTCCTCTTCTACACCCTCTGAAAGTTGTACCGATAGTAGTTATAATAAACGTACGAAACTTTCATGACATTGAGTTTAATAATATTGAAAAAAGGTATTCTCTTGGCTACCTAACATAAAGCGTTTGAGAACATGAAACTTACTTATTGTTTGGTTTATTTCATGAAACTAATTAATATGTAAATGGTTGTTCATGCAAATGAATTTGTAAACAGATAAATAATGAACAATAATTATTTTAATATACAAAGTAAACTACCTTCATATAGTAAGGTCCAGTAAAAAACAGTGATGAGAAATGCCAGCGGTATTGAGATGTTACATAAAATCCAGTAGGTTTTTACATACCACGGCAGCGAGAATTGAGTTCCTAAGAAAAAAGTATTAGCAAAACCATTTATATTCATAATTATATAAAATGCCGTTACATAATAAGTAGTATTTTTTATTTTGGCCTAAGTAATTTAAATTATAGAAAGTACATTTTTATATTGATAAATCATTCTATAATTGTAATTCTTAAGAAACTATGAAATATTTTACATAATAATTACATACATTATGACGCATGTTTACGTTGCATCGTTTTACCCAGTTTTTTAAGTATATTGACAAATCTATAAACAAAAAGGCACTCACCAATTGGCCCATAAAAATAACAACGAGCTGAGATTCCTACTCCAAATCCAGTTGCGAGTACCATCATAACTAGTCCCCAGTGAGTCAGATATATGAACCAGAATCCTATAGAAATGGGACTTAAAACATACGTTATAAACGAAGTAAGGACGATGCCTATAGAAGTCAAGAACAGCAGAACTCTCCATATTAAAAGTGGCACTGGTGATCGCGTATTTTGCCAAGCACTTAGAAAAAAATGAGAAGGTTTTTGGTATTCTAAACCAACCATATGGAGTTGGCACTCCTCCTTAAAGAACTCCCTAATAGCACTCATAGCTGTGACACATTACAACTGAAGGTATTTTATTTGTGTAACCTGAAAAAGTTATCGTTAAAAACCGATATCGTATCTCCTGATAGCACATTCACAGTAATCTTGCCAAATATTTAATGTTCGATTCAGCGATTCTAAGTATTACTAATGTCGGATTGTATCATATTAATTGAAAATTTAATCCACATAGATTTAATATTTAATGTTTGGGTTCTGTATCCAAGGCGGCTCTAGCAGATTTTTCTATACTATAGAATCTATAGCAGTGTTGGCCTAGTGGTTACAATGTGCGACTTTCATCCCTGATGTCGAAGGTTCGATCCCCGGCTATGCACTTTACTTTCTTTCTATGTGCGCATTTAACATTCGCTTGAACGGTGAAGGAAAACATCGTGAGGAAACCGGCTTACTTTAGACCCAAAAAGTCGACAGTGTGTGTCAGGCACCTACTTGCCTATTAGATTGATAAATGATCATGAAACAGATCCAGAAATCTGAGGCTCAGGCTTAAACGGGTTGTAGCGCCACAGATTTATTATTATTATTTTTAATTTATAGAATCTATAGGAAGCGCAATTGACACTCGTCAAATTCATAAATCCGAGAAATTACAAGTAACTTTTATATTTTAGTAAACTTCTTTTAAATCTTTGGTAGGCATGTATTTCTTTCACATATTTGTGGAGGATGAACGTTGGGCCGTTCTTCTCCCAACTTAACGGAAGGATCCTCAACCAGTTTAACCACAGACTGGCCCGAAAGCCTCAGTGGCTTAGGTCAAGAAGTAGTATCTAATATCCTTAGCAGCCGGACTGACTTAGTTTTTCAACGTTTCAAGGTATGACGTCGTCGTAGTATAGTGATTAGTAGCAGCAGACTAGGTCTCTACATTTATTTAGCTACACTGGTTAAATCACCAAATCTTAATTGTCTTTTAATTGTCTCTTAATTGGCTTTAATCGTAGCTTGTATTAAAACAAACGAAAAACAAAAATATAAAATATATTTAAGTACGTAATTAAGTACATTACTTAAATTCTATATAATTAAATGAGAATACTATATTCTCAACCTATCCTATATTTTTATAGGAAGGAGAAAATCATTATTAGTACACGTAACAATATTAATAACAATGTTCATATTAATGTACATAAGCAAAATTCTAGTAATATTTTAAATTGTAAGTATGAACTAAAGCTTACAAATAATTCAAAAATATTTACCGTTTTATTTTCATACCAGTTCTTAATAACTATTCATAAAACGTTATGGTACAGGTAAATTAGCTTGGAGAAATTTTTGCGTTTGTAGTAGTGTATGGTCAGCAAATAAAAAAAAAAACAACATTTTATTTTTAGTTTTTATTTTTTTAAAGGTAATATACGTTTGTGGCTGGAGCACACCAAATGCGTACACGTCTACGCATACGCACTACGTACTAATACGGACGTGAAAATGTGTATCCACTGCATTGTAATCTATGGAACTGTATGAGGCAGATAAGCCAGTTCCAAATATTACAAGCAGTGAATGCCGGTTTTCACTTCAGTGAAGACGTGTATGAATTAGGTGTTCTCCGGCCATAAATGTTTTATTCTAATAATTCATCAACCCCAGGCATATCACAATCATCCCCATCCTCGCTTTCATCAGATGAATTATTTAAATTAATTATGATTCGTTCTGATATTGTGTCTAAAGCTGCGTCTCTACCCTGATATTTGTTTTCCTCCTCAATAGCATGCAGACAAACTTTTCTCCATTCCTCTACAGTTATGGCGTTCATTTTTTCTTCAGCTAATGACATTATAACCTTCATATTCATTGCGACATTCTTTTTTGCGACATATGTTTTCACTATCCCCCATATATTTTCTATAGGATTAAACTCCGGATGGTATGGTGGTAAACGCAGCACAGTATGACCGTGCTGTCGTAATATTTCGTCTATCTTGTACTCTACAAATCTCGCCTTGTTTTGCAGAATCAGTTCATATAATTGAGGCTTAAGCAACGTGGATGAATGCTCAATGTTTCGCAATGTCAGCCAGTCAATCATTTGCTGTTTTCTAGAATTACTATTCGGTGCAGGATTTTGTATTGAGTTATGATATGGTGCGTTGTCAACAACAACAACACTATTTGGTTGTAAGTTGGGTATTAATTGAGTTTGAATCCACCTTGAATAGTTGTCATAGTTCATATTGTCGTGGTAATCTCCACTTTTTTGGTTGGCTTTAAACATAAGCAATGCATTTGGTATAAAGCCATCCATACCACCGGCATGAACAATGATTAAGCGGTTGCCTTTCGATATATGTTGCTTCAAACCTGAAGTGCTTCCATCTGACCAAGATTTCGAGAGGGTATGTGATGTATGTATATATGTTTCGTCGGTGTAAACAATTGGTCGGCGTTGTTCACGATATTCAGCAATTTTCATCAAATAATTAATTCGCAAGTATCTAATTTCGTGTTTTTCCATAAGAAGTTTCCGGTTATCTTCTGTTTGCTTCCAATTAAAACCTAATGACATGACGTGTTTTCGTAACGTGCTGACACAACCTTTATAATCGATATCTTCTTTTAATTTTGCGTGCAAAGTTTTCAAAGTGGGAATTTCTTTATTTGTGATGTGGAAGTCATGAATTGTTCTTCTGATAACTTGCTGATCAAAGTTATCGATTACTATTGTAGGTTTACGATTCGGTTTCTTTTTAGGAGATTTAAATGTTACTTCCTGATCTGAAGGTCGACATTTGCTTTCTGATACTACCTTTCTGACGGATGCTATTGAAATTCCCGTTGATTTAGCAACTAATTGAGTGGGAGTCATAATACTGCTCGGGTTGTTATTACACTCATTTTCGAAATATTTGTACAAACAGTACAAAACTTCTTTAGTTTGAGAAGTCAAAGGCTTGCCTCGACCATGTTTTAACACTGGAGCCATTTTTAATTAACAATATAAAGTTGCAACACTTACACACAAATTAAACACTTCAACAAATATTATAACAATAATAACAAACAATAACAACAATCAACAAATACAAAATTTAACAATTAACGTAATAATTATAATTTTTGAATGAAATGTGTGCTTTATGTTCTAACAGTACCAAGCGACTGACGCCGGACTGCACGTGGCACCTGCGGACAGCGTAAACTGGTTTATTCTGGTTTTGTGCGTGTTTCCACTTTCCACTATCAAGTGACGATTTTTTGCTTTAGATTGAAATATCTCGGAAACGGTGCGTCCTAGGCCAAAAATAAATTTTGACCCCCCGTAGACCCCCCGGAGTTTTAAAAACCTAGATGAAAGGAAAAAAAAATATATATCGGTCTCTCCTCTTTGAAGTTTCACTTCTATCGTGTGTGAATCGCGCACACACCTTTTTTTATAAAGTCAAAACCTTTTTTTTAAATAAAAACTTGTTTTTATTGATAACAAAAATCAGAGTGTTGCTAGGGATAAGTATAATATTAAATAGTAATGTTAGGATATCGAAACATTTTTGTATAGGCCAGAACGATATAGTGGAAACGCGCTCTAAGATCTGAGTAATATACACACCACTACATATGCAAAAATTTCTCGAGACTAATTTCACTGTAGCATAATGTCTTGTGTTATTTATGGTAGGGGAGCCCAAGAGGGGATTTCGGGATTTACTAAAGCGCGGCAGATTACTATATAGGGGGATACCTTGTACCCGGTTAAGTACCTCCACAAAATATGAGGCCCATATATAAGGCCGCGCGTGAAGGAGACAGGATCAGATTAGTAAAAAAAAATTGACCATCAGAAATTCCCGAGCGCGTAAAAAATTTTTTTTTTTTTTAATTTTCAACCCTTAAATACAACCACCCGCATCATGCAAACGATCAGATTAACATACGTACATTATTAAAAATACGTAGGGCATAGATGCTATCAATATCTGACGCGCTCGAGGATGTCCATGCAACAGTTTTTTTTTACATATTTAACTATCTATAGCCGCTTCCCCCACCGATGAAAAGGAATTTATCATATAACATTTTTTTCTTCTTTTTATCTAAGCTTTGTATCCCAATAGGTCTCTACGACGCTCGAGTAAATCCCCATTTAGCATCGTGGGCTCCCCTACCATTAGTTGGTACTATCCCGTATGTCAAATCCAATACGTTGATAAACCCTTACACTATAAAGCTGTGTACACTGTACAGCGCTGCAGCCGAAGAATAGGAGTAGGCACTTCATAATTAAATGCTCCATTACCTTATTCATAAACGTATAAATCTCAAACAATTTATTCAGACATACAGTTTATACACTTTTTTTAAGGAACATTTTATAGTTATATAAATTAAAAATCTCTTATGTTAGGTTAGGTAGGAATTAGCTTTCAATACAGTGTTCAACTTCTTAACTGTACATATTACTCGAAAAATCTATAGAATTATCATTTCGATACCGTTTTCCAAGGGCATCCCTTGCTACAGATAGCAAGGTAATGATTACATGAACTATTATGATAAGAGCAGCACATAATACTACAGCTATTGATGCCACAGCCGGCTGCTCCCAGTCTAACATGGGGTAGATAAAGGTGTGTCCGAATCTGTGAAAATACTTAATTTTTAAAAAGGTACACATTCTTTTTACATCAGAAAAGTGATGTAAAAATTATGATCGTTATAAAAGAAGTTTACAAGTTATGACATTTACGAATATGAGTAAAAAAATACTGCCATGCAGTGCACCAGTGCATTCATATCAAAATTAATGAAATTTCTGGTTTAAGTTTTGTGTTCACATTTAAAAAAAAAAAGTGAATACATGTGATACTCAATAAGTTTTCGCATAGTAAGTTTTGTTATCACCGACGTAATCAAAAGGTTGGCAATGCATTTAACTCCTGGCTTCTATATTCACCGAAATAGTGATTATCTTAGGTTGCTAGCCTATAAATAAAACAATTAATAACCGCAGCCATTAATATTAATTATTAATGCTACTCCGCTCTCAGCACTTGTGTAATTTTTAGTAAAAAAATCTCTTATTGAAATGAATTTTCTTCGTGAGTAATGTCCAGTCTTGTTATACAAGATAAAAGGACGTTACATGCATATAATAAAAATGAATTCAAGATTAAGATAAGATTCTGTACTTTGGCCAACAGATTACCTTAATGTTATTTCCTTACCTTAGTTTTAATTGGAAATTTAAATTTCGATTTAAACTTCTATTTTAAACTATGTGTAAAGTTACACTCGCCCAGTTAATTTTTAAAATTACGGTAGAATGATAGTAGTGTTACCATAGTTACGATATTACATGATAACCATACATGTTTTATAATAAGTCTGACATTAAGAATGACAGATATACTAGATACGAGCAAACTTATGCTACCGAAAGCTATTTATTACATGTAGTCATGAAATTTAATAAAACTTACTGGTCAGTGCCGCCGGCTGCCCAGTAAATAATACTGAAGAACATGTAGATCAGGGCAACGCCAAACACATTATAGAAGTGTAGTAAGAACATGGGATGACGAGCTGTTAGCAGTAGTAATAACATCACCACACTGTTTATGGCGTGGATGAAGATATCCAGCACTTTGTTTGGTGCAAATTCTAATCCAGCTGAAAAAAAAGGGGTTTAATTTTTTCTAGCTGTCTTCGTAAAGTCTATAATTTTTGTACTGGTTTGTAAACTTAATAACGCTTGAGACTGTTTGTAATAGACTAATACTTATACAGAATAATATGTTGTTTTAACTAACAGAGTAAACACAAACTGTCAGAGATAAATTGTTTCTAGAAATAATGTGTAATAAGACAGTTTTTTTAATTCAAGGGAATATCAATAGTCGATCGATAAGAATAGAAATAGACATATCCTATTGTAAATATATATAACTCAATCTTGGCCTCAGATTTCTGTATATCCTTTTGTGCTAAACGTCGTCGGGTTTTGGGTTTTCCCTCGATGCTTTCTTGTCCGTAAAAGTAAGTATTAAACGCGCACATAGGTTCGAATCCACAGCCTAAGTAACGTGCCTGGGCACTAGGCTAACGCTCCTACTTCTTGGGTATCTATAATGTAATGGATAACATGAATCCTAGAATCAAAAATAGATATGGAATTATAATATTACCGACTTCTTCAGAGTCTGCTAATCCGGATAAAAATGCCCAATAGAAGACCGTAATGAACACGGCTAAAGGTACAGTCACATTATATATGAACCAGTACACAATTATATACCAAGGTAGTCCAAATGACGTATCTGAAACGATCAGTAACAGTTTTTAAATTCTTCGCTAGATTTATAAAAAAATGCGTTAACAGGGATCTTTAGGTGGCAATGTAATCATAATATCCTCGCTAAATTATAAGAGTTTTCATTTGTAAAAACAGGTATATGGAAAAACATTTGGGTGATCAGCGGTCTTCTAATGCAAACCAATTGATTCCCCCTAATTTGTGTTTTTAATTGAATTTGGATAGCACACCGATATTGTTTGTCCACTTGAATATTCGATATTTAATCGTTACATTATCATCTTTTACCGCGTGCTGCCGTGGTGTTTCTACTGTGCACTTATATAAAAGGAAAATAATTCGTCACCACAGATAAAGCAGGTATATTATAGTGTCATATTCCTAGAAGTGATAGTGTAGATTTGATTAAATATATATCCTACAACGAGATAAACATTTCGATATAATAAAGATAAAATGGATTATAGACATAATGAAGAATCAAAAGCTTAATAAATAGTAATCTTTTGTGCCTCCAAGTGAAGTATTCACCAGTTTTGTATTATGTATGTATGTGTATACATAGTATTATTTTAATTATCCATAATACGACCCTTCCTTGCCTAACTAAATACATAATAATAATGCATAATACAAATGTTACGACTTTTCGATGGCCTTTAATTTAAAGTACAAATATTTTTAACACCATACTGTAAAATATTATAAGATAAGTTATAATTAGTTACATACAGATATTACATTTTTATATAAAATTGTTTTTAAATGAAGCACGCTCTATTTATAAAACTAACTACAGTGCAACCTTAATATAACGTACCTCAATATAACGACTTCCTCGATTTAACAAATTCTTCGTAATCCCCTTGAATTGTCCATAAGAGTCAATATAAAATATACCTTTACATTGCGAACATTCTTTGCGTACCACCTCTTTATAACGAATTTTCAACTATCAAGAAAAAGTATTCATACCTCTAATTAACGAATTTTGCCAACCCAAAACCTTTATATAAAGTTTACACCAATAATATAACTCTTAATCTTATAATGTGATTCATGTCTCGACATGTTTCGACACGCTTTTGTTTGTAAAGTAATTATTGTTGTTTTGATGGAAAGTAATGTAAACACCTCTGCTCGTCACTATTGTTAAAGATTTAAGTTAAAATGGCTCAGAAACGTAAAAGGTGTTCCTTATCGGTCGCAGAAAAGCGAAACATCATTAATTATGTTGACCAAAATCCCATGACGAAAAAATTAGACATAGCTAATAAGTTCGGGATTCCCGCAAGTACATTGGCTACAATTTTAAAATCTAAAGATAAGTTTTCAGAAGAAAGTGGTTTGAATGTAAACAGTAAAAGATTAAAATCATGCGAGTTCAAAGACGTAGAGGAATGTGTGTTAAAGTGGTTAAAACAGTGCCGAGACAAAAAATCCCAATCGGAGGCCCTATTCTTCAGGAAAAGGCTCAGCGGTTTGCAGTAGAATTGGGACATGAAGGGTTCCGTGCTAGCAACGGGTGGCTTCAAAATTTCAAAAAACGAAACGAGGTTGTTTTTCCAAAAATATGCGGTGAAAGTGGTAGTGTTAATGAACAAGTATGTGATGATTGGAAAGACAAACTGGCAGAGCTGACCACCGGATACGATCCCGAAGACATCTTTAACGCCGATGAAACTGGACTATTCTATAAATGTTTACCTGACAAAACCTTATCATTCAAAAGCGATAAATGTAATGGTGTGAAAAACAGTAAACTTCGCTTAACAGTACTGCTGGGAACAAATTGTACTGGGACTTACAAATTAAAGCCACTCATCATCGGAAAATATCAAAAACCGCGATGTTTTATGAATGTCAATAATCTGCCAACAGATTACACGTCCAACCATAAGGCTTGGATGACCAGTGATGCTTTTTGCAATTGGCTTAAAAGTCTGGATAAAGAGATGAAGAAAAAAAACAAAAAAATTCTAATGTTCATCGATAATTGTACTGCACACGGAGAAATTCCTAACCTGAAAAATATAAAAATAAAGTACTTACCTCCAAATACCACTTCAAAACTACAACCACTGGATCAGGGCATCATCCAAAGCTTCAAAATGCATTATAGGAAGGAAGTTGTCAGACGATTTCTTGCTGATGTTGAACGTCAAACACCAACTACAATTGACGTTTTACAAGCCATGTGGATGATCGCCAAAGCTTGGAATTTAGTCACTGAAAAGACCATTGCAAACTGCTTCAAGAAAAGTGGGTTTAAAGTAACATGCGAAGATGAGGAGGACGATTTACCAGTCGCAGAACTTGCTAGGACCTGGCAAAAAGTTCAAGAAGAATTACACCTTCAAGAGATTGACTTCGAAGACTTCGTTACCTTTGATAATGATTTGGCCATCTGTGGGGAACTAACTGATGCTGACATCGTCACATCTGTGTTGCCAGTTACTAATGCAGATGCGGATGAAGACGAGGAAGAAGAGGGTGAAATTGATGAGCATAACTTCACAATAAAAGATGCTTAAAATGCTTTGAATACAATAAAATCTGTGTTTCTCAAAAAAGGGAGGTTTGAGGGACGATGTAGTGAAAGCCATCACGAAATTAGATTGCGCTTTGGATGTCATAACTCATACCGGTGGTAAACAGACAACTATCAATGACTTTTTTCTAATCAATGAACAAAATTGAGATTAAGCTACTATAACCACGTTGTTAATTGTTTTTGATTATTAATGTAAGAAAAAAAAATTATTATCTACCTAATTGTTTTTAAATACATAGCAAATACATATAGTAATTTGATGAAAATGTGTTATCATTTATTAGTAGAAGTTGTTCGCTATAACAAGATAAGTACGTAATATTGACGTGAATAAAACTATTCTTTTACCTCTTTATAACGAATTTTAGACAAATCTAACCTCAACATAACAAACCTCAGTTCAACGAATTACTTGATATTACGAATATTTTCTTGTTCCCCTCCGATTTGTTATATGTGTATTATCATTCAAAGTCCCGGTAAATATTATATGTAAAATATAAAAATTAACATTTTGAAAGCATAACTTTAACTCAGAATGCAAAGCTTCAAACATGTCACTTTATTTGTAACTTACCAATAGGTCCCTTCATATAGCGGTGCATTGAAATCCCAAATCCAAAACCAGTAGAGACCATCATTAAAAAAATTCCCCAATGAGTCATATATATCGGCCAGAACGCGCCTTTTCCTGTTTCTGCCACTATCACTATGGATGATACCACTATAGCCACGGAACATAAAAATAATAAACCCCGTATTATTAAAAGGGGCAGACACGAACGATTCTGTTGAAAGCAACCTATGAAAAACTCCTCCCCATCATCATGTTCGAACTTGAATTTTTGAATTTGGAACTCTTTCTTACAATACTTCTTTATCGCACCCATTTTCGCGACTACAATGTGACTTCGCAGCCCGCGGCCAAATACGCGACAAGATTCAGTTGTTTGAACTGATTAGATTTCTGATAGTGGTGTTAAGTATATTTTATGACTTTTTAAATGTATTGATTATTAGATATCCTAGTATTATCTGTATTGAGAATTTGAAAGCCGTTATTTATTTGGTTATTGATATTTTGTAAAGCGTAATTTAAAAGATATATTGTAATGTTTCTAATGAAAAATATTGTAAGTTGTGAAATTCCTGTAGGTACTGTGATGCTACAAATTATGCAAATCTTTAATTTTAATATTTTTTTAGTGTTGTCATTTAATTTAATGCTAGTGTTTATCGATATTATCATAGATATATGTATTTATTTAGAAAATCGTTGTAAGTAACAGGAGAAACTAGATTTTTCTGGGTAAAAAGTTAGATTACCCAAAATTTTGGCAAATAAATAATACGACTAATAAGAGTTTTCTATACCTACGAGAAATATACCTACTGAAATTATTAGTATTGATCGTAAGTAAATAAATGAGCTTGCGACCTCATTCATTCAAGGGCATTTTAATATTGTCATGTGTACTTATAATATTATTGATGTACAAAAATGCCCTTTCTATGATATTACCCAAATAAAATGTGGACTAAAATAGGTACGTCATTTGTTATCATAGCAATCATACTTTTTTATATATTATATTGTAACCATGGTAACGAACAATACTAACTTTAACCCATACTTCTAATAAAGTCGTCGAAGTTTTGCTTATAAGTATTTTGATTATTGTACAATTGGTATATTTATGATGAAAACATTATATATGAAATTCGAACCCTATATTATATGTTATATCAGTAAAACTTCAAATAAATATATATTTTTTTATTTCATACAATCCTAAGATAAAAATACTTGTACAACTTATTTAGCTCTATAACAATACATCTTACCAATCATAAAATCCTTTTTATGTTATAATATAATTATTACTTATCGAATAATAGGCAATTTAAATATAAATTACGTTTTTTTACTTCACAATGATCTAATACACAATACAATATTAATGTTATCACAAAATAAATATTATTTATTTACAAGTAAATAATAATTGTTTCCATTATTTACTTATCGATAATCGAAGAGTTTGCACTCATTTCCAACCCTGAATTCTGATTTGTTAAAATTATAATAATTGTAAAAATCTTTGGCACCAGACTACAACAATCACAAATAATTTCCTTACAGCTAAAGTAGTCATCGGCCGTCACCCTCATATCAACAGTATAATTATTTCATTATCTTATCAGTACTTCACTGAGATCTAGTTTTTCAAGGCTCAAATCCATCATTGTATACACCACTTTTGTTCCGGGATAGCCTCTGTAAAGTATAGTCACGAACCGTTGAAATTCCTACGGTTAATATATGCATTAATGCGAAGAATAATGCTGTCAAAGTCAACACTATGAGCGTTTCTATCGGCTTCGACCAGTCTATCACCGGGTATATGAAAGCATTGCCCCATCTGAAAAGATAAAATAAGTACATATGTTAATAGTAATTCTGAGGAATATAAAAGTTTTAAAAACTTAAATTCATAGTACTCAAATATAAAAATAGTATTTTGTTGTGTCAGTTGAAAAAAGTTACAGACCGCCTTCCGCTTAAAAAAATGTACACAGTGAAATTTAATTGTAACATTTCTTTTTTGTGAGTTTAACCATAGAATATGTATGGACATTGTCATGTTGCCCAGCGTGAGTTAATTTCAAAGTATTTTTGTCTCTGGCCTTTGGCGTCACCTTGAATACGAGATATAGCAAAGTTACTTATTGGAAACTTTAGCTGCATTACAATTTTAATTAAACTTTTATTTGTTTTTATATTAATTAAATATTATTGATATACCTTATAAAAATAACAACTTATTATACTTGAATAATATATTCAGGTGAATTTCTTTTATGACATTGGGTGATATCTAAGAAAAATTAAAAATGAAAATTTTATAACAATTACAGCGATTAGTATTCGAAAGTCATGCAAGATTAATGGTCAGAGGATAATTAATATTTTCTCCTTGACATGCGAGGATATACGCAAGGTCTGATCTGAAATGATTAAGTATGATAATTTAATCCGTTTAAAATCTTTAAAAAGTAACTCTAAATAAATAATAAGTTCCGTTTAACACAATAAAGTAACTAAGCCATACTTTTAAAAAGAATATTATTTTGCTTAATTATTTCCCATAGTTGGAAGGATATGTCACCATGGTGTCATTATTATACGATCGCTATAGAATTGTTTTTGGGAGGTCTAATAGTATAAGTAGTACCTTCAAGGTTTTTTGCAATGTATTGTTGTGCGTTCAATTTTGCAATTTCCTTCCTTAGGTATTTCAAGTATTATATCTCTTTTGATCATTATTATATTTCGACGTACATAGAAATTATGGCATACTTTAATAAAATTATAAATGACTTTAATATTTAAAACGACTGATTTAAATTTAAGCGTGAAACTTATAACAATAAATATTTAGGCAATATCTAAATCGTAAAGATGCCGATATAAATTGAAAACCCGTTTATTCATATCATTGTCTAGCTGTCCTCACGAACTTCGTTTAGCCTTAATATAATTTTTAAAATAGCCTTTTTTCCAATACTCTCCATAAAAACTTCCCAAGAGTTCACGAAATAAATGAAAAGAAAAACCACGAAGTGGTCCAGCCGCCTTGAGTTCACTAAGCGACATATTTTGCCTATCCACCGTCCATCCCTCGCGAGTTACTTCGATAAAAATACATGCGCCAAATATTCTTTACCTTCAAGTACCTTTATTAATAACACCTATAATGTATAAGTAGTAGGTTATAGTATACGCATGTTAGTTTGCAAAGGCAAAGTGCAAAATATTTGTACAAACAAATATTGTTTGATATTTGTGCAAACTGTAAACTTAGATGTAACTTCGTTACAAGGTTTACTGTTTGAAGGTTTTATAGTATAGGTTCTATAGTTTTTGTTGTCAACACATGACGTCTGTATTTTTTGTCTAAAATATTAAGATATTTAGACAAATGGAAGTAAGTAAATATTTTTTTTAGAACTTCTACGTAGAGATATGTAATTTTATTTTTTCCCCAATTATTGTTTAGTTAGGATAAATTATTGTAGTCAGGTATTAACTTGAATTAAAAGAAGGTGAGCATGGTACAACAACTCAATTTGACTTTAGCAATATCAATTTTAGACGAACACATATATAAATAGAGGATTTTAATAATCTCTTTGAACTTCGAACTATCATACTAATAGATTGGAATAATCAAACTAATTTTCTAAAACTAAAGATATCTTTGGTTTACGCCGTACACACTAGTACGTACCTACATATTCAAATTAAGCTTTTATGATGAGTTTAAACATATAAATTACATTCGAATAGTCGTAACATTCAGAGTTAGTCAGTTAAGTATAGAAAACAACGAGTTAAGAAAATAATTATATAAACTCGCGTTTAAGTCTGTCCAACGGGTGTTTCTTTAAGATTTGAAAAAGAGATAATAAACTTACGGATCGTGTCCTTCGGCAAAAAAATGTGCTAGCGTAAAGAGTAGATAAACACCAGAAAAGTATAGAGGCTGCATCACATGGAGAAGACGACTCGGCTGACGAGACATCACCAGTTCAATCAGCATCAAAACAGAATTTACTCCATGTAACATTACGTCTAAGATCGGGTCAGGTGCGTAGTTTATGTTGGCAACCGCTGCAAACATAAAAACGTTGAAAACAAATGCGTATTATACATGAATATTTTTAAAACATGCAAAAGCGGCGTCCTACTATTAAATTATTCGCAACTAAAATATATTCCCTTTTTCCTACATATCGATTGTAATTACAGTCGTATAATCGATTTGGGAATTGCAGAAATCTACTATTGATTCCATACCTAATTGCCGTACAGCAAGTTGCGTGTTTTAGAACGTTAGAAAGGTTTCACTTACTTCCTCTTAGAACAGCCCAATAGAAGAGAGATATAAGAAAGGCCAGCGGTACAGTGATGTTGTACAAAACCCAGTATGCCCTCACATACCAAGGTAGACCTTGCGACCGATCTGAAAGCATAATTTAAAATTATATTTTTTAAATGCTTCCCAAACAAAAGATACATACTAGAGTAAAATTGTAATTGTAGAATTATGTAATCGGCACTAAAATTATAATTCTGCACGTGTTTCTTAATCATATATACCAAAAGAATTTTTGTTTCGACACCTTTCAAATATCCGTTTTGGTTAAGTATACCTACGGAGGCGGTTCATAGGGCTATAATCTTGTACCCCTATCTGGATACCACTTCACTATTTGTATTATCGTCATTAAGAGAGCATAACCCACTGAGGCACTGGAGTGATTTTTAAAATAAATTCTTCATTCATTTCAAAAAAATTGTTATAAAGTTAATTCCACACAATTACCTATTTTTATAAAACATAAAACTATATTTATACTATCATAAAACAGCTGTAATTGATAAAAAATACTTCGTGTCACGAAAATGATTGTTTTGTTTGCATTTATTAAGTCGTTACGAAACTTAAAAACATTTAACAGTTATAAAAACATTCGTAATGCATTCGTGAATTCAGGGTCAAAGGCGAAAAACCTGCGGTTCTCGTAAGTTGCGTAATCTGAAGTTGTAACACTATTAAAAACATTGACGTATTTCAAGGGCATAAAACCTCTTTGTAGTATAATGGTTTTCGTATTGGCTTTCTTATAATCGTTTACAGAAGAATTTCCAAAATTTGATTATTTTTTTAATTTTGTAAATTATACGTAATGTCAATAAAGATTTGTTTCGAAAATTTTATTTTGACCTAAATATTGTTACATTCATCATGAAAGCGGTAAAAACTAACTCAGTTACGTACGTTTTATTATGATTTTTAAGTAATTATCTATTTTTAATAACATTATTCCATCGTGATTTAGAAGCCATATTTTGATATTACACATACTAGAAGAACATTAGAACTGGCTCGTAGGTAATTTTATTCAACTATCATTTCAAATTTATTTAGCCTAATTAATTACGGTACAGAAGTGCTCTACCTTTTAGTTGCATGTTGTAGGGTTAATGATACATTGTGCCCATTTTACTAAGAATACTAATTGGATCTAGCTCTCAGCTAATTATATCACCTAGCAACCGGTGTCGTTTTTATCTCTGTCACAACGTGACATAAATCTATTATGTCCTACTATACCTTTAAAATGTCCACGATGTTTCTTAATGCACACTAATATACCGAAGAGTGATTCCAAAAATATCATAACAAGGCCCCAATGTGTCATATATAGTAGGAACATTTCCCGAGGTCCCCAGAAGCAGACGACGGACCACGTAATAATACTGACTGCCCATACAAATATCGGTACACGCCATACTAGCGGTGACATCTTTCCGCTCCATGACCTTGCAAAAAGATCCGGTGATTCGTTTCCTTCCCTAAGTTTGGCTAAGCAGCATCCATAGAACTGATCCGGCGCACTGTCCTTACAATTTTCTAATTTAGTCATTTTTAATGGCTAAGCTTAAGTCGGTTATGCCTTATTGATACCCTTCGTCGTTAAATCTGCGAACAAATAATGAAATTGTAGTCATTGGCATTCTGATTTTAGCAAACATGTGTAAGATTTTAGTAAAAGATCATATCTATCAGCGTAAGCTAAAGGAAAATAGAAGGTGTTTTGACACCATCAAGGTCCACACACTATCGATCAAGTTGATTTGATGTTGCAATAGATACTTGAAACATAAAACTCTAATTTTAAAGTATAGTAGAGGTCAGTGCATTCCTATTACTATGCATTGGATTTTAAAAGTCAAGGCAATCGGATTTTGATAAGACATTTACACAAGTACCCAAATATTTTAAAATGATGAAAATGCATCGCAAAATTAAGCGATTTGCACAAAATTTGATTATATAAATAAACAATTTGGTATTTCTATACATATATAATCTTTTAATAAGGAAATGTATAATGTAAATATATAATGTAAATTGTTTTTTTCTCATATTTTAAACAAATATTATTTATTATTATTATGTATAATAATTATAAACGGAATGAAACAATAATATTGGTTTTATTTTATTGAATCGTAAAGAACATTTTTAAGAAAATGCTTGCATATTAAATTAATCACAAATTGCGTGTATATACTTCATACTCTATAATTCGACTAATTATTTTGTCAAAACGTTGTCCTAGATGTGATATAACTTGTTATTATAGTCGATATTATTTAAAAATTCAACATTGTTTAATCAAGAACTACCTGTTTTACTACAGTTAGTTGCACTTAGCACTAATTCACTACTATTTATTTTAAATAGCAAGATACAAATCAAGAACCGTAAAATGTAACTGGGCTTGGATGTCTAGGGTTCAGTTCGGCTGAAAAAACGATTGTTTAGCGTATAAGACTACTTGCATTTCTCTCAGTTTAGGAAGCAGATATCTGCGATCAAGCCCTATCGGGAAGTGAGGAAATGTTTACAAGTGATATATATAAGTAAGTAGTAAGTATAAGTAGAAAAATGAATTGAATAATGTTTAATTCTGTGGCAAAAGAGGAAGCGTGTTCGTACATCGCGTTGTGCATGAAAATGCGATTTCGTTACTATATCGTTATTCCTAAGATTACTTAGTTTCCTTTGACACGATATTACATTGACTACAGGAATTGATCACGGCTATAGAAAACGGGTAAAACGTCATATCCTTTTCAATACACGATATTTTTTAAATAGTACCTATGCGGGATTATCTTATAATAAAACACAATTATTTTATATTTTGTTTTATATTAGTTAACTATTTGCTATGATTATTATTATTATGAAAGATAAAGATAAGTAAAAGATAAAGATTTCAGTAACTATTTAGGTATTAGATATTATGTAATGTACGTTTTTATTTAATTTAATTAGGAGCAAAAGCATGATACCGATTCAATAAACAAAAAAATGTTAAGTATAAATTATTACGTTTTTTTTTTAATTTTAGAAGTTGTATTTACTAATAAATAAATACAGTCCAATTGATTGACAGATATAATTAGTTTTTGGCAGGTTTTCAAAGATCGAATGTTCAGCAAATCTTAATTATAAAATTCATATTACAAATAAATTATACTTCCTTTACGTCTCATAATTAATTATATTCAAGTGAATTATCCGAGAAAACTCATCCGGAAAAATTTAATTGTAAATTTTCTTTGTGTTATTTCTTTCTTAGAAGATATTTTTTTTTGTTATTAATAAATATACGTCGTAGAATTACGTTGATTTAAACTTAAAATTATAGCACATTAAGTGACTTATCATCATCACTTTGCTATAGTAATATTATAAACAGGAACTATTTAAATTTTGAGAGTTTTAAAAACTCACATATATCAAAAAAATTTCAACATGAATTTTCAAAATTAGAATGCTAACGCCCTGATATATATAGTTTTTTCCAAATATTTTTTTAATTAAAGGCAATATTTTTAAATAAACTACACGCATGCGTGGATAGATAGGAGAGATTGAGTTTAAAGCCTTTTTATTACTTTTACTTGTAAGTCAATCAATATATCTCTCTTTTAGTTTAAATATCGAAGTTTCATAGTTTTTATAAATAATGAATAACTTACAATTTCTTTTTTATTGTTTTAACATTATTGTGTCATGATACCTTTGGTGTGGTCGTATTTAGACAATTATAATACTTTTACTTAGGGTGGATATATTTTTATTGTAATACGAAGACAAATTACGATGTCAACATTTACAAGTGGCTGATAAGGTACCCAATAAATATAAATAACAAAAAAAAAACGCCGATAATATTACTAATATTTTACGTTGTTTACTAACCAACTATGTACTACTGTTTACTAATAGGTATAGTTACTATTACCTATTTAACAAAATATGGATTATTCATGTGAATTAAATCATTATTATTTTATTATCTAATTTTCATTTTAAAGCGTTTTAATACATTATAATGTAGAAGTATCTAGTCTTATATTTAAAAAAATACAATCTATATACATATGTACTTACTTAGTCCAAAATTGCACTTCAATGGGAAATCGTATTTAATGTCGTGCGTATATAAACCGTAGATCAATCGTTACTAAATTATTAAATAAAAAATGGACTAATTTAAAATAATTACTTTTTATAGTTAATAATTATTTTCATGGTAAAATTAAATACAACGAAAGCGTTTACAAAAAAACATATTTCATTTATTGGATTTAACAATACGCGTTAACATACCACTGATTACTTTCGTATTTCATCAGCACGCGTCATGCGCCGATTTCTGCGCGCGACCGACTGAACTTATTAGCAGTGCATATCTTACTGGTGATGTCCGAAAGATCTGGTGCTCAAGGTCCTCGAGAAAAAAAACCGCCTTCACACGCCGTCACTTGTCATTCATATCTGCAGTTACAATTTACTCCCACGAGAATTGCTTAAACTATGTGCTAAACCTTATTGTTATACATTGAAAATTTTACTTAAAATAATAATAAAAATAGTAGTAATAAAAAATTGGGCCATAATGAATTTAATTTTAAAGTTAAAGTTTATTTTTTATCATTATCTTTTGTCAAAATTAAATAACCTCTATAATCAATTCAAAAATATAAATTGGCTTTCGAATGTGACATGCGAGACATTTATTGTTAAAGCAGGACTGAGTGTAGTGGTTTAATTAAATAAATAAAAATAACTAAACATTTCGCGTTGATCATTTTGCGGAATTCCTTTAAAAAGGTATAAAAATCGTAAGGTTGATCAAACATAACTTTTACAATAACATAAGTCTGTCATGATAGTCTGTGATGGATAAAATTTATGAAGAATTTTGAATTATTGACATATAAGACCATTTGTTTAACATTAGTATCTGTAATATGTGCTTTAATAGATTATATAAAAATAAAGTAAAGAAAATTTTTTTTAATCTCAATTGCAGCATTGTGCATATTCCATATTTTATGACTATCATTTGCTTAACTCCCTTAACTAGTTGTGAAAGTTTTGGTGAAAGAAAAAAATATTTTTATTAACAGACAAAATTATCTACTCTTGTTTCTATTAAAATGTTATTTATTACCATACACTGTTCTTATTACTGAATAATAAGACCATGATGTACTCACTACCTGAAATAAAGAACAATAAATTCTTCGTGCGTACTTCTAATAAAAATTATAATGTATAAAAGCTCATTTACCTTGGAGAATGTATTTAGTGTTATAGGCACATATCCCAAAGATGTTAGACAACAAGGTTTTTGGGCCCTGTAAAATAAGGAACAAGATAATCTCCCAAAACTCAGCATACAGCTTATGATAGTGACTTAAACTTATCGGTGGTGTACGTTTATTTTATATGTCAGAGGCTAGATTACGAAATCGTCAAGTATTTGTACTTCAATGCTATAATTTAAATTTTAGTAAGCTCGACTTTCTTGAACAGTGTTGGCCTAGTGACTTCAGCCTGGTGACTCTCATCTCTGAGGTCGACGTTGACGTTGCCCGTCAAGTTGACGGCGTTTGATTGAAAAATGATCATGAAACAGATTCAGGAATCTGAGGCCCAGACCAAAAGAGCGCCATTTTTTTATTTTAGCTCGACTTTCTTATGTTAATATAAAAAAAATGTGCCATTTTATACCCAAACTATCAGTTCCTTGATTCATCAGCTACTGAAAAAATGATGAATCCGGTTACGAGTAGGTACTCGTATACACTCGTATACTATATTTTTTTTCCTAAAAAACGATACTTTTCTTCCAAATCAACAATCAAGTCTAACATCAGCGCAAAACGTTTGCTAGCAAAATAGCTGAAATTGATATTGCGAATTGCGCATATATCGACTCTTGCCAACTAACTTGCCGGGAACTATAACGGTACCTTGTGATAATAAAACAAATAATCCTTTTATAGCTTACGCTAACGTTATACCATTTGTTGTTATATGCCGCTTGTGCAATATCAGCGCACTGAAACAGGAGTAAACTACAGTTTTTACTGATTAAGTCACAATTTTATTAAATTAAATGAAATAATAAAAGCGTCTCAGCGTTTGTTTTAAATTTGTCATAAACAGGTCGGATTGGGTTAGAACTACTGTTTTCTACTGTGTACTAACGTTATTTACGTATAGGAATCGAAATATGTTGTTCTAAATTATATATATTGGGTACATAGGGCTCTAGTATTACAAAAAATATTTAATTAAATTGAATAATTATAAAGATGCTGAAAATCACACTTGAAAAGGCAAAATTTTGGTTTCAATTATTGTAGATATGTATTAAAAATGGCTATTATAAAAGTTCATATTTAATTGTAGTATTTATTTATTTACCTCTTGCTTAAGCTGCTCGCTAAAGTAGCAAAATATGTACACAGGAACTAATATAGACAGTACACATAATACATTTTTAAAACAATCCACAACGTTGTTCGCCATCTATAATCAATTAAAAAATAATCACAAGATTTATTACAAAAACATTCAACATATTAGTATACCATACCGTGTAATATTTTACTTCAGCTAGGACGCTATGTGGGGTATTAATAATGGTGAAAATCTTTAATACTATACTAGAAATATAATAAGATAAAGTCTCGAACATTCAAGCAAATCTTTTATTTTACTTAAAACAGGCTTAAATACTTACAGTAACAGCAAATCCGCATATGCACATAATAACAGTAATAAAAAGTAAGTCTAAAAATAATATTATATTGAAAATTTCGTCAAGTGAACCAATGTACCTGAAATTACATAAAGATCGCATTATATTAGATATTACACTCCTTAAGTGTAAACTACGTAGTCTAAACAATATAAAAATTACTTACACCAGGAGCTGCTGATGTTTACGAACGAGGATTTTTATTGAAGAGTTATCTGGTTTTACGTACGTAAGATCGACTTTCAGTATGGCAAACTCGACACTAAGAAGAGCGCATAGAGTAACCATGAGGAGTTCTGTTCCTATATAGATGTACATAAAGGGGAGTACTGGAAAACCATATTAAAAAAATACACATAAACTTGACGTGTCAAACTTTTTAATATATATTAGTTTTAATCAGAATTCGTTTGCTATGTTTAGTATCGTATGTATATAGTTGAGTTAGGACGTGAATAAACTTAAAAACATCACCCTGGATTGTGGGGTACAATTAATGTAAATAATTAATATGTAATGTAATAATATCTGTGTCATAAGTCTTATAAAGACAAACTATATGTTGTACTTCTTGCATATTGAGGATTACATATAATAAAACAAGATTGTCTTGATCATAAAATATCAAAAGTGATTTAATAATTAATTTTGTGTGAATTAAGGCAATCTAACTTTATGGGTACTTATTAAAACTTACTTGCATACACTTCAAATACATACACCAGCATGTACCGAAACCAATCTTTTAATGGATCAAAAGGGATTACACAACCATAAGGCAGGAGAGGATTAATGTTTTGTCCCATTGCAAGTTTACCAAGTACGATTACGAGTGGTGCAAACGCAGTGGTCCACGCTGTTATCATACTACATCTGTAATAAACTACAAAAGAATACATTTTTAATTAAATAAAATTTGGGCTGTTTGTATAGTATATTTTTACATCAAATTAAAAAACAGTCACAAACGAGAACGTTTAAGAACATCGTGAAGATGTAAGAAAACAGCCATTATCATGAAAGTGAATATATATAAATAGTACCTTTCAGACACAAATTTAATCTTTGGAATAGAAAATCCTTGTTTCGAGTTTGCCGTTCATTTAAATTGTCTATTCTCCAAGTATCGCCTATTTTTTCTATAAGTTCAACAATATTTGTTCTGTTCCGTAGAATTAGTATTGCTTTGCATGTGGCTATAACAGTAGGGTAAAATGTGTTAATACAAGTAATAATAAGTGTCACATTAAGTATAGGGTTGCTTACATTGCAGTTTTTGGCATAAGATTTTACACTAATTAACAATTCTTTTTGAAATTCGAATTCGAAATTCACTCACGCGTTGTTACCTATTTAAGCGAAAAGTCTGTTTAAATAGTCAGTACTTTTATTTGACATTGTGCAAATATCGCACGCTCAGGTTGGTAGGAGTTATTGATATTTGATATTTCTCCTTACAAAAATACTTTTGAACAAAGCGGCCAAAAAATCCTTCCTAAACTAAATTACAAAGAGAAACAAATTGTATTGCTACAATAATTTTATGCCATATTTGTTTACAAAGCTAGATTGCTGGTGATAGTTATGGTGTTTGCATACTAACCTTCAACTAAAACTAAAAACGTCGAAACTTGAAAGGCTACCTCCGAAATTGGAACCTCCTCCGAAAACATTTGAATGGTATACAAACCAACACTTATAAAGAAAACGATAGCTAAAACCAACATGTATACGATACGCATTTTCTTCCATCTGGAATCGTTATTCCATATATTTATATTGGATCGGCCTAAGATGTCAATACTTAAACGTAATGGCTCTTTCACGTCCTCCGGCAGTCGTTCCATAGCGAATATTTAAACAATGATTGAAACATGTGTTACGTTTTATACTGAAGCAATTAAATTTATATTATTATGAATTTATATAAATTGGAGTTATATTGGGGCTCCATTTTTTTAGAAAAGTTATCTGATAACTTTAAACATCGACATCAATATATTATGTATTAATATATATTTCCTAGCAACCTGTAGCTTTTTAGTGGTTCAACTAGTCGAGGCTCCTTCCTTTATGTTAACCTCTACTCTAACCTCTACGATACCTCTTCAAGAAAAACCAAAAGGACGAGTGAGTTATATAGGTTCTCTCGGTTTTATTAATTTTTCCTTTCTCGTTAGATCAAAACATAATATTGGTACGGAATCAAATATTGTATGCCTTGTAAAAAATACTGAGCAAAATGAAATTAAAATCACACCTGTATTTTATTTTTATTACACAGCATTTTAATTGCAGTATTAATTAAAGGCTTTTCAAATTAAAGGGCTAGACTTAATTTATATGCACATGTTATTTTATAAACTCTTTAAATACCGCTGCATCGAATACTTTATTATAGGAGTGTTATGTAAATATAATTACTCCGAGTTTCATTTTTTATTGTACCTATTCAAAAAAAGAATATTTAAAAATTATATTCTTTTGTTTCATTGCCATTTTTATAATATTGATCAAAAATAGTTTGTTATGAAATAGATTACTACAAGTTAATGTTTGTTAGCTTAATGGCCGCTAGTTCCTACGCTAAACTAAAATAAAAACAGTAAGTACCTATATAAGATTTATTTTACGTATGATTCCAGGCAAACGAAGAAATACTGTTTTGATCCATTTTAATTATATATATATATTATTTAGCATATAGTATATGTGTAAAATTTCCCCAGCATGCATACTCGCAACGATATGGACCGATATTTATACTTAACCTGTAGGTATAGACTGTTAATTATATTTTAAATCAAATAAAATCAGATATTATTCGAGCGCATTGGTAGACAGACGTTATTTTGTTCTTGATAGTCAGTTGGTTTACTTGGCGTATATAAATGGAATGCAATAACTGTAAAATCAATTTTTTAAAAGATCAAGGAGCAAGCGGACAGGAGGCTCACCTGATGTTAAGTGAGACCGCCGGCCATGGACACTTTCAATAAGGCCGGTAACGCATTTGCGAGCCAAATAGCTCGCTTTTAAGAACGGTACGCTCTTTTCTTGAAGGACCCTAAGACACTTTGATATGTGGTATCGAGGACTGGAGCCGCAGACTGGTCTGGTATATATGTTTTCATTTTTCGTCGTATGCGAGTTTAGATAACATTTATAATATTTTAAGTGTTATCCTTGACGATTGTGTGCCAAAAGAAACCCAAAACGGATACGTACACTAAAAACATATCAGAAATGGAAAGAAATTATTAGTAAAATGGAAAGGTAAGTTACAAAAGAACTAAGTTGAAAACAGTCTAATTTGTAAAAAAGCTTAGGGAATTTAGCGATTATTTTGAATATAAAAGCGATAATGGCATTGTATAATGCTCTTCTTAGAAGCCATTTGAGATGTAATTCCAAGATTTGGCACTCCACTAGCAAAAAATACTCTCTTATGGTGGAGAAAATTCAAAATAAATTTTCTAGATATACATGAGGTTATATGAATTCTACCGTTTTCAAGCGGTTTATGTATCCAACTTTGTTTGGCTTACATATTTTGGAATAAACTGGTTTTAGGTAAGGAGGGACCTTGCTATCGCTCTTAATTTTTTATATATTTTCGAAGTAAATCGTATCATGTAATGCTGAAAGCGGTCACAATTGGTACGAGTGTTTCGAGTACAAATTTACTTAGTAAAATACCATTTACGCGCGTATTGGGCACTTCATTTTGTCTGAATTCTCAAGAATAGCATTCATAATATTGCTATATTGAGGCTTTAGGTTTTCTTGTTTTGTTTGTACGGGTAAGTGATATTATGTTCTTAGTTATTTTTTTCTGTTTCAAGTTACTATAAGAATATAAATAACAAATAAAATATTTCAGTTGACCACTAACTACACAAAGTCCTATCCGTAATTTCTTTATCGTTGGCGCTGTAGTATGAACACTGGCGTTTTTACCTCATCGCGACGAATCAATTCAGCAGCATTCTAGTGTTAGGTTATTCGCCTTTGTGTGAATTTTCTTTCTAGAATTTTGGATCAGTAACTCGATATCCTAAGGTGGCCGCTAGCGGCTAGACCATACTGAGATGCTTATGCCACAATAAATAATCTTTGTTCTTAGTATTTTCTGTTCGAATCAGGATGTAAAAAATACCAAACTTTAAATACATATCATGTCCCATGTCATAATAGGATATATAGGCTTAGCGCTGAGTGTGGATTCCGTATATCAAATCGAATACGTTTCTAATATACCTATTACCTACCCATTTGTAGCGACACCTACATTCTGCGGCTCCAATCACTGCAACGATGTCATACCTGAAATACAAGTTATTCCGACCACTAAAGCCACAACTTCTTGACCTAATCCAGGGCCTTTGGGTCGACCAGTCAGTAGTTAGATAAGTCGATCCTTTAGGTCAGAGGAAGAGTAGGGCTAATTTCTATATGATAACTGATATAACCACACATTCTTGAGACTGGCTCGCCAGCTTTCTTAAACTAATATATATTACTAGCTGCCCCCGTGGGCTTCGTTTCTCCTTAATGTGATTTTACTTAGCCTACCCTTTTAGTACATACCAACATGGAACATATTGCTATGCTACCCCAGAGACTGTTCGGTTTTCTGGAATGAAAACTTTTTAGGATTTTCTGTGAATTTTTCTCTGTATAAACCTCAAAAATAGGGGTTGATCGTAGAGGGGTGAAAAGGGTTGTATGTAATTTTGTATGTTGTATCATAAACAAATAAAAACAAAAAATATATCTAAAAAATAAAATTTTTAGGGTGGACCACCCTTAACATTTAGGGGTTTGAAAGATAGATAGTAGCCGATTCTCAGACTTACTGAGTATGCATAAAAAAATTCATAAGAATCGGTTGAGCCGTTTCGGAGGAGTATGGGAACGAACATTGTGACACGAGAATTTTATATATTCGATAAAAATATATTCTTTTTTAAAACAAACCACATTGTTAATGAAAATAAACTCGAATTCTTAGTTGTTACTGCATATATAAAAATAGCAATATGTTTTAAATACATCGGAATATTTAAATCAGGCGTTTCATATTCATAACAAATATTTTAAATTTATAATTTTATTTGCCGTTTTTATGTTATAATTTCGAAATTGGTATACCACAAGAAAATTTAAATATAAAAAAACAGACAGAATATCTTTTTAATGTACAGAATTTCGCTTTTGAGCAGTAATAAATTAACTCTTTGGCGATACTTAGTTAAAAGCTGTTTTAAATCATATCTTAATACAGAAATGGCATTCGGACAGTACTTAAATAACACTAAATCAATCACAGAGTTGTGCCTATACATACACATTCAGGCTAGGAACAATTCATACTAAAGTCTACAAATCACAAAAACTACTTTAAACTTCATAAGGAGTAGGTAACGGAACCTTTTTGGGTATTATTTTTAATTGCATTTGTCTCCTTTAAAAATAGCCTGTTAAATAGAGCAGCAAATTTCAGGAGTCCCGCACAATTGCTTTGCGCTTTCATTTGTTAGACGATGCATAAAGTCAAATCGCTTAAGCTAGGGTTTCCTAGAAAAGCGTTGCCGTTATCTAACGGCCGTAATGTAACGTTGGGTGACGTCACCTACACGTTGTCTATAAATAACATCGTAGTAGGTTTTCTAGAGAACGTTGAGTGTCACCGTAACGTCAAATAGCGGTGCTGTCATTTGCATGACGGCCGTCATAGCGGTGATAAACAATAGTTCAACGTTTTTCGCGTGTAGCAGTGCCCATATTTAATTAATACAATGAGTGGAAACGTGACTTAGACGAGCGAAAATGATGTTTTTTTTGCATTATGTTAAAAAGTAAAGACGGCCGTGATTAAAAAACCGTAAAATGACGGCCGTTAGTTAACAGCACCGCTTTTGTAGGAAACCTAAGCTTTAAAATTTTAAATACGTTACTGTGTCATACTAACGCCTAAAGAGTTTGAATAATTGTATTTTCAATTATTTTATTTTCTTTATACTATGTTAAACCTGCTAGTAGGTAATTTAGACAAATATAACATTGAGTAAATTAGAATTCACCTCGCGTCGTAAAAAATAAAATCTACTAATCCGCTTTGAGCTGGATGAAACTTGTATAATTCTAAGATGACACTGCTATGACGCTGAATCTTATTATAGATATATGTATATTATAGAAAAGATGCGATATCACTTAAAGTGCGAATTTATACAAAATTCGTGCTACTTATGAATAGGAAATAATTACGAAAACTGGGACATTGTTCTACAACTTCCGATGACTTTAGTCTTGGCGATTCTCTTAATAGGCAGAGAACAGCATTTGGTGCCTGACTCACATCGAGCGCTTTGCTTATGATTCGACTTCTTAGCCTCTCTGGGCTAAGAATGTACTGAAGCTCAGCAATAGCTCACATTTTTATAATGCGCGTACCCAGCGTACGACTAATGTTAAATGCTTACTTAACGCTCGACATACGTACATAGTTAAAAAAACATGTAATAAAATCTATACTCTAAATCTATAACTAACATTTAAAAAAATCTCCTATTGATTTACAAATTGACCTACTGACGACATGCAATTAACACAAGCTGTATGTATCTATTATAAATATATCATATATATGCGAATGCAATGACATATTATGAATAAGCCCTATTTACCAGAGCTGCCCCAACGTACCTAAACTCTTAAACCGCCATATGAAGATTTGAAAAGCTTTAAAATACAATAAACATACTTATAATTTAACGTTATAAATGCTCAAAGCCAATAGCAGTTACTTATATTCCTATAATTCATTCGTATATGATCATGGTCTTACTTTAAGAATACTGATGATCACAGTCATATAATTTATCAGCGAAATTATGTTCTCTGCAGTTTTCTTAACTTTGCTAATCTTTGAGTCACAATGAATTATGAAATCTATAGTCTCGGTCCGAATTGTCAAACTTCATATATTCAGATAACTTACTTTAACTTTTTGAAATAAGAATTCTCGAGTAGTGCTAATCAAATAGAGATTGGAACGTCAGTGATCTCTATCTGTCAAATGTCACTTGAAGTACGGTTTGCAATGAAAACTTTTTGTATATTATCAATAATGAATAACTGTTTGGTTTTCTTTGGTTTAACTAAGCTAAATAAAAGTTATTTCTTAGTCTATATAAGCAGATATGACGCCTCAACGAGGCAAGTGTTATCTGAATCGTATCCTAATTAGAAATGCTACCTATGTCTTATCATGTGCAATTAGGGTCGCCTTTGATAGTGTAATTGAAATTTTGGTAGTCCATTGACCTATGAAAACCAGTCTAATCCCGCTTAATTGACCCTCAGTGTGTAGGCAGAGTGAACTTGTCGAGGTGTGAGCCCGAAGGTCGAAGTTTCGCAGCTAACTTCATGCGTAATATTGCGAGTACGGTAGCGATAGCGTGAGCAAACATCATCACTACCGCACATAGAGCGACGAAACCGAACGCCGAACCTTGAAAAAACAATGTTTCGTAAGCTTATTTATGTAAAGCTAAGAATGGATTAGATATTTAGAAAGCACAGATAACAGTTGCCAGTAAAGACAGAAATTAGGAAAAAATAAAACAAAATAAAATACATTCAACTTATTAAGAAGAGAGACACGTGTAGATGTTCTGTGATAATGTGTATGGGAGGGTGTTTATGTGCTGGTGTGTATGTAAGGATGTGCTCATGAGACCAGAGATTTGGCGCTTTGGATATGTGTGTAAAATTGCCCTTAATTGATCTTTAGAAAAATACTTTACGAATCTAACTTGACTCAGATTGCATATGCTTTTTGTTAATTTGGACATGAATATAATGTTACGTATATAAAGTGATGGCATGTTCAAAATTCGTTTACATGTTTCGTTTTTATTTTAGTTATAAATGTTTGAGTACTACAATAATTGTGGTTTGCTACTACACTTACCAGGTTTGTTCCAATCTAAAGCAGGATAGATGGCCGGGAGACCAACTCTATCCGTTCCCCCTACAGCCCAATAGAAGGCGCTGAATATCCCATACATAAGACCTGCGCCAGCGCCAAACAAAGCGTGCATAGCCTGTATCGGATGCGCAGTCACAGCCAATTCTAGCAACATCGCTAGTGAGTTACAGCCGTGTACTAAGATATTTAATGCGTTTATCTCGTGCATTCCTAAAAAAAAATCTGTGAG
Source organism: Pieris macdunnoughi (assembly GCA_905332375.1). Taxonomy (NCBI): domain Eukaryota; kingdom Metazoa; phylum Arthropoda; class Insecta; order Lepidoptera; family Pieridae; genus Pieris; species Pieris macdunnoughi. The sequence goes on along the minus strand of CAJOBZ010000005.1, from coordinate 6,901,144 downwards.
CTTAGCTAAATTTAAGTATTTAGAAAGGTCAAATCTGCCTCAGTTGCTCTTAATTCTGTATGAATTTAATTTTCAGCAAATTAAAAAGGGTCACAAAGAAAGCTTATGATTGCATTCTTAATTATTTACTATTATTATTATTCGACTTCTTCCACACAAAATGTCCTCTCGGGATTCGCGGGCCGCGATATCACGGGCTAGTCAATGCATGGATTTGGTTAGCGGTTATGAGAATTTGCTCATGTCATTTTTACACGAGTATATGATATTATGATCGCCCTCTTTTTAATGTCCAATATACATGTGTGATGTTTAAATAAAATCAAATCAAATCTTTCAGATTCACTTACTAGGGTCATGGACCAATGTCCAATATACAAGTGTTATAACGAACGCGAGGTCCGTGGCAATATTATGCACCAGCCAGTACAAACGGCACAGGAATGGTGTCTTCTGACGACGTGGTAATGGAATGTCTTCATCATCACAAGCTAGAAGAATATTAGTACTTATATTATTAATGCAAATACTAAAAAAGTGTATTAGTGATATAGTCAATATTTATTAGGCAAATATCCGCCTCCATGGTCACATATAGCGTCCCTAAGTTCAAAAATTATCAATAAAAAAGACACCGAAATATGTCTGCTGGGTTACCGGACTGTACGCTTTTTGTTCCTTTACGAATAATATTTACCTGTCCATGAAACTATTCGATTTTAATGACAGATGCCCCTCACGTTATTGTATAAATTCGAAATATAAAAATGAACGTATTTCCTTTTTAGTGTCTGCATAACTATAAATTATTAAATCTTTAAACATCTTTGAAACTAGCGCGATAAAGTTATAATATTCATAGACAAAAATAGATAAATCGGAACCCAATTAAAACCCACATGTACTCAATAACAATTGTTATTTGTTAGCAATATCGACGTCAATAACAGGAATGAGGAACCAATAAGGATAATAATTGCTAACGTCCCACTCGACCAGTTTAATTGACGCGAAATTGTATCAATCAAATGCGTCACACGAACATATTGCTCGCCCCATGACAAGCATACAGCAGAGGATATTATGAGGAAGTCAATACAATTACTCGTGAACTGAAGAGACAAGAAGAATTATATGACGTTTAACGACATAAAATATGATAATGTTTGACTTATCTTAAAACAGGGAATTATGTGTATTTTCTATTTATGGGCATTATTGCACTAGGACATTTAGAAAATTGGATAGGCTCTGATTTATCTATTATTATTCTTATTGGCGCATAGTGGATATTCGAAACACTCAAATATTTCAGACAAAATGTATTGCCGCAGTTCCTCAGGCGTTTATCTAAAACTTTGTTAACTTCATGGTAACAGTTCTTACGTATAATATAATGTTTGAATTAATCTCATGCCATTGCACAAGATTAAAGTATTGTCTCATGGTCACGATTTAGATGAATGAAACACGTGCTTGACCATACGAGATAATCAAGTATCTCAATAGCAATGACACGCGACAGTGCAATGTGAATTAATTGATGTAAAGATGCCTCCCGCAGAAATTCTTTGAAATAATTAGATGAAATCACGCGAGGATCTTGACATTTCGGAGACATATAAATTGTTCCAATGATAAGAAACTATTTTTAAACAACGCCAAAGCTCTCTGGTTCTCAATTTGTTTAAGTTTTAACGTGGAAAAGCACAACTCCATTTGTGGAAAAAAAAATCAAAATTTTCTGTTGTCGTTATTTAATTGCGTTTTATTATTGTTTTTATCTAAATATATATGTAGTATTATGTGAAGATATTTTTTTTTCTTTAACAATAAATGTTGGTAACCATGGGATAAGCCTTACCGGGAATCGTTAAATTATGTCTTTATTAATACTTACGTATGCAATAGGTTTTCTGATTCCTGTACTTATGAACAACAGCTAAAGCTAAGGCTGCCTGTAGGACAATGAGCATGTATCCCCAGTTCGTGAAGTAAATAAACCACTTGAAGTAATTAAGCTCCACCTTCGGCCCATCATAGAGAGGCGGCAGTCTTTGGCACGCGAAACTTGTTAAGCCAATTGATAGTGCTGACAGGAAAAATAACCACCTGGAAATCAAATATTTTAATTAGGCCATTGAAATTAATAAGGTTTTTTTTTAGCCGTATTCGCAAAGAACAATGTTGGTTGAGTTTCTTGAGGGCCGCCAGTTGCCCTCCTTTTAATTTGATTATGTTCAATTAGTATTATGTTAATGCAACGAAGTGTTATTAAATAATAAATAAAAATAAATAAACAATGTCCCATTTTTACTACATCTACATGCCTCAATAAAAAAAAATGAGGTACGTCAAAGAGCTATGAAGAGAAGCTTGGTTAAAGTTAAAGTTTTGTTAACAAAAGAGATAGGATTAAAAATAGATACATAAGGAAAAGGACACGGATAGAGGACCTTACAAAGAGCATTCGAAAGGACAAGTGGAGATGGACACACATTGAGAGGAGCTGCAAATTGGAGTAAAACTATTTGAGTTGGTACCAAAAAATTAGAAAAAGGAAAAATGATGAACAATACATGAGATGATGAAAAAAAATCTGGTTGCAGGCAAGGTTTGGTCAAAAGAGAGCAAGAATGGAAGGGTCTGGAGGAGGTCTTTAGCGGCATCAGCGAACGTATTATTTATTTATTTATTTATATTTCATTACCTTATACAAAAACATACATATAAAGAAGCAGGTTACATAAGATATTAGGCAACGGGCGACCTTTTCGCAGACAAGCGATCACTTCCAGGCAACCCTAATATGGAACAATAAAAAAAGAAACACCTACAGAGGGTAAATAAAGTACAAGTGCATAAATCATTAACAAAAAAACTCTATTTATTACACTACCTATAACTAAAGTAAAATCTAAAGAAAAATAAAAAAATAAATACACTAACAATTATTTATTTTTTATATAAATTATTCCGCAACCTTAATATTTACATATGCAGTTAATTATAATTTCGTATGTTTCAAGACAAAACCAGCTTTCATTTCATGAATTTTTCGGTTCCTACAATCACTTGTAATCTAATGATTCTAGATCATTTAGATTTTAATGCCCCTTCAAATCAAATATATTCAAACTTACCTGTAAACAATATATGAGGCTGTTGGTCTATGTCCAGTCTGCCACTGGGAACAGGCAAAATGATGCGACGGCGTGTGATCCAGAGTCAGACCACGTCTGCTGGCTTGCCAGATTCTCCCCAACATCGCTGGTTTGCACACTTTCTTTATCGCTGGAAATGTTAAATTGCATGATAGTAATTTACCGATGTACTTAGCTGGAGAACAGATGGAGAAGTTATGGTGTGTAAAGACACCTACATTACAATGTATACTGCGTAGGTAACCAAATATTATGTCTTTACTTACAAAAGTTTTAGACCTAAGAATAAGTCTAAGTTTTTGATCGTAGTTATATTTAATTTTTTGTTACAAAAATAGTTATCCAAAACCTGTATCCCCAGTGGTGGACACACTGATTTCTGTATTAATTACTTAAGATGTCATGTGGAACATTGTAATGGTTGCAGCTACTTACAAACATTCTTTAAAACAAAACTTGGCTATTAAAAATAGTGTCAGAGAGTTTATTGGCAGTTTTTCTCGTCCGTTCTACGCCCTTGATTTGAGAACTGGCAGTAAATGTAAAATTAGAAGCATTTTTATATTCCTTTATTGTACATTGTGTTACCTAAATGAATAAATGATTTTGAATTTGAATCATCATCGGCGTCGGCGTCGGGACGTGACGACCCCATCGCCCACTGGTGAAATAACCTGTGACAGAGGTTATTTCATCAGCGCAATCAGTCAACCCCTTCCTAGTGGGAGTGCCATGCTGTTGCCTTCGGGCTTCAGCCAAATGGGCAGGCACGACCGGGGCAAACTCAAACTCAAACTCAAAATATCTTTATTCAAGTAGGTAACCAAGTACACTTTTGAATCGTCAAGTTAAATTAATCGTAAATTTACATTTACTACCAGTTCGCAAGTCAAGGGCGTAGAGCGGGTAAGAAGAACTGGCAAGAAACTTTCCGCCACTCTTTTTAATCGCCAAGTATTGTCATACAAATTGTTTGAACTGGAGCAATTCAATCCCAAGGATTAGGATCATTTAAGTAGTCCTCAAATTTATAAAAAGCTTTGTTGATTAATTTTCGTTTAACGAGGACTTTGAATTTATTTAGTGATAATTCTCTAATTTCGCTTGGGAGCTTGTTGTAAAAACGAATACAATTTCCATATAAGGAGTGGTTTATCTTTTGGAGCCTGGTTGGTCGTACACTCAAATTAGTTCTATTTCGCGTATTATACTGGTGAAAGTCACCATTTGTTTTAAAATCGTTTATATTTTTTTGGACATACAACAAGGCTTCAAGAATATATTGACCAGATAGTGTCATAATATTTAATTCCTTAAACTTATTCCGTACCGACTCCCTCGGAGAAACACAACAAATACCCCGAACAGCCCGCTTCTGCAGCACAAATATGGATTGAACCTCTGCAGCAGCACCCCACAGTAAAATGCCGTACGACATAACGCTATGAAAGTAGCTATGGTACACAATTTTAGCCGTGTCCTCATCAGTAAACTGTCGGATTTTCTTTACTGCATATGCTGCAGAGCTCAGCCTATTCGAAAGAGTCTCTATGTGTGGGCCCCATTGGAGTTTACTATCTATTGTTATGCCTAGAAAAACAGTACCACTGTCTCTCAGAAAACCGGCGTGAAGTGATGCAAAAGGTTCGCCTTCTTGTTTCGTGCGGTGAGAGAGATTCCCGGAGCCCATCCCCCCCATAAGTAATATGAAGGTGCAGAAAAAACAGAATCTACCCCAGGGGGTACCACACGCGCTCGCGGTGGAGAATCCCCCTCTGGGCGTCCACCACCGGGACACTCAGCACCCGGTGGTGGACGTGGTGGACGCACAGGCTGCCCTTCGTATTCTGGGGGGGCAATTCTGCGCTCTACAAAAATAGTAATCGTCCTCGGGGCAAACGGAGCAATTATACAAAGACACCCCCGTCCACACTCGCCGTGGACTTCACAAATGTTAGGGGGCTTAATTCTATCACCACCGACCATTTCGCGGTGTGATTCTTCGATGCCGGAAATCACATTCCGGCAACGTGCTGTCCGCAAAGCACTATCTTCCTTGGACATTCATAAGTCGAGCGGGCTGGATGGTATCCCCCCAATTGTGCTGCGTACTTGTGCTCCTGAGTTGGCTCCGGTCTTAACGCGCCTTTTCCGGTAACTGTACTCGCTCGGCACTGTCCCGAAGTGCTGGAAGACCGCTTTGATACATCCGATCCCTAAAAAAGGCGATCGCTCTGATCCGTCCAACTATCGCCCAATAGCTATAACCTCTTTGTTCTCCAAAATAATGGAATCCATTGTTAATTGCCAGCTCTTGAGGTATCTAGAAGGCCACCAGCTGATTAGCGATTATCAGTACGGCTTTCGTCGTGGTCGTTCGGCTGGTGACCTTCTTGTATACCTTACACATAGATGGGCAGAGGCAATTGAGTCCAAGGGGGAGGCGCTAGCGGTTAGTTTGGACATAGCGAAAGCCTTCGATCGGGTGTGGCACAGAGCACTGCTCTCGAAGCTTCCAGCCTATGGGCTTCCCGAGAAATTACGTGATTGGATCTCCAGCTTTCTGGCCGATCGGAGCATCAAGGTCGTCATCGACGGAGCATGTTCCGACCTAAAACCCGTAAACGCTGGGGTCCCACAAGGCTGTGTTCTATCCCCGACCCTATTTCTTCTGCACATCAATGATATGTTGAAACTTAGCAACATTCATTGCTATGCGGATGACAGCACTGGGGATACTTTTTACACTGGCCGGGCAGGTATTTCTCGGGTAGTTGATGATGAGTACCGGAACAAACTTGTGTCTGAAGTCGAAAGTCTACTACGTGGAGTCTCAGATTGGGGCAGACAAAACCTAGTCCAATTTAACCCCAAGAAGACACAAGTTTGCGCGTTTTCCGCTAAAAAAACACCCCTTGTCGCTACTCCTCTTTTCGAAAACACTCTTCTTAAAGCCACAGCCAGCATTGGAATACTTGGCGTTGACATATCGAGCGACGTTCAGTTTCGCGGTCACTTGGAGGGAAAGGCTAAATTAGCCTCCAAAAAGCTTGGTGTGCTCAGCAAGGCGAGACGGTACTTCACTCCGGGCCACCGCATGCAACTATATAAAGCGCAAATTCGGCCCCACATGGAGTACTACTCTCACCTCTGGGCGGGGGCTCTCCAGTAACAGCTCCTTCCACTTGACCGTATACAACGCAGAGCGGTTCGAATCGTCGACGACCCTCTCCCTCCCTCTCCGAGCGGCTTGATCCTTTGGCGTTGCGTAGAGATGTGGGGTCACTCTGAATCTTCTACCGCATTTACCATGGAGAGTGTTCAGAGGAGTTGTTCGGATTAATACCTGCAGCTGAGTTTCATCATCGGACGTCGAGGCAGAATACGAAATTCCACCCGTATCACCTCGACGTCCGACGTTCCACAACTGAGCGCTTTTCAAGGCAGTTTTTGCCGCGCACCACCACTATGTGGAACCAGCTGCCCACTGAAGTATTCCCGAACCAATTCGACTTAGGGTCCTTCAAGAAAAGAGCGTACCAATTCTTAAAAGGCCGGCAACGCACTCGCGAGCCCTCTGGCATTGAGAGTGTCCATGGGCGGCGGTATCACTTAACATCAGGTGAGCCTCCTGCCCGTTTGCGCCCCGTTCTATAAAAAATAAATTAAAAATATTAAACAATAACAAAGAAGGTAGAATAATTTCCCCAGTGTAATTCTTTTTACATACATTTGTTGATGCAAAGTAGCACATATTTTTTCCAATAAATCTCATAAAGAATGTGAAGCAAATGACCAAAGTATCAATAGGACCGTTGAGTTTTGTACTAACATGACGTAGTAACGCGATAGTAGATGAGTGCACTCTTTGAATAAAATATATGCCATTTAATTTGATTATTTTATTCGAGATTGATCTTTGAATTCATATAGGTCGTATTCAACTTTTGTAATAAGTTTTATAGAGTGATTTTAGTTTGTAATAAATATGTAAGTTAAATTGTAAATTATTTCTAATCAGCGAGAAAATAGAAATATATTTCACGTCAACTATATTTTCATTTGGTATTGCAAATTCCTTAAAAGCTTATCAATTGTTAAGTGCATGCATCAACATATTTTATCTAGCATATTATTATTTTGTAAAAAATTATTGTGAGACTAGGAAGTAAAATTCAATGACATGGAGGTGCTTTCAATAGATATAGCATTGGCGAGCGGATGCACATATTGCACTACAAAGGACCAATCGTACACGCCAATTGTATGTTATTGTTGGCGTGTTAATATTTAATGGCACTATTTAAAAAAAATTAAAAGGCAAACATACAATACTTATTTTTCTATCCTATTTTAAAAGGAAGATAAACAATTTCATTGCTTTATTAAGTCAGTCGTCTAATTGGGCAATAATTTTAGATTGATTACAGATTATTTAATGGATGACTGTGAGTATGGCTAAAGGATTATTCATTATAACACAAGTAACAAGAAATTTAAGACTACCCTCATGCCGCCATCTACATTTCTGGTTTTTTATTTAATTTTATTAAAAATTATATTCATAATTAAAGCGTAAACATAACTTACGTCGGATTAAAATGTGTATTTTCATTATGATGTGGTTATTTGGTTTACTCTGCTGTTCACCGCGAGACTAAAATGACATTTGAGCAATGATGTCTATGTCAAAAATTCACGTTTCTTTCTATTATCTCTGTTTTATGAGTTCACGCAAGTATTCTAAATAAAATAAAATATGTTTATTATGGAACATAAGATACATGTATCACTTATTCCACGTCATTAAATTTCAATTTGTAGGCATCCCTACTCATCGGCAAAGAAATGAAATGAAAATCAATGCTACGAAAAAACGTGGACGTCTTTAAATATTTGGTGGAAATGTATCTATAACAAACATCGAGGACGGGTAATTGTTCCACAAGTGTAGTTGATTGATGTTCTAGACAGTTCAAGTGGCCTCCGATGGTACGACTAATTAACGTTTGTTACTACGGGGATGTTACAGGCCACCTGCATCTATGATGTTGTGTATTCTTAATTTTACAATCGTACTGTTGACCTAATTATGCTTATTATACTGACATTCCTGAGTAGTAGTGCTTTATCTATATCTATACTAATATTATAAAGAGGAAAGATTTGTACGTAAGTATGTTTGTAACGAATTGGCTCAAAAAGTAATGGACCGATTTTAAAAATTCTTTCAACATTTGAATGCTACATTATCACTGATTAATATAGGCTATTTTTATATGTTGATGTCATTTATTGTTATCATTTTGTTTTCATCAAGTCCCGTACACAAAGGCAGACAGTTATACACTATTGCTAGGGATGCCTCCAGATTCAAATTTAATGACGTGGAATAAGTGATACCTGTATCTTATGTTCATAATAAACATCCGTATGAAGCCGGGATTGGCCGCTAGTTAATAGTATTTGAAAAACGTAAGAGAATCCTGATGACATTATTTAATTAAAAACAAAGTAGTTTCTGTATTTCGACAATAATTTTTTCAACACACAACGCAACAAAAGTATTTTTGCGTGAATTTCTTCAAAATTTACCGTGTGACATCCCACACACCCATTCGGAGTAACTTTAGGATTAGAAATCAAAATATTAGGGTTTTGGCAGGCGTGACCCGCTCTGGGCGTCCTGTTTAGTCACGATCACGTCGAAATTTCAGTCACATTTTTTTTAGTATTTTGTTTATCCATGAAAAGATTAGGTGACTGTCTAGTTCGATGAATGGACAACAGCTAGTGTAGAAATCAAATAGTAACGATGTGTGTGAAGAGATTTGTAGATATGGTTTCTATCAAGGCTCCCAAGAGTGAAATATCCGAGTTGATAAATAGATTTACGATTTCGCGTGTTCGTTTCAAGAAGGAGAGGCATATATGCTGTGTTTTGTTCTCACGTGTAGATGTTATCGAGGCATGATTATGCGAGTTTCAGTTAAAATTACTTAGGTTTAGGCAATGTTTTTAGTATTTGAATCAGCAAAATTGCGGGGAAAAAATGCTGATTTATTTCTGAACAACGACCAAAACTAATTATTTTATGAAGTAGCACATTAGTAAAATTCCTTGTTATTCGTTCTTATCGTATACACAATTTTGATTATATTGCAAATAAAATCAACTCTACAATGATTTACACAGCACATGTTTACAAATAAAAAATGTTTGCAGTTGTCGCAACATGACAATGCTCGTTCAACTGATGATTTTTAGACATCACAAAAATTTATTTTACACAAAATAGATCCATAGAATTCTCCTTGAACCAGATCATTAAATTAATCGAAAATTAATGTCTCAATTGTAATGACCGTGATGGTATAGTGCTGAGTGCAATTTTAAATGTTAGATAAAGTGATAGGCACATTTTGTAGTTATTTTGATAATATTATGTAATTATATACATTTAACTCTCTAATGTCTCTCATATTTCACAACGTTCTAACTTTCATATCAAATTACTTTATAAAAATGTCGATAACAACACCATTAACAGCAAAAAGTATATAATTTTAGGCTTTTGACGCAAAATTAAAGTAATATATCTATGGTTAAATTAATACGTATCACAGGTTTTATTTTATTTATTAACCAGCATGCTACAGACCAAAACAGAAAAGAATAATATGTAAACTAAAATCCACGTAGGACTTACATATATCAAATTTCGGAAGCCTCATCTTTCTCGCAACTCGCCTGACACGTGTACATGTAAACGTAGTCGTGATGAAGTAGCACTTTTATTGAATTTAATACGGAGCCTCCGATTTCCAAGCAATGTTTTGACACGAACAATACATTAGTGTTTGGTACAGAACGCATGCGCGGGCCGGCAGCCACTGCGGCGCGACGCGATCTCCCGATGTCAATATCACTTATAATTTATAAACCCACACTGGCCAGCATTTGGAGCACGCTACAAATAAAAAATAGCCTTTAACGGTTCAAATCTGTCCCAATAATAGGAACAAATGTTTTTGTAATTTGGAATACTTGACCCGACCGCGAATTGACGGAGAATTACAATTGAAATATTTGTATGATATAAATTTGTATCGGTATTTTAAAATGATCTAGGCCTATTATATTTTTAAAGTTACTTTTTTTGTAGGATTCATACAAAGAAAATGAACATAAATATGATTTCATTATTTAAGACGATTACTTAACCTAAGGGATACCAATCGGACAAAAATTTAATACTTAAATAAATATTATTTTGTTTGCGTTTTGCGTGAGACAATTTTTGGGTCATAGAATGCATTTCACCAAATCAAATCAAAAGGCAAATCTCAATACGAACGAAACGTAGGTAAATGGCGCCAAATTACAACATCAAAAATTTTACAGCGCATGTGCGAAAGCGGGTGCTGCCATAGATAAACTTAAATATTAGAATTTACCACCAAAGACTCGACTCTACTAGAAAAAACCTTCGTGTTGCACTGGTTTGTGTCTTTTCTGACAATAACCTTTTGGATTTGATGAGATATGCCTGACATCATATATATATATATATATATATATATATATATATGTATGTATAGTTTTTAAAGTATTTACATATTTGTTTCAAAGTGGATTTTTTATATGAGATTAGTGAATGCAATGATGCATCATGGAAAACACATCGCAAAACTCTTCTTCCATTTTTTGCGCGCAATATTTTCATTTGTATGTTTTTTTATAAGCATTACTTGTGTTTTACATATTCCTTTAATAAATTTTCGACTTTTTGTATATTTTTAGTCCGATAACGCCGCCTGTTGCCCGTGATACATTATAGACGTCTGGTTGAAATATAGTGTTAATCCTACGAGGTTTAAATAAATAAGTAAAATATATAAAATAAATATATAAAATAAATAAGTTAAGTAAAATGTTTAGTATGATTTTAAAAAATGTTTTCTGAGAAGAAAGCGCCTGTAACTGGCCACTCGTGCAACGTTGCATATCTAACAGTGGAATTGCCTTTGCAAAGTAATTGTAGATAATGGTATATATAAGACTACTACATTTTTTTCTTATCTCTTACGTTTTCTTCTATCTGCTTTTAATTTTGATAAGGATATTTTGTAATAGTATGAGCTTTTTGTAGTTGAGATTACGTGTATAATCTATGGAAATATTGCAATCCAGACTAATTCTGGATTATCGTTAGTTTTTAATCTTGTTAAAATACAAAGCCTTGTAGAACACTGTTCATATAACATTGCATACTTATGATTATGTTTATTTAAAACGGCAATTGGTGGAGTTTACAATATGGTAGATAACAAAAGCTACACACATATAATACAAGAAATTTTTCTATATATTCGCGACGTTAGGTAATATTCAAATTTTTTATTACAATTCGATATGTACGTATGACTTAAATTACTGTTACGTAAAATGAAATATAAGGTGATATTTTAAAAACATTTAACATAAGTCAATGGTTGGCTATCTAGACATGTAGGCATACAAATATTTAAAAAAAATTGAAATGGAAGTTTTTAAATTTCCGGTACAAATAAATACGAATCTCAATTTTAAAATGTCAGTGTATGTATAATATACAATGTCTATGTTGAGGTGTTGTTAACAATGTACATATTATATGAATCTATTGATTGTAAAATAGGTATCTATGAAAAGTACCAACCTAACTGATACTGATACTATCTTCTACCTAATAAAATTTTGATGTACCAAGTAGGTAAGTAGAGTCAAGTAAAAAAAAATAACGGTGGTAACCCTAGACAATTTCTAAATGCGTGTAGTAAGCATATTTCTGTATTGTAAGTGCGAGTTATAATACTCTATTTCTTTTCAATAAGTACGCAATATAAGTAACCGTAGCTAACATAAGCTAAAACTTAAGCATAATAAAGTATAGAAAAAACTTTTATAATTAATAAATTAAAATATACTTTCTCTACAAATAACCTCATATATTTATTTATTTATAATATTAAATAGTTACCTGGATCGCTTGCCTCTGTTGGAACTAATACACCGTGCTTGCACATATTAGGAACCCATTAATATTAAAATATACTTTTTAATTACCTTATAACAGTAATTATTTATTTCTAATTTGCCAGTATTAAAATATAGCTTACAATAGAACAGCTATATTTTTAATTTAAAAATATTCCCGCGTTTTTCAGCCAGTGTAAGCCATAGACTACGTTTAGTAACAAGAGGTAACTGACGTATAAAACGCTCACAATACCGCCTGGCCGTCTGCCGGTGACAAAGCACGCCAATTTATTGTTGAGCACCCGCCTCCCTACTAAACAATTGTTTAAACAGAAATACGTCAGTTCTGTCCGTTAGCTTTTACATGTTACATATTTTCATATACAGTGTAAACTCTATATAACGACTCGGAAGGGACATGGGTGCATTTTTTGACGTTATAGAGAGTTATTTATAAATGAAGAGAAGAAAAACATTAAGATAATCCGCGACTCCTACTTATTAGTCATGGTCAACAACAGTCTACACGTGCAAGCAATCCCAATTTGTCAACAAAAGAACGAATTTCTTAGAAAGTTCGTATGCATGATGCCGACAGTCGAATTCATTGCGGGCTAGGATAATAAGCGACCAAAGATCGTACAACTTTGCGGTTTTTACTAATTTTAGCAACTTAAAAGTACTTTATTATTCAATAGTTGTCGTTATTGAGAGTGGGTATAATACTATGTAGAGTGTAGCATTGTATGGAAGACTTGCTAAAGCAACCAAAGCAAATTGTTTTCGACGCTTTAGGGGATTCGTCGTCAAATCGAGTGACGTTACATGGAGTTCTTACTGTATATTTAAATTATTGCTTTATTTTATATAAATAGTAAGTAGTGTGCTTTTTCACACATTTCGCGGTTAAGGCATACAGCATATTTATCGAGAATTTATTTATTACAGGATAAAATACGTAGAATTTGTGTTGCTTAGAAGGATAATGTAAGCAGGAATATGTACGTACTAAATTGTCATATTATCGTTTCGAGGATAAATAATAGAGAAAAATGTCCGGTAAGCGGGATACCCCAGTAATGTTAACCAGTATTTTTGTGAATGTCCGTTAGGATTTTTCTCAACCGCACAACATACAAGTCCATTTCGATTATCAAATAAGTATATAAAAATTTCGAGTAAACCCGCGTGGTTTCTTATGAGTGTTATTTTGTCCTTTTACCTGTATAGGCGCCGAACCAGGTGCACCCCCGCCCCCGAATCACGCCACGTGGCGCGGTCGCCTTTATAGGGGTTCCTGCAAATATTCAATACCACGTGGTCGAGGTCGATGTAGTGAAGGCACTTTTGATTAAAAGGTATAATATACAATTGATTATATTGTAACCCTTATTTATAGTGCGATAATACAAAGGTATTTAGATAGGGTGCTAAGGATAGCACACTAAACTGAGAAATGAATATAATTAAAGTATCTGTTTTGTTTTTAAGAACTCAAAACAATCGAATATTAAATACAGATACAGTCCATAATATAAAGAAAATAGAAAAGCTTAAAATTTTTCTGTTGCCGATGTTTTTACGTAAGGCGTTTATTTAACACAATTGTTTATTATGAAATTTAAAATTAGGAATTTGTCGAAAATGAAAAAAATCTTCTCGACTTTGTCGGATCTCATAAATTAGGATTGAGTATAAATGAAAGTACTTATTTTTTTGAATTGGAATTGTTGGTGGTAACTGAATTTAATATCATAAAAAATTCTAATGATTCAATACGGTTAATTGGCTTCAAAACAGCGGCACGTCACCGCGCATTGATTTTTATAAAATAATTTATTGCATGATCATGGACAGCCCATTGATCAAAGCGAGTGTTGCCACAAATAATAAAAACTGTGATAATCCGATTATATAACGACATAGTTTAAATCCATCGAACTATTAAAACTTAAATATCATTGCTTGAAGAAAATAATAATCCTTACGAGATTAAAAGGCACACAGACACACACATAATTCAGACTTTTTTACATTCTATTTGCCAAGAGGCGCGCCATTTTTATACTCAATGGCATCTTTTTACGTTTGGCGCCATTCTTTCGTTCCATTTTATTTGATACCTACTTTGGAGCTCAAACATGTAGGTATATACAAACATTACAAGGTGTAAAATTATTACAGATTCTTTTTTGAAGTTGAAGTTTTAAGTTGACCAAAACTATCTCTGTACACTTTCTTATTGTTTTCTCTACAATAATAGAGAAAATAATAAGAAAGATATATCAACATTATCAGTTGCGCATATCAACATATTCATAAGAGATCACAAGAGCATAGCAAATGACAGGACTATAAGCTAGGCCGTATAAGGGATTTTACTCTTAGTAATTCTAGTAAATGTTTTATTTCAGTTTTAATAAACAATAATAATACACTGACGTCCTAATTTTTCTATAATGTCATGTGTACAAAACTAAACAGCAAAATACACGTGTGATGTCAAAACACTCATTTTGCAACAGTTGCATATAGTTCCTGTCAAATCTTCTTGTAGTTGAAAAAAAAATTAAAGAAGGCTACACTATTTTATCTATTTATATGGATTTACCGTCTCCGTTAACATGAATAATGTTAAAATATAAATCGGTAAACTCAGAGTTAAAACCCCGGCGAAACAATAGCAGTTTCAAGCCTATAGACTCTACGTACTCGAGGTCTAAAGTCTATATAGACAATTTACCATAAACATCTACGACCCAGATATCTCATATGTCGATTGATTTTTTTTTCATGATGACCAATTATAGCAAATAGATTGAATATAGCAAGTCACGCGCCTATCCCATTGAACATGTGATGTTAAGGAGGCTCTATTGAGCGGTGAAGTTTCCACTTGACCCTAAATCTGCGCAACCCTTTTGGTATTGTTCGTGTGCCGGAAATTCGAATACACGATTTTTAGTCTTAGGGTGTTTTACGTACAGTATATATATATACACATATATATATATATATATATATATATATATATATATATATATATATATATATATATATATATATATATGTTTCTATTCTATCTATTTCCATATTATAACACAAGGTGACCTAAGTTGTAAATATAAATAAATTTACTCGTATGTTAAATAGAACAATCCCAACAAAGTGGTCGCTACGCAGAGTTCCCTTAATGCATCATAGCATTTCCTGGCTGTACGTATTCCTGATTGTACAACAAATAGTGATAATGCGATCTATTGCGAAATATTTTGCTTAAAAAAAATAATTACTGGCAGTCATAGCCCAGATATTGGATATAATAATAATAAGGAAAGCAATCCAGTCTCTTTTGTTTTATTTTTTAAATAAAGTCATTTGTTTACGTCGTGTTCGTTTGCGTTCGTAAAATTATCGTTTATAGCGTTTTATCTCTGTAAAATTATTAAAACTTCTATAGGAAGTGTCTATAATATTATACATAACCATTTGGGTATGAAAAAGGCACATTGGGTACCCAGAATGCTTTCAGACGTGCAGCTACAACCAAGACAGAGAATTTCACAAAGCTATTTGGGTTTATTTTCAACATCTATAACAAGATTCTTGGCTCGATCCATAACTATGGACGTAACAAGACTTCACTTTTATAACCCGGAACCGAAGAAACAGCCCATGACATGGAATAAACGAACATGAAAAACTTTGAAGAGATCCTCGAATAATAAAAGAACCTTTAATAAAAGATAATTGCGTCATAATCATTATTCCTTTTTATTGAACAGCCCTAGTACCACAAAGAACGTTGTTACAAAACTTTAACTTAAAATAATAAGGATTACATACCTCGCCTCGATATATCCTTGACACAAAAAAGGCATACAATTGTCAGTCGTAAGGATAAGGATAAAATTAGTATGGGAACAATGAGACTTATAATATACAAATACTTGCCTTGCCTTTGAACTGGCTATAAACAAAACTATAAAATTGAAGGCACAGCAAATAGAATTGGAAAAAATATAATCAAATTCAAGTGCGTCTACCATAACCAAAGTGAAACAAAAAAGTGAGTGAATGAAGTGTGACGATCGGCTGAGTCAAAGTATCACCTTCATCAAAATTTATAAAATAAAAATATGTATTTCGAACATCAAGAAGGTACTGCATTGTTGATACACTGTACAAGAAAATAATCAGCCTAACTGATTCAAATTAAGCATTACATATGTCTGTGATTACAACAATGATAGAAACGTGTAAAAACACATAATTATACTTTAAAACTATGTTAAATCTTAACTTTAATTTCGCATGACATCGAATTTAATTCATTTTTGTAAATAAAAATAAAGCCTCTTCATTGATACACCATAGGCAATCTATCTTAACGTAAGATTAATCAGTAATTTAAATCTAACCTAATTTACTAATAAAGATATTGAGAAAAAATATCCAATAACAGTTACTACTTAGTATCTATTACACACTCTGTTCTTTTTTTAAATTTTTTAAATAAAGTTAAAATTTAATATGTATTCCAAAATATATTCTTCAATTATTTAATATGTAAATTAGGACCATTTAGCGAATTTATGAGGGCGTAATCAAAATGTTAACAGCACTATAGCGTGAGCCGACATTGCGGCGCCTAAGCTTCCACCCTCTAGCCATGACATCTTATTCTTTGTGACGTCATTTAAGGCAAGCTTTCTTGAAATCAATAAAATAACATTATTGCGAGAGAAACGACTTCTTGGTTTGATTCCTTTGGAAGTGCAAAACAAGGTTTCGTTTTGGAAGTCATTTGATGCTTCTAGAGCGGATAATATACAAATGCCGAAAAATTCTTAAGTTTCAAAGCATCGCCGAGAGCCAAGAAGTCACACACACTTTTAAGAATTTTCCTAAGTCATATATGTAGCACAATACAAAATGCTGAAATTTACGTAACGTATTACTTTTTCCAATGAGAGTTTTTCATTAATACAGACCGGTAGAAGATTTCTACCCTACGGCAAGATTCACCGGACTTAAATCGCAAGTCTCTCAAGATCTTTATTCATACTTAATAGGTGGTAAATATCGTATCCTTATCGCTCTCCGAATATCTAAACGAGATAACATATTTTTTGATAATTGACGACATAATATTATGTTGTATGGAATCGATTCTACGAAACTGTATCAAATTAAGTTACTGATTAAAGACGGCGTAGCTCAAAATACTACTTTCGTTTTAAGCTGTAATATATTCCGTTTCAGAGTTTGATATTCCGAGTTTCGATATACCACTTGAGAGGGGCTTTTGATGTCATGAAACAAGGTCGCATAATATCAATTCCACTTCAATGCTAAAATGAAAGTTAACTATTTCCATATTTTCTGAAATAAATTTTTTTATTGATACTATTTTCAGCTTTTTTTGTAAGTTAACAATTTAAATTCATAAACAACAAACAAACAATGTATATTATGTGTTTAATATTATATAGGTACTTTATTATATTTTATTTAATGTTTCTCGACATTATCGTATTGGCATAGTCTGTAAGGATAATGTATGTATTTCTGTAATAAATAAATAATATAAACATTTTTAACAATAAAATATTACAAATATAATTTTAGCTGAAGCTGAATTACAATATTGATGCGCTGTTCTAGGTTATAAGCAAAAAAAAATAATTAACATGGTAGAAGGAAGTCTCCAAGAAAATTAATCTAACAAATTGTATTTTTCATAGTAAGAACAGCATAATCAAGAAGGTTTATTTAAATATTCCATAAACAATTTAAGGTTTACATAGACACGTAGGGCGGGCGGCAGTAACAATGTAACGTAAAATTAAATTACAAGCCCATTTACGACAGTAACAGCCACGATATCAAGTTTATAACCGTCGTAATTTAGGAATTGTGTCCTAAACATGGGTTATCATGTTAAAATATCGGTCCCAGATTTTTTTATTCAGTGTAGAGTATAAATGGACCCTTTAAACTTTGAGTCGGTTTTATTAAACCTATTGGAAGTACGGCTATTAAACTACGTTTTACTCTTCACTTACACCTGTAGGCGAATGCGTGCTTTACCAATTAAAAATTGATTGTGCGGCTTTTTAAGTTTTAGAGATGGTAATGAATACACTTACGCAATGAGGATTCACACATTGGTTTCACTTTCGTATTCAAAGTAAGGTTTGAACTGGTCTATAAGACTTGTGTCTGAATACTAAATGACTAATTAGAGCGTAAAAATCTAGTGCATACATCCTTCAAAAATAGAATCCAAAAAATATTTTAGGTTACTGTCTATTGAAAGGACTTATTCATAGAAGAAATATAGTTTTAGAAAAAAACAAATTTCAAATAAAATAAAATTATAAGTAATTATTGTATATAACACTGTGTGTGTGTAACAAAGTATATCATTCAGTTAGTATTTTTAAGGCTCAAATTAAAAAAGGAATTATTTAAATCTGTGTAGTTTGAACTACTGTACTGGTGCACAACTGTGAACGATTGAAAACTGAAAGCATACAATTCCACAGACTAAAACAATCGAGTTTCAAAGGCCAATAAAGCTGTATTAGCTTCGAGGCGGATTTGATACTATAAGTACAAGGAATTAAAAAAAACCGCTTTGTTTATGCGTCACCTATACAAATCCTATAATCCTATGATTGTCAATAATTAAAATCGTCTATTTCTGATAATTATCATATAGTTTCGGGCTAATAATCCAAAATGTCTTCTCTCTCTGGGTAGGTAACTCATATCTGAGCATCATGGTCCCATACAGCTATGGTAAGAACTGGCCCGAATAATTTTCCTCTACCAGGGTAAGGCTTGATGCATTAGTGCGTTTAGCGGTCCACGGTATTCTTATCATTCGCCTCAATGTGGTGCACATTCCAAAAGCGTCAATCCTTTTCCTTTCTTAGGATAAGATGGTCCACGTTTCTTCTCCATACCAGGAAGATATGGAGAAGATACAAGGGCACGGATCCATCTGATTATTGTTTTGATAGCAATTCCATACCTCTTACGTTGCTTAAACGTATTCCAATTCTCCTTTTTATCTCGGTGACAGTGCTGCCATAATTTCAGACTTGCGATTCCAAGTACAAATAGCGAAGCATACAAAATGTTTAACTCTAATTCAATAGAATAAGGTAAGCATTTGTACCAGCACCAATGAATAGGTTTTGATTGGGATTTTGTCGATAACAGTAATTAGCTATAGCGTTTTCAAAAATTTAGTAACTGTGTTAATTGTACTGTGGCAAACCGAGCGCCGACCTACTTCGCTCCCGTTCGATGCGAATCGCTGCCCGCCCAGAATAGACGTAGCACGTGCGTCCGCCGTGAATAACGTCGCCCGCGGCTCAGCAAACTCCGCCGCGGGCCAGGCCGCCCGCCCGCGAAACCATATTCAAGTCTTAACTCGAACCGCGTTGTGATACCTGTGACTACCTTAAACCTCTAGTGTCTTCAGCCTTCGCTTTACGCACGTAGAACTTTTTATATCCACGTCCTGTTAGTAAATATTTATACACGTAGTGGCCTTGTTCGTTATCTCACACCGGTGAAAGCTTTCAGTTTAATTGATACATGTTACGAGTTTATAAATTCTATTTTCCGATTGTTATCTGTGTATTAATGTGCCTTATCGCGTAGTGTTTGTTGGATAGTGAAGTGTATCGAGATGCAGCACAAATATCTGTTCTTATTTACTATAGTTATTTTACTAGAGCCGGTTCCCGCATGGAGATCTGATACGTATGTGTTTGTTAATTATTTCTATTTTAAGAATACGTTCAATAAAGTTTATGTTTGGGCCAATGTTATAAAGATTTATTCCACATGCTGAGTTTATTGCAATAGTTTTACTACAGTATGCTATGGTCATATTGCACTTTCAGACCATTGTAATAAGGTTGTATTAATGTAGTGATGACTCAACAAGTTTGTCGTGTGATCTCAACTGTTAATAGTAATTAAATTTAATAATTAGTCGCTTCTTACGTTGACTTTTTCTCTTTATCAATAATTTCTAACGAACAGTAAAAATATAAATACTATTTAAGTATTTCACAAATCTTTCGTGCTTATAATATGTATGTTATTTTTGAACTAGGTTTTATGTTATTTCAATCGACAAGAATAAAAAATACCATGAGGTATTTTCGATTATTTAAAAATACAACTTAATCGTACAAATTGAACAAAAGTGGTTAATTGATAGCCATCGTCCCTCAGTAAATCTTTAATGTGATATACGATTACGAGACAAACGCGGTTTATAATGTCTTTGTTCGACATTTTTTTGGTTTTGGTTTGGTCTATACTATAATCTCTAAAATGAAAAAATTTTAGAAATCACTGTATAGCTTTTTATCACTTTATTTTCAGTGTTAAAGAGTGGGCCAGAACATTGGGCGACGAATTATGGAGGCTCAGCGAGTCGCTCACGAAATCGGATCAAATCAGGATTGTAAGTTACCGAAGAGCTTTTGCTCAATTGACTGTAACTGAATTGAATTCTCCTAACAGGCCTCTTATACGTTTAAGCCATTTTGTGACTGAAAGTATATATATGGAATATAACTAATAAAAAATTTTTGGGTGTATTCTGTTCCATTTCTCTAATTACTTGTTTCTTATTGTTACTGTCGCTCTATAGCTGATAGAACCAAGGCACTTAACAGTGAACATCTCGCATATTCTATTAGTAATCAGTTTTAAATCTTTAAGAGCCTATATATGTTCATAACAGTCTTGAGCACAACTTGTCAGAATCAATCTACCAGGATGGAAATAATTATCTTTGGGTACAATTAAAAAGATATAAAATAGAAGTAGGTGTCATCTATTACCCTGGTAATACTAACTACAATCAATTCCTTGAAGCATACACTCAACAGCTTCGGAGAAGACGCAGAGCTATAGTTTTTGGAGATTTCAATACAGATTTATTAACTAAAAACACTAAATCTAAGCAGTACATTGAACTTATGAACGAAATTGGATACACAATACTCAATAAAATATCTAAAAAGTATTCCACAAGGGATTCAACAACACGAAAATCTATATTAGATCACGCTACAACGAACTTAATAAAAGATCACTTTCACATGGCTTTAATAGAATCTTCTATGTCAGACCATAAACATATATATGTAGAGTTAAAAACTGGCAAGATTCTGAAGAAAGAAATTATCGAGTACCAAGCGATCGATTACGAAAAATTGGGAAAATTAACAACAACTCTTGGACTTGACGAAGATAATGATGACTACAAGATACTGGAAAATTCTATTATAGATCACGTAAACAACTGTAAAATAATCAAAAAGAAAATACTTAATGAACCTCAAAAGGATTGGATTAATAATGAGTTAATCAGCGAAATAAACCAAAGAAATAAACTATGGATAAAATTAAAAAACATGCGTGACTGTGAAACTACAAAGCAAGAATTCGAAGACTATAAAAACTATGTTTCTAAACGCATTAGGGATACCAAAGATGCCTATTACTTTCAAAAATTCATAAAATTAAAAAATAATCCGAAAAAAATGTGGAACCTTGTAAATGACCTAGCAAAAAATAAAACAAATACTAGCTGTGGGCCTTCGAAAATTATAATAAATTCTATCGAAATTACTAATAAAAACAATATTTGTGAGGAATTTAACCGATACTTCACTGGAATAGGTAAAATTCTGGCTGACGAAATACCAAAAACCTATCATGATAATTTTTCAAAAGCTTTACCTTCAACTAAACAGTCTACAAACTTGATGATACTAGAACCATGTAGTAGTGACGAAATTTCAAAAGTAATAAATAATTTGGATACACATTGTAGTGCAGGCCTGGACGGTATTAGCACAAAATCTATAAAATGTATAAAAGATCATATTGCTAAAAACCTATCTAAATGTTTTAACAAATTATTAGAAATTGGAGAATTCCCAGACTCTCTAAAAATAGCTAAAGTTACTCCCATTTTTAAATCTGGATCTAAAACTAATACTGGAAACTATAGACCAATCTCGGTGCTACCCATAATAAGTAAAATACTTGAAAAGATACTATATAACCGTCTTACAAAGTATCTAACGTCTATAAATTTTTTATTTGAACGACAGTATGGTTTTAGACCAAAAAGTAATACTTTAACTGCAACTATTGACTTAATTACTAAAATTAGGACCAACATAGATAATAAAAACATTACGTTAGGTGTATTTATTGATTTAAAAAAAGCATTTGATACTGTAAGCCATAAACTATTACTACAAAAGCTTGAATGCATTGGAATCAAAGGTACAGCTCTCAAAATGTTTCAATCATATTTAAAAAATCGATTTCAGGTAGTTAAAATAGATAATACTCAGAGTAAACCGTTGCCTATCGAATACGGCGTTCCACAGGGTTCTATTTTGGGTCCATTACTCTTTCTTATTTATATAAATAACTTGCATGAAATTGGATTAAACGGTCACCTTACTTTATATGCAGATGATACGTGTTTATTTTACTTTGGCAGTTCAATCAAAGATATCTTCAGCAGAGCCCAAGAAGACCTTAATCTACTCTTCACTTGGTTTCAATATAATTTACTCACTGTCAACGCGTCAAAATCATGCTACATTATATTTAAATCTAAAAATAAAAAAGTTTTACCTCATGATCCATTAAAAATAAATAACACGGTCATAGAAGAAAAAAATACAGAAAAATATCTCGGTCTTAGAATGGATAGCGGTTTGACGTGGAATACACAAATTGAGCACATCAGATCTAAGCTCTGTTCACTTATGGGATCACTTCGACACATTGCTCGGTGTATCCCACGTCAGGTACGTTACACCATCTACAACTCGTTGGTCAAGCCACATCTACTTTATTTAATTGAAGTATGGGGCAGCGCCGCTAAAACTAAATTAATAAATATTCAAGTATTACAAAATAAAATTATAAAAATACTGTTCCAGTATAATTATCTTGCACCTACCATAAATATATATCGAGACACAAACATAATGAATCTAAAACAACTTTATATTTATCACACATGTATTCTTGTAAAAAAATTTATAACAAGTTCTCTCCACACTAGCTTTCTCTAAACCGCCACGTGTACGAAGTATGCGTCGAACGAGTTATCTTGCATTACCTAAAGTACGTACGAACTACGGCAAAAAAAATGTTTACCTACGAAGGCGCACAGCTGTATAATAAACTACCCACAGATATAAAAAATATTACTTCTATCAATTCATTCAAATCGAAGCTAAGTGAATATGTTAAACAAAATTACTTTTAAATTCATTTCTTATAATTACTTTTAATTCATATTTCTTTGTTTACTTTTATTTTTAAATTTATTGCATGTACGGCTATATTTTATTGTAATTATTTTAAGAACGACTACAATGTTATGTTATCTAGAGTATTATTCTCATGTAAGTGACATTTTTTGTCTTTTTTGAGAAATAAAGTTTTAAATCTTTAAGAGCCTCGTCTCGACACCCTCAAATAAAAAGGCACTTACGTCTACATGTATTTGATGGATTGGAGATACATACGTGAAAATTGTATAATAATAAATTGTATAATTGTATATTTTCTTTTACACTTAAAATCCAAGAACTGATCTTGGTTAAATGAATAATGTTATAAAATGTAGTTGTAATTCAGTATGTATATATATATTATATTAAATTTTGTCTTTAATCGGTGAAGTATTGACATTTCATGAAATGCATGATAGTGCATTAGTTATTTTTAATTAACACCCAAACGCTTAAAAGGTATTATATATATATTCATAGCAAAGACGCAACGTTATTTAAATATATATAATTGTTATATTTCTGAGAATGGTTGTTAGATGTTGATTCTAAGGTAGAATACCTGAAAATAATCAAGTCTAAAAATCGATCGCAATTCTCAATTCAAAAAGAAATTTACCTTCTATTACGTACGCAACTTCGTTAGATAGTCTTTAATTTTTTCACAATACAATTAAGTTTATAGTCCGTCTATATATATATATCGGATAGAATATAATAATATAGTCCGTCATGTTCTATTTGAACAAAAAACGTAACCAGAATAGCATGTACCTATAAAGTTATAAAAGAAATACCAGCGTTGAAAAAATTGTCTCCATTACGGAGTATATTAATTTCTATTTGAGCAAGAAATCTCGAGTGCCTTTATTCTTCACTTTTTTCCAGAAATATAAACAAATGAATGCCAGTGTCAAGAAAAAAGATGGAGGACAGATTTTAGAATCGTCATTGCGATCTGTCAGTACCATGTTGACGAGGAAAATCAACGCTGTTAAGGTACTTTTGAGCATCAACTAATGATTTCAAATAAAAATATTAATAAGTTAAATTTTAACGTTACCTTATATCGTCTAGGTAATATTATTTAACGCAAATTTGTTATACAAATACGGTTTTATAAATTGAATATTAAATTTAGGTGAAATAAAGTTAATTTTATATTGTATAGAATTTACAAATTTCTCATTTTATATTTTAGTGCATTCACGCGACAGCGGAGCGTCTTGCATCCGAGTTTAATTTCACCGAAGCAAATAATTCAATCAGTTATTGCTCAGCTAAATATTCTAATTTCTTTTACGAAGATGGTAATGAGCTAGAGAGAACAGAAGAAGTTCCCAAATTTGCCAAAAATAATGGGGATTATATTAATGTTACATTAGAAAAGGATTCACATTTCTATGACATCGATACCAATACAAACATGAGTTGTATACATGTTCCTACTAATATTTATTATAAAGGTTTGTAAACATTAAAACATTAGAGGTTTTTTTCTGTTTATATGTACGTCGAATTACCTTAACTACTCAAAATGTATTTTGTTATATTTATTTAATATTTCGTTGTATTGAAAGTACAAAACAATAAGGTAACTAAAATGATAATATGTGTGACCCTAGTGATACAAATTCTAAGAATGCCAAACGAAACTAAATCAAGCTTAACTGACATTATTACTCGCTTATAATATTTTTAAATAACTTAATTTCTATTTTAGAGGAAGACGCATTAAAGGCAATACTCTGGTCGAAAGGGCTTAATGAAATATTTATTAAGAATTATAACTCCGATCCATCTTTAGTCTGGCAATACTTTGGAAGTTCGCATGGAATACTACGATTCTACCCCGGAATGCCTTGGAACATGAATGGAGCTGATACGTACGACTGTCGAGTGAAATCGTGGTACATAGAAGCCGCGACCTGCTCTAAAGATGTCATAATATTGTTCGACGTCTCTGGTTCTATGACTGGATTTAAGAACTATGTCGCACGGAGAACTTTGCAATCACTTCTAGCCACATTGTCGAATAACGATTATGTAAATGTGTATACGTTTAAAGCGAATACATCGGAAGTAGTTTCGTGTTTCGTAGGCCTAGTGCAAGCTACGCCGGAGAATTTGTCAACAATAAGTGACACGCTAGAGCCGACTGACGGCGGGAAAAAACACAAGGTGCCCCTGGGAGGAAACGCCAACCTTACGGAGGCGTATAAAAAAGCTTTTACAACTTTGAAAGAGGTAATTGTATATTAAAATACTTATTCAAGACTGGCTTTGTGAGCGTGCCATTCAATTTATTACATTTTATTACCAAGCGTTTTTTTATTTAAATCATTAATTAGATACCTTAACCAGATTTTTGACGAAATTAACAAAAGTACCTGTTCTGTAAAATAATGGATTATGTATGGTATTCGTTATATATTAAAGGTAAATGATTTACGAGAAAAAATACATTGAATTCTAAATTATTCCGTTTTACATAGATACATATTTTCTCAGACTGAAATTAGCTCTGATTATACTTATTAATCACAAAAACATTTATTTATTTATTTATTCCATATCATTATTCAATCTTTACAGTAATTACTAATTCGATAGAACGACACAATATTTATACCCACACCAATTAACCTAGATAAAAAACATTAAAAAAAAATATATTTATATACCTAAATCTTATAACTAATAATATAGGAAGCAACTCTTGTGAACCCAGCCAGTGTACAAACAAATAGTACATCTAACTTTAATCAATACACTTTAATAGGCAATCCGGAAAGAGTATCCACACAAAAAAAATAGAATCCCTAAACCTAACGATGATATGTGTAACAGATGTACTTTTATAGAGACGTCACCATTGCAATGTGACTAGTGCTCAAGGGTGCAATCAGTTGGTGATGGTGATAACAGACTATGTTCCCGGAAATCTTACCGAGGTCTTTGAAGAGTACAATCGTGAGACGGTTAACGGGAAAACGTACATACCTGTCCGAGTATTTACCTACCTAATCGGCAAAGAGGTCACAAATGTAAGAGAAATACAGTGGATGGCTTGCTTAAATAGAGGTGAGTTTTCTTTAAAAAATGATAATTTAATGAATAATTAATAGAAAAAGGATTAATTTAAAAAAAGATGTCGCAAAAAGCATAATCATAAAACACGGATTATATTTACACATTTTTTGTTAGGTTTTTTCGTGCACATACATTCTGTGGAAGAGGTTCAACAGCAGGTGCTAAAATACATCAACGTCATCGCTCGTCCTATGATTTTAGCAGGGGAAGAACCACCACCCACTTGGACTCATGCCAACATTGACTATACGGTAAGTTGCCGATAAGCATATAAATCAACATATTTAAATTCAATTTAGTGTGTAATATGCTGTTTTTTATCCTACCATAACTAGCCGAAACTTCAATAGTTGGAAACTGACAATTATGACAGTCAATGAACTAACGATTTTAGAAATTACACTTTTAAAAAAGGAAAAATTAATATTAAATAAATAAAGGTCACATGGAAATCCGTTATTTAAAAAGTTATTCAACACCTTAAAGTGCCGATAAATTACGTATACATAAATCTTAAGCTTGGTGTGCTCAGCAAGGCAAGATGGTACTTCAGTCCGAGCCATCGCTTTGAACTGTATAAGATTCGGCCCCACATGGAGTACTGTTCTCACCTCTGGGCGGGGGCTCCCCAGTACCAGCTCCTTTTACTTGACCGTATTCGAGGTTTAAAGCGTCAACGACCAATCCCATTCCGAGCGCCTTGATCCCTTAGAGTTGCGTAGAGATGTGGGGTCATTCTGCATTTTCTACCGCATTTACCATGGAGAGTGTTCAGAGGAGTTGTTCGGATTAATACGTGTGAGTTTCATCATCGGACGTCGAGGCAGAATTGGAAATTCCACCCGTATCACCGCGACTTCCGGCGTTCCACAACTGAGCGTTTTTAAGGCAGTTTTTGCCGCGCACCACCACTATGTGGAACCCGCTGCCTACTAAAGTAGTTCCGAACCAATTCGACTTAATGTCATTCAAGAAAAGAGCGTACCAATTCTTAAAAGGCCGGCAACGATTCGCGAGCCCTCTGGCATTGAGAGTGTCTATGGGCAGGGCGGTATAACGTAACATCAGGTGAGCCTCTTGCCCGTTTGACCCCTGTTCTATAAAAAAAACATAATTCTCGGTGAGACAATTTTCTTCATAGAACAAAAGAGTCTCAAACAAAGCAACGATTGCAAGAGTCCGTTGTTAACGGAGACACTTCTGAATTCTCTGTGTTAAATTGTTACATAACACTTTCAATGTAAATAAAAAGCATGTGAATTGTATATTAACAGTAATGATAAAAAGGAGTTCTACTTATTTTATCTACTTATTTTAGAAATACTTTTTATTTTGCAATATCTTCTATACGAGATATCTTTTCATTTATACTACATATACATATCTATAAAGAAAGATAAATTAGTCTTTTTTGTCAACAACAATTTTTAATATTAACATTTTAGTGTTTATAGATAAGTTATGACGTATATAATGAATTATTGAAGGATTAGCGTAAAATTCAAAGCAATTTATTATTTTCTTATAAAATGTTATTCATAAATAGTCTGTATGCTGTTTATAATTTTAAATACAGCACATTTACTTAAACTATTCCAACTTGGAAATCCATAGTTTCATGAAAGATAAATTCGTATTTATTCTCACTGCGCGAGCAACAGGCTTAGCTGGAAATTATATCGCACAGAACAAGCTTCATCTGCATAATGTGAAAACGGCACGGCCAAATGTCAAAGTCTAGTCGACAAGTTGAAAATGGAACAAAATAGAGATACTGCTCTTAAAATTATGTGCGATAGCTCATTCGAACCGGAATGACGCCTAGAAAAATGTGCTAAAAGCGTGTATTAGCACATAAAAAATTGCAAAAGTTATAGACCATTAAAGATGAAAAAAAAATGGAATTTAGTTTTTTGCCAATATTTAATAAACTATTAATATTTAAGAAATTTCAAATAAAGATTCTGAAAGAGGAGGAAATTTCCAATAAAAAACTCTCAGCTCCCGGAACTCTATCTCCATTATTTATAACTTTAATTTAACGCTGAAAATAGGTCTGTGCGTGACATTTTTAGGATTCGCGCGTGGCGTCAAAAGCGACTACGGCACATTAATTAATTTATTTAAGGTATTGAATATTTTTTTTAAATTTGAAAAAATTATGGTGTGTTCTGAACACTATAATTAATTTATTCCCGTTGGAAATTTTACTTAAAGTTAATTTTCAACAAGTTAAATAATTGTTAACTAACGAAATTTTCTCGAACGACCGTCTTAATTGTAAGTGAAAAAAAATGTTTTAATAATGGTCGTAAAAATATTTCGCTTCGTAGAGCCTTTCTTACATACATACTTAACAAGATCGTGCCATAAAAGTTAAAGAAATATTTATACTTTGTTTATAACAATTTTTTACTTAAACAAAAACTTAAAAATCCAAGTAATGTTGTTAAAAAATTTTTTTTTTCTAAATCATCAAATTATCGTTTTTATATTAATACAAGATATTTATTGATTTGCAAAAAAAAATTTCCCGCCATTTGTTAATAATTTTTTTTAAACAAATTGATTAAATCAATTGTTTTAAAAAAAAAATTTCCTAACTTTATTACATTACAAATATTATGATTGTTTAAAAAAAAAATTTCCTTAATAACATATTTTAATTGTTTATAATCGTTTTTTTTATATTTCTTTTGTTTAAATAATTAGTTAAGAAATTTTTTTTTTAAAAATCATAATTCACAATCCTCTATAAAGTAACAGAAAAAAATTTTTTTTTAATCAACAATTCTATTGTTTATTAACTTACCAATTTGTTATAAACAAATGTTCAACTTTTTTATATTTTTTTTCTAAAACTTCTAAAATTAACAAAAACAAACATATATAACAAAGTCTATAAAAAAAAAAAAAAATTTTTTTAATAAAAGTAATATTCATGATAATCAAAAAATTTAAAAAAATGTTTTTCTATATTTTGTTATATATGGTTGTTTTTGTTAATTTTAGAAGTTTTAGAAAAAAATATAAAAGTTGAACATTTGTTTATAACAAATTGGTAAGTTAATAAACAATAGAATTGTTGATTAAAAAAAAATTTTTTTCTGTTACTTTATAGAGGATTGTGAATTATGATTTTTAAAAAAAAAAATTTCTTAACTAATTATTTAAACAAAAGAAATATAAAAAAAACGATTATAAACAATTAAAATATGTTATTAAGGAAATTTTTTTTTTTAAACAATCATAATATTTGTAATGTAATAAAGTTAGAAATTTTTTTTTTAAAACAATTGATTTAATCAATTTGTTTAAAAAAAAATTATTAACAAATGGCGGGAATTTTTTTTTTTGCAAATCAATAAATATCTTGTATTAATATAAAAACGATAATTTGATGATTTAGAAAAAAAAAAAATTTTTTAACAACATTACTTGGATTTTTAAGTTTTTGTTTAAGTAAAAAAATTGTTATAAACAAAGTATAAATATTTCTTTAACTTTTATGGCACGATCTTGTTAAGTATGTATGTAAGAAAGGCTCTACGAAGCGAAATATTTTTACGACCATTATTAAAACATTTTTTTTCACTTACAATTAAGACGGTCGTTCGAGAAAATTTCGTTAGTTAACAATTATTTAACTTGTTGAAAAATTAACTTTAAGTAAAATTTCCAACGGGAATAAATTAATTATAGTGTTCAGAACACACCATAATTTTTTCAAATTTAAAAAAAAATATTCAATACCTTAAATAAATTAATTAATGTGCCGTAGTCGCTTTTGACGCCACGCGCGAATCCTAAAAATGTCACGCACAGACCTATTTTCAGCGTTAAATTAAAGTTATAAATAATGGAGATAGAGTTCCGGGAGCTGAGAGTTTTTTATTGGAAATTTCCTCCTCTTTCAGAATCTTTATTTGAAATTTCTTAAATATTAATAGTTTATTAAATATTGGCAAAAAACTAAATTCCATTTTTTTTCATCTTTAATGGTCTATAACTTTTGCAATTTTTATGTGCTAATACACGCTTTTAGCACATTTTTCTAGGCGTCATTCCGGTTCGAATGAGCTATCGCACATAATTTTAAGAGCAGTATCTCTATTTTGTTCCATTTTCAACTTGTCGACTAGACTATCAAAGTATTTCACAAACGTTCATTTAAACTCGAGAATGAACCGCAAATTAAGATCTTTTGTATGCTCTTTGCCTTAAATTAAGCTTAAACAAGTATGCAAAATGTGTAGAATATAAAAAATGCCAGGCTTAGTAATGAAGCTTCCTTATTAATTTAGAATATTGTGACTTAAGGTGATCTATTGACTGAAATATTTAAAAACAAATTATTATACATAAAGTAGCCAATGAGGGCACAAATCTATACCACAAGTAGGTTAATAAAACTACATAAATTTTGTGTTAATCACATAAGTAAATTCTAATGATCAAAAAATTATCATCGGGTCCATTCAAAGTTCCCTTGCTTGGGCTTGCCTGGCTTGCCAGGTCTATGTGCTGGCCAGCTGCACCAGGTTGACGGACCAGGATTTACGCAGTTTAGTATCCTGAAAGCGGATTCGAACAACGAAGTAAATAGGCTCCGGAAGATAGGGTCGAAAGTCACCTTGCCACCCCTTTCATTATTTTAAACTTTTTTCTCTAGTTTAATGGTGGCTTTGAACAATTTAGTTCTGCTTTAGTATGTCTATGTATGTAGTTTCTACCATAGAAAACGTAAAAACTACATTCGTCGAAATCTGTAGTTTGCTTTCGAATACGGTGGCAAACACACATTGTGTTTAATCAATAAATTGTTTTAAATCGAGAACTGACTATGACTTTTGACTCTGTAATCTTTTAAAATAAATGTGTTCTTTTATTTTAGAGAACTGAGAAATGGAATGTGAGCAACGATGTTTCAACGGTAAGTCAACTTTTGTTCATATATATTATTCATAGTTTTAATATTGACATTCTTAACCTATTATGAACATAAGTATACTTACTTACCTTAGCATTCTACCCACAATATTTCGCTTTTATTTAACAAAAACGAACGAACAAAATTTTATACAATCTCTTTATTTAATATCGAGGTATGACCCTCGGGTCATCCCGACCCAGAATTTCTGTAATTACGGGGTAAAGAGAAAATTGAGGGCACATTGTGTAGTATATTGAATTCCTTCGAAATAGATTTCCACACACTTATGTTAAGTGTATGCGGACTGTCACGAATATATTTCGTGTTTGTTTTATGACATAGTTTTTGTAATGATTTGTACAAAACATATCTTCTCCTATACTACTATACACTATTAAAGTTTGATTATAAATGAAATATGGTACATTAGAGAGAAATGGTATACGAGGGATACATTATATCTTTAATACATGTATTTATAAACGACACCAATAATAGTGTGGGTACCATTTCCATGTACAAAATAAACTCTAATATCTTTTATTGAATATTTTAAATTCTTTGGACGCCTAAAATTTGTTATTAGAGAGTCCAATAACTGATTTTAGTTTCATATTTATATCTCTAATTTTCATATTTAATGTAATTTTTCGTTTATTAAAGAATCTTAAGATTTTTTTTCAATTGTTTCATT
Organism: Pieris macdunnoughi; assembly: GCA_905332375.1. Lineage (NCBI taxonomy): Eukaryota > Metazoa > Arthropoda > Insecta > Lepidoptera > Pieridae > Pieris > Pieris macdunnoughi. The sequence continues at coordinate 6,868,870 of CAJOBZ010000005.1, read as the reverse complement.
TATAGCCCGACGAGGACAAGTTAGTGACATCGGTTGCGATTCCAGCATTTGACTACAACTACAATGAGAATCACAATGATGCAAGATTACTGGGAGTGGCTGGTACAGACGTGCCTATAGACAGCATCGCCAAGTTGGCACAACCACATCAGGTGCGTAACAGCTTTAGTATCGAAGGTGGCATGGCATAGCAATAAACTGCTAACAATTTCAGGCGTTTGATTATTTTATACGTATAGTATTCAAAAACATTCATGTCATTTGAATAAAAGCAATATAACGTATTTCTAGATATATATGCAAATCCATAAGTAACTTTTTTTATCTGTGGATACATAAGGTTATTAATTTTAAATTCTTATTAAATTTATAATCTCAATCAAATTAATAATTTAATTAAATTTATCAATTTAAGAAATCGCGCTTTTTGTGTAGTTTAATATGACATTGAAATACACATTCAAAATTATTTTAGCTTGGAGTCAATGGCTATTCATTCATTGTGAGCAATAATGGATATCTTCTATTGCACCCGTTCTTAATTATTACGGTAAGTGGTATTTCATACTTAACAGTTAATACGAGAATAAGCAATGATACAACAGAAAATCTTATAATATTAGAATTAGATATTTATATATTTCGTTAATAGTATGCCGAATAAACCTCGCTGAACTAATCCGCCTAATAATTGGGTATTTGACAGTAAAAACAAGAATATGTAATGAATGGTTAAATACGTTTTTCTAATTTCATCGTCAAACGTCATATTTTATGCAACACAGCACATAATTGTATTTTGCGATCCTTAAACACGAGGAGGTACAATTCATTGTGTATTTTTGTGTATGTTTTACGTTGAATCATGGGACTTATAACATACTAGTAGACTCGGCCAAGCGTTGCTGTGGCTAAGATTTTTGTTATATTACATCGTAGTAAGCTATTCAAGCGAAACGGCAGGAGAACACCAATCCACCATGCTTTTTTGGTGGTTATGCCATTAAATTGTAGCTTATGTGAAACGTTGGTAATTATTTTGATAAGGATCAATACCTAGGTACGAATTTCTAGCGGTGGTATTTTAATAAAAAAAAATTAATAAAAGGACGCTTATTGTGACGTAACTATAAAAGACTCTCTATAAATGTCTCTAACATGCTGTCGCTACATTTTTTATAGATAGTGATGTGTCCTGAAAAATTGTAATACATCATTTTGTTCTATCATTAATAGTTTTCGCAGCGCACACGATTGAAGGAAGTTTTTTGTTTATTATTTTACACCTTGGGTTAGATTATTCAAGTTTTAGTAAGCATCCCTAATTTTGAAAATGAAACATAGCCTATGTCACTCGGGAATAGTGTAGCTTGCCAACGGTGAAAGAATTTTTTAAAACGGTCCAGTAGTTTCGGAGCCTATTCATTTCGAACAAACAAAAAAATCAAACATTTCCTCTTTATAATATTATATATTAGTATAGATTATAACTTAAAAAAAATTATAGTTTCTTTCTACTAAACTATTCTACAAATACATAGGCGCATTCGTATGTCACAAACGTATTTGATTTTGTTATTGGTGCTAGTCTTGACTCTGATCTTACCTAGAGACGAAGTATAAGAACTGCTGAGTTTAATGTGACGTAATAAAATACACGTGACCGTTTTCGCTCCAGGCGTGTTAAACGTTCATTGAGAGAATTTTTCCAGGAACTGACATTTAAAGGAAAAGATTTTCGCAATACACTACACATTTTAAAGACCACCTTGAGAAATTGTCAAATACCTAAGTCCCGTTAAATTTCTAGGTTATAATATAATGTTTTGGACATGTAGCAAAGCCACCTTGTTTATTATTATATTTTTGCTATATAGATAAATAATGAACTTCAAGAGAACTATAACAGTGTGGATTTCGTTGAAGTGGAACAAGTGGATGATGGTAAGGGTCCTCGAGAGCTTGGAGATCAGATCAAGCAGTTGAGAGAGCATTTGGTAAATGGTACTGACGGGAATATGACAAATGTCAAAGTGCTGTTTCATTATGACAGTATGAGGTAAGTGCAAAAGAATTTCAGGCTTTAATTTCAAGATTTCAGCTAAGATCATATTTATTTAAAAATCTTTTAAACTACTCAAATAAAAAATATACCATAAATAAACGTATATATATATATCTTTTTCATATTTCCTATAGAGCAACTCAAGCCTAATTAAAAAATGTAGTAAAATTATACTTTTAACAAAAATTAATAAAAAGAAAATATTATTTTATGTCTATGAGATATTCGTTCTAAATAAACTCAGATGAGTTTTGAGTATAATAACTAACCCAAAAACAAAAGACGTTTACAAAACGTGTAGAAGAAAATTATGAATCCTTAGTAGGAAGACAACCTTCGGTATAAATATCTGCGATGTAGAATTACAAGAATGTTTAAACATTTTCATTTTTTACCTCGATGAGCGAACTTTATTAAGTTACTTCTCATCTTAGTTAATTGGAAATAGTAGAAATGTAAATTCATACCACTAAATTTTGCTAATATTATCACAATTAACAATTCAATTATTAATTGCGCCCGAATCAATCTCATGTTTACACAGACTCCAATATTGAATACTATTAGTACCAATCTAATTGGTAAAGCTACGAACAGAAAGTTAAAAGTTACGTTAAATAATGTGAACATACATATAACTATACATACAAATACAAAGATTATAGTGTAGTATATGTATTATGTATAGAACAATACTACACTCTTTAAATTCCACCAGAATCTGTGGTATCTATTGTATATTTCAGAATAGAATTGCAACATAATACATATCTGTGATTGTACATATTCTATATTGTAATAACTCCGACATGTTTTTTGTTTATTTTGTAGTTTCAATCATTGAAAAAAAATCTTACATTTAACGCAGAAACTAAAACAATTTTTGCGTTAAATGTAAGTAAAGCGAAAATATCTGCTTTGTAATATTAAATTCTCCGTTATTCCTAAGTTAGACGAGAAATGAAAATTGAGGAGAGGTAACGCTTTTAGATTTGAATGTTATCTAAAAGCGTTACAAAGCTTGTTATTATCATTCGTTTTCTTATGTACCAATATTGTTCTCAGGAGAATTGCGCGCGTGAAACACGATTACTTCTTTAATAAATTAGAGGGTACGCCATTCTCTATGGGTATTTCGTTACCTATGGGATATGGGGACACGGAATTGATGCTGAAGGACAATCCCTTAGAAGCTAAACAGGGTCAAGAACTTATTGGTGTTAATGTAACCAGTTACTTCAATTTCACTTATCGAGTTCATCCTGACTGGTAATATTTTATAATTTTATTTGATGTTTAATCAGATATGGATAATCATACATAAAGAACTGTTAATTTTTTCGATAATAGCGACGTGGAAGTAATAATTTGTTATTTAAAAAAAATAATATGTATTTAAAATTTTACACATGTTTTATTTTCAGGGTTTATTGCAAATATCATTATTTAGAAGGACATGAATCGGAAGACTTTGAAGTTGAGATATTTAAGTTCCTTGTAAATCTTTCCAAGAACAAAATCGATATTACAAAGAAACAATATGGTGATGAAACGCAGGATGTGCCGTTTAATATTGAAAGTAAGTATTTACTAATTTAATTAGATGTTTTTAATTCAAAGTGTGATTCGACATGATCTACCATGTGCTTGTGTTTTCTAAAAAAAATAGTAAGTGCGTGCTTATACTGCTGAAAGGCTAGATGTTTGATTTTTTTTAATGTAATCATCTTTAGGCTTAAAGACTTTATTTCTCAAAAAAGACAAAAATGTCACTTACATGAGAATAATACTAAAGATTAACATTACATTATCGTCATTCTTAAAATAATGACAATAAAAAGATAGCCGTACATGCCATAAACTTAAAAGTAGGGATGCAGATTCCGATACCGATGTCGATACCGATATATCGGCGATACTTTGGGTTTGCCGATATATCGGCATGCGCGATATTTTCATTGCCGATTCACCGATACTTTTCAAATTTCACGCTTTAAAAAAATAATGTAAACGCGCATTTTGTATAATCTAGTTTGTTGCAAACGAGCCACGGACTATTGTTGCCCGAGAAATCCCCGCGTTTTATTCAGTTTGTTGTCTCTATCATTCGCTTGGGGACAAAGCATTATTATTTATGTATATGTATATGTATTTCATTTCGCTAATCACTATTTATTAACACTTTGTTGCATTACAATATAAAAATTGAACATAATTAAATGAAAAGGAGGGCAAAAATAAATATTACATATAAACTAAAAAAAGTTTACATGAAAAATAAAAAGTGCACATGAATCACGATAATTTACGATCAGTCTCACGTCAGTTAGTAGTTAGTACGAAAAACTCTTGTTGAATTGATTAGTAGACCAAAATTTTTACTCGAGTCAACTATCTTTGCCAGCGCATAGTTATTAGATATTATGGCTTGCGGGAGATCATTGAGACTTTAATAAACGTAGATTTGAAGATCATTTAGTTGGCTTTTAACTGTTATCGCGAGTAGTATTTTTTTCGATGCCAAATTTAATAAAATACAGAATTACAACAATGTTATCATTGTTAATTTTAATTATGAACAGTTTTTATTTTATTTTAATTTAATTATTACTCTTAATTCTTAATTTTAGTAACAAAACTTTTAAAATTATTCAAAGTTTGTGACTATTTTTTGTATATATATTTTTTTAATAAAAATTATAAACTTTAACTGAACTTGATATATTTTACCTTAATTTAATTTTAATTCAATAAGCGTTAGTATCGGTATCGGTATCGACGATATTTCTATAAGTGTATCGGCATCGGTATCGTATCGGCAAAAAAGCGTATCGATGCATCCCTACTTAAAAGTAACCAAAGAATTAAAAGTAATTATAAGAAATTAATTTAAAAGTAATTTTCTAATATATTTCATGAATTTAAAAGTAATTTTCTAACACACTTCAATTTGAATGAATTGAAAGAAGTAATAGTTTTTATATTTGTGGGTAGTTTATTATACAGCTGTGCGCCTTCGTAGATAAACATTTTTTTGCAGTAGTTCGTAGGTTTCGTATTTTAGGTAATGCAGGATAACTGCCTTGCGATTCTGTAACTCACTTTTCGAAAAGTAAGTTACAGAATCGCAAGGCTGGTTCGACGCATAATCGTCTATGAGTCACACTTTGCGGTTTGGAGAATGTGGAGAGAACAAGAATACATCATGTATTATAAATATAAATTTGTTTTAAATTCATTAAGCTTTTGTCTCGATTTATATGTATAGTAAGATAATAATAATACATTCTTTTCACGTATGTACAAAAATTTCCTAAATGGAATATTTTGACTTTAAAAAGAGTAATTTCGTACACTGTATGTTTTGTAAGACGGAATGAACTTTAATATACTAATTAAAATATAGAAATGCAATGTAAGAGATCTACCCTACTAACGTATTCTGTTCTTATATAACTAAGACCTTAGTTATATGTATAATAAATTCGTTTATCGCATTTCAGCTCATTGCGGTACAACACCATTAGGCAAAGACGATTATTACTGTAATGAAGATTTGGTCAAGCAGTTGGTGTTTGACGCGAAGTTATCCAGTCCATACTTCAGACATTGGGACGCCACGGCGGAGGAAAGGGAATTAGCTAAGAAATACAACGTCAGTGTACGTTTTATAGCGACATCTAGTGGACTAACACGGTGGCATTACATATTCGATGATGACAAGAATGAGATCGTCAATGAAAATGGTTTTAGGAAGAAAAAATTTAAGGGCGAGTTAGTATTAAGTAACTTTTTTTTTTTAAAGAAAAACAATAAACAAGCAATATTATTTATGTTAAAAGTGACCTCCGACTGAATATTGATCCTCTCAGAACGATATTGAACTATGAAATTTGTTAAAATAACAAAACATTTCCGACGTTATATATGTTTTTCTTATCAACTCATGTAATTAAATACCTTTTAATGCGATTTACTCTTCCATATATTTCAAAGAAAATACAATTTTTGAATGCATATTCGTCTCTAAACACTTCAAAGACTAGACTTACATCACGATCATATTCAAAGCGACTTACCTAATGGAGACATATTTTTAGAGTATTCGGCGACAAATACCACAACGCAATAGAAGAGACCTGGTACAAAGCTGCAGTACTGCAGCACATGATAAGCAAAGAATCTTTAGTGATCGCCACACCGTTGCCAATCTTAGATACAACTATTTCTACTCGACCCTCAGTACAAAATAGCGAAGGTGATATAACAATAACAGCCAGTTACGCAATTTTCTACAAGGACGGTGATTCCGAAACACCTGCGGGAGTCGTCGGGTTCCAATACTTGCATTCCAACTTCCTTGAAGTATTTCAGGATATTACTAATAGGGATGGAGATGTAAGTACATTTAATACGAGCACATAATTTACACGTGAAATATTCTCCCAAACTTTGGAAGAAAGTAAGAAAATTTGTGAAGAATACATTCATTTGATATAATAATAATTAATAATATATATGTTGAAAGTTTATAAATAAGCCTCTTGGTAAAGGCTTTGCGTGGTGGGGCGATGTTAATAAAATACCTTTTAACTAAAAACAGGTTATGAAGGGGTTGGGATGGGAAATATGAGGACTAACAAGTACTAAACCGTTGATGAAACTTAGACAGTTCAGTTCAGACTCAGTTTCAGTTTTGAAATTTGTGGAAAACATACATTGACTTACGCAATTTATGCCCAACTGCAGCAACACTCACTGGTCTTACTGATTATCTTCATAAGCCATCTAAAAATACAGTTTTTTTTTAAACCATTAATTTTTGTCAAGCGCAGACTTTAATAGGCGTTGATATAATTTTTCAGCTTCATCTTAAATACTTACTTGGACGCACTTGGAAGCTTGTGACCATAACTATAAGCGCAGGATCGATACATATTCAACTTTTTCAGGAGCTGACGTGTAACAAGGATGGGAAACATGACTGCTACTTGATCGATAGTTCAGGATATATTGTTGTATTGGTTGAAGAGAATGACGACAATTCTGTTGGTGACTTCTTCGGTCGCGTCCAACCTTTTGTACTTCAATCGTTCATACATAAGAAAATTTTTGAATATGTCGAAGTGTTCAACTATCAAGCACTCTGTCCCATATCAATGATTAAAGTTCCAAATTGTGCTTGGTCGATACGGGGATCGGTAAGTTTTTTATAAGATAATGATAAAATTATATACCTAGTAATTAATTAAAATTGTTATATTAAGCTAAGCTGTATATAATAATAATTCAAATTAAATAAATAGTATTTAAAATAACACAACCTTTTATGCCTGGGCCTGAGATTTCTGGATCTGTTTTCTGATCATTTATTTTTCTTAACAAACAAGTAGGTCATCAGTCGTGTCTGACACACGTCGTCGAATTCTTTGGCTCAAAGGCATGCCGGGTTTCTCACAATGTTTTCCTTTATCGTACGTTGAATGCGCACAGAGCCTCAATTGGTGACGCACTCTATTGGTGCACAGCTGGTGTCCAACCTACAGTCTAAGGGATGAGAATTGCACGCTGAAACCACTATATAGTATACACTATACATACTAAAATAAATATTAAGTCTCTGTGGCAGTGTACCTTTACTGCTGGCAGCATAAATAAATTTAATACCCGTGACTTCGATTTTCTATTCCTTTAATTACATGAAGGGAGTAAATCCATGCTAACGCAGCATGGGTTTGTACCCTGTAGCTTCTATAGCTATAGCCATTGTGGTCCCGGCTTTTGTTGAGTTTCCGTACCACTCACCAGCGATACGGGTAATGCGAGATTTAATTTTATCAGTATGGGTATTGCTATTCAGAGTACTGGCCTTTATGCTTGTTATTGAAACCTATTTCAAAAACAAATGTAAAATTTCAGATATTTGATGTTGCGTCAAACTTATTCAAATGGATGTTAACTGAGGCCTTCTTAATATTATTTGATTTTGCAAATTGGAAAAATCATTTGTACGCAGCTACAATTGAACCTTATGGTAATTATTGTTTTATAAACCACTAGACATTTTTTAATATCTTGGAAATAAATATAGCATATTATTCAGGAATAATGTAGCAGTTTAATGGTGAAGAATTTTTCAAATTGATTCTTTTCGAGCTTTTGAGTATATTCCTTACAAAGACAAAAAAATACATACCTTCCCCTTGGTACATATTTTTAGAGTTCTGACACAGTAACGATTTGTTAAAAAATATCACCAAAACACGCTTTTGAAGAAACACACCAGCAGGCGTTTCATTACCACATTCTTAAAATTATTTATATTACCTGTCTGTGAACCTGTGTGGACTTACTAAAAACACTGTTTGACTGATAATTATTTCTGCGACCAATTTGTCGTGAAAATTAATTGTAAATCAAGAACTAATGTAGTGTGTGGTCCGATAACCAGGCCAAATAAAATAATTACTTTTAACGAAATTTTACCTTACATTCGTACGTTAACCACTAATAAAGGACGCGTACTCTATATTGTAATAATATTAAAATTACTTCAGTGAGCGACACAATGGAGGCAGCAACCCCCTACCCCGAAATAAATAATGAAAACGAAACCATAGAAGCCAACGAAGAACCAGAAGGCAAACGTTTCTTCTCTTGCGACCACAGCATTAAGCTGTACATTCTGAACCAGTCATACTTCCTCAATTCAATGATACTATCACCCGTCGTTTATGAAGAAAGTGTTGGAGACTGTCATCCGCCATATTGGGCGACTTTAGTCCCGAAGACAAATTTAATGCTGGTGGTCGTTGAACGCGGTTCGTGGAAGTTTAATAATTGCACTATACCACCAAACACAATTCCTGTGCCGACAATAGATTCTACTACGAGTAGGGAGCCTTGTCATAAACTGGATTTGGGAGCGCTTCCGAGGCGAAGACTAGAGGGTTGCTTCACTTATCACGATAAGGTAAATTTGAAACAACAAAACGAGAAAAATAAAAAATTTCAACAGAGGATAGGCTGTTGCTAAAAGCAGTTTCTCCAGATCACCCAGACGTAATTTAAACAATAAAACAAAGAATATACAGAACTTAACAGTACATTTATTTAAAACCAACAAAAAAAATCTAGATACAATATTACAATATTATAAGTACATTATGTAATGTTCGGGCATACACAGGTACAAAGCGAAGCCGCCTACATAACCATTAACACTTATCTTTACCTAAGTAAATCGATGTGATTTCGGGTTTGTAGACACAGCTTATCACATATTTTCCATTTAAAGTAATCATAAACATATAATCGCCACTTAAATACTTCATTAACGGATATAACACGAACATTATTGCCATAACTCTGCGCTTTGTGTAAATGCCGTACTAAATTCGCGTTTATTCGGTTGTAGCGTAGGTTTTTTTGTAAAAAACAATTAAAATTATTTTCCTTTTTTTTGCAGGAAAGAAATATAACAGCATGCGGAGAGGGATGTATTGCGAAAGTAAACGTTGTTTTCTTAATAGTAACTGCACTGATGTCTTTAATCAACTTAAAACTCTTCACGTGATACTGAACATCGAATATGGTACTAAATATATTTTGTACCTTTCTTATTTTCACAATAAAATGTATTTATTCAAAGCGTCTTTAAGTTTGAAAACCTATACTACAATTGACCTTGACCCATTACAGCTCAATCGATATTTATTGGGTGTGCGGTTCTTACAACCTACCTTGACTGGTAGTTTGTAAGAACTGTGCAGCGAAATAAAAATGCACAACAAAGAAGGTAAGCCCAGTCGAACCGCGCAAGTCATTGGAGGCGCATGCGTCGTCTCCGAGTTTGCGCATAGCATAGCAGGGCTATCAGTTATCGAGCACACCCTAGAACAGTCCAAGTAATTTACCAAAATTAAATAAAATAAGCAACTAGTGTCCAATTACGTGAAACAGCAATATGAACAATTTTTAAAGAAAAGAGTGGTTTAATCAGTGTGTGGTTCAGGGATCTCTGATGTGCTATCGTGCTGGTGTAATATTCCTACTTTTATCTTTTGAGTCTACGTATTTTACGGCCAGAGCTCAGCATGTACCCAATAGCCGTATTTCGTTCAACACGTAAGTTGTAATGCATGTAAAAAGATTGCAGAATTCTAAATTTTAAGATTATTTTTGCTATGGCGTAGTCTCTTACGTAAAAATTTGCGTGCAATTTTTGAAATCTTTCCTAATATACTTGCAGAGTACAGGGTTGGGGAGTTAAACTCGGCACTGAGTTATATCATTTTGGAGAGTTTATTACTAGAAAGAAGGAGGTTGAGGATGTAAGTATACGACATAGGTAAATTATAGTTATAGCGAGAATTATTTCCCTTGGAATGCAATGATATTATAACTACCTTACAATTTTATCCTAGTATATAGTGTACAATTATAGTACTAATACCTATAATTTATTAATAGCATAATCAGTAATAATTTCAACAACATTTGAGAAATGGTAAAGCAAACGATTTTTAACTCTGAGTTTTGTGCTCTGTGCACAATTTATCTTTCTATGAGCGCAATCAAAACTATGCTGGTTGAAACGATCGTGAGGAAAAGGCATGTCATACTCAACTATCGGCATTAAAGCCTTGCTTATAAAGAAAAAATATTAATAAAACTGATGAAGAAATTCATACATAAAATGAATAATAAATCAGTGGCACTACAACCTTTTTAGGTCTGGGCCTCAGATTTCTGTACCTATCTGTTTCAAGATCTGTCAATCTAATAGGCCAGTAGGAGATCAGCCTCCTATGTCTGACACACGCCGTCAACTTTTTGGAGGCTGAAGCCGGTTTCCTCACAATTTTTTCCTTCGCCGTTTAGGCGAATGTTAAATTCGCACATAGAAAGAAAGTCTATTGATGCACAGCCGGTAATCAAATCTACGACCTCAGGGACGCGAGCCGCACGCTGAATCAACTTTTTTTTTTTTGTGGGCGTACGTACGCATACCCTCCCGCGGCATGGTTGACCTGGTAGGGAAGGGTTATGTGGGACTCGCTGTTGTGCATACCCACTAAAACCCCACGGCGCCACCAGCAATCGCCCGGGGCAAGACACGGTAACAGCGTAGCCTTGTCCGCAACGCTGAATCAACTAGGCCAACACTGCTCGAACTTCATACATACATGCGCAAATTTTATTTCAGAGTTGGAAGTCGGCGCAAATAGAATCAAGAGATGGCGAAAAGTTAGTACAGAGTGTGGCGGACGATATTCGGGCAATGATGGAGTTGAAAATTAGTGCCGTGAAGAGGATCGTCGAGGCAGCAGAGAATATGGCATTTGATAAACAAGACGATCCCGTTCCGGAGGACTTTCAGTTCTTTAACAGTAAAGAAATGGAAGATCTCCTCGATGATAGTATTACTACTACCCCAGAGCCTGAATTTCATAATGAAAACAACATCGATCGTCCGCCATCAAAGAATGTTCGTCTGTACCAAAATCCACACTTTTCAAATATACCCGTTAATATTAATTTTACTAGTGTTCACGTTCCAACAAATGTATATGCTTGGGGTATGTACCTAAGCATTTATAAATTATGTAAGTGTTTTAGTTAATACATTTGTTCTTATTGTATTGCTGTTTTAGCACCCGAAGTCATAAAAGGAATTCACTGGTCTGAAGGACTGGATACACATTTCATTAATAACTATCAGAGTGACCCAACTCTTTCATGGCAATATTTTGGTAGCTCAACCGGGTTTATGAGACATTATCCTGGTATGTACTATGTTTCTAAATTGTATAAGTTTTTATAAAATCCTATTCAATATAACTTTTTTATTATTCCCGTAGCAATGAAGTGGCGGGCAGACCCTGTTGATATATATGATTGTCGAACAAGAGCTTGGTATATGGAGGCTGCTGCTAGCCCAAAAGATGTTATCGTGTTGGTTGACCGAAGTGGTTCTATGACAGGACAGAGGAGAGATATAGCGAAACATGTAGTAACTAACATTTTGGATACTTTAGGAAACAACGATTTCGTGAATGTTATGACCTTTGCTGACACTGTGGAAGAAATTGTGCCATGTTTTGAAGATTCTTTGGTGCAGGTAAACACTGGAAATATGAGAATGTGCTTGACTTTCAAAGTTTGATTAACATTAAAACAAAATTTCAATTTACAGGCAACTTTAGGAAACATTCGAGAGTTTAAACTTGCGTTAGAGAATTTTGAAACAATGGAAATAGCTAACTTTTCAGCTGCACTAACTAGAGCATTTGATCTTTTAGAAATATATAGAAACAATAGTGGCGGCGCTAATTGCAATCAAGTAGGTGTACTAAACAGGCTTATCCCATGATGTCTGTATTAAATGTACGTGGAAACAAATATTAATGAATTTCTCTGTTATAGGCAATTATGCTTGTAACGGATGGTGTACCATATAATTACAAGGAGATTTTTGAAAAATACAATTGGAAGTATGACACACCAGTGCGAGTGTTCACGTACCTGATAGGTCGCGAGGTAAAGGTAGTACCACTCCAGGTATTACTGTGTTGTAGCCATTGTGCGTCCTGCATAATGCCTTCCTGTCTTGTCTTCTACCAGTACTCCTTGAATGTGGTACTCTCTATGTGTTCTATTTGTCTCTGACTTAACGTGACTGGTTATTCGAATACGAATTTTAAATTAAATCATGGTCTTCAACAGATTATTTACATTTATTTAAAAGCTGAAACTATTTGCTCGCATAACTAGTCATATGAAAACTGCATGAATCAGAATTCGACCAAAGCCCAACTTTCATTCTTTATGTTGCTTAGCTAGTATGATGTTCGCTGGTAATTGTGTGTCAAGCTTGTCTGTAGTTAGTTTATTATTTAATTAAGTTCATATAAAAGTCACAATTATTTTTATTGTTAGATAAAAAATAAAGTAAATTGATATTTTCTATGATTAAACTACTTTGGGTAGCCTATTCATTTTTTAGTTTTTAGGCAAGCCTTCATTAAACAAAAACATTATTTACATTATTTTATTCATTACAATGTCCATGCAACCTAGAGAAAAATATGATTTAATCGATAGAACACAGTGCATTCTCACTTAACATTTTTGCCATTTGACATTGATAATGGAGCAACAAAACAACGATCTAACTTAATAGCAATTACTAGGTGGCAGATGTAAGAGAAGTGAAATGGATGGCTTGCGCTAACCGAGGATACTACGTCCATTTGAGTACTCTAGCAGAGGTTCGAGAAAGAGTTCTGGAACATGTTAACGTGTTGGCTCGACCACTGGTTTTGCAGCGCGAAAAACATCCGGTTGTATGGACACCAGTATATGCAAATGTTACCGTAAGTTCATGAAGAAGTACCTACCAAAATATGTTGTCTCTTTAGGGAATTGTAAGTAGAAGTAGTACCTACTTCATTTTTGTTTCCTTGCGTAAAACTGATATGAAGAGATTTTAATAAATGTAGCATACAAAAAAGAAGTTTTAATTTGGATTGTAACAAATAAACTGTTGCAGGATCCAAAAGTTGCAGATTATTTATGGGAGCAACGGGAGCGAGCAGAACAGAAAGAACGCTTCATGAGTCAGCGACGAGATAAAGCTCTATTTAACTCTGAGAAGGAGCAGAATAGACGATGGAAAATAACTCAGGTAACGATTACATCAAAGTTTGTTTCTTAAATGTCAGTGTTGTTACTACGATATTAATTTCAGATGAAACAAGGTCAATACAGTGAGATAGGAAACTCACAATATCAGCTCATGACGTCAGTATCCATGCCAATATACGATCTCCGCCATAACGAGGTAAGAATTTGTTTTTAATATTCATGTACATACTAATAAATTTTATCTTTGACTGAGACGTCCAGCGAAAACAGAACGAGACTAAAACTAAAGTTCAAATTCAAGACAGATTTTAACAGTTTTTATATCTTTCTGTTTTCGGTATACTTATTAAAATTAAAAAATATTGTCCAAATTCAAAATTTCACTATGCATGTTGAAACCTTATTACTGTCAATGTTCACAGATTGGCTTTTACGTTTTCTCCTAATTGGGCGGAAGCTGTTTTTATAATCGCTGATATCGTTATCATTTTGTATATTATCTAATATTACCTTTTGATAGTAATCCTTTGTTTGGTGGTTTCCCCTCAGAACATCACAGAGAATGTACTGATAAATGAAGCTTACTGGGTATCAGTTACAAAAGAGGTACTACACTTAGAAAATTTTGATGATTTTAATGTAAAGTTTTGCAAGATACATGAGAGTTTTACGATTTAGATTTTGGATTTCAGTAACGGTAAAGTCTTATTTGGCCCCGTTAGCGATGCATCTGTCCTCGATAGATGACGGCCGCTGCAGTCGCACCCGACTGCACTATGTTATACCCTCTTGGCTTACTGTAGCGTAGTTTCTACTAGCTGTAGGCGTAGACCATTAGGGTGCTATGAATCAGTTTTCAATACTATTTACCAAGCGAATTGTTTCAGTGCAAGAATTATGATCTGTATTATGCACACTATCTAAGATAAAGTAATTTTGCCTGACTTTAGCGATGTCTTCGTAGAGACATTTTAACTGACTTGTATTATGAGAAGTAAATGTAAATATTTTTACTAACAATTTCGTGCAGCCCGACTTTTGCGACGTATGGGGCTTTTATTAAGTAATGTTACTTTAAAGAATGACAGAATTTTTCATATGTTAACAATTTTTAGTGTATATATAAGTTTACTCATTGATAGATGAGATATTTTTTGATTTTTAGAAGTGTTTGTTATAATGCATTTATCTACATGTTATTATATTTTATTGCATTCGTACGTCCACAACCAATCGCAGTCTGTAGAGGAGAACGGCCAAAAGGAGGTAGGCCCTCGCTCTCTTAGACCTAGTGTGTGAGGGATGAGTGAGAGGACTGAGTGACTGGACACTGTGCTGATTTAAATAAAATTTTAATAACCTTTATTTTTTTTAAACCCACATTCACAGGAGCCACAAATCAACATATGCTCCACGAAAGCAAATATTTTTTGGAATATTTTAAATCTCACTTAACACTAACAGCAACTTACTTGGACTACTTATGTGAAGGTTACACATAAATAGAAAGAATAGTTTAGATAAAAATGTAGTTAAATTCACGGAAATGTGGATTTTCATGTAGTCTTGCTAGAAATTTTTACATATATATTCTCCAAATATAATCTTAGATCGAAGTTCATGTAGGTATTAAGTATTTAGTTTTTATAAATCATGTTATAAACTAACGGGGCGTAGATATTAGCCAGATCCCATTTGCTAGTGTTAAATAATTATAATAATTTTACTTAGAAGTATGTACTATAAAATGGTAAATTAAATTGAGTGTTAAAGTATTGTAGTCTTCTATACCTAATTAAGTGCTTGATTACGAATTTATTAAATTGCTTTTAAATTATGGATCCTGTATTTTAGTCATAAATTAAATTCCAGATGCGAATTGCTAGATTATTGGGAGTGGCAGGAACAGATGTACCACTATCTGAGATTCAAGCTCTTATGGCACCCTATAAGGTACGTTATATGCAGCGTCCATGCGTCGAGTTGTCTCTCTCCTTAAAATATGGCGAGGAGGCCGATGACTCATGCGTCATGCTCGTGAGCGGGTGCTACTTGTTGTGGCTGGTTGGGCTTGAATTCGTGTATGCGGTGATGTTAGTAATTTCGACTATGTATTTGCGTGTTATTCCCATGATAAGTGCGTGCTCCTATTTTACCATGCCTCCTGCTTATAGAGGACAAATCTTTGTTTTTAGTTTATTTTATTATTATTATTAGTTAACTATTATTACATGTGGAACATGGTGTAATGGTTGCAGCTCCTTACAAACATTGTGTAACACAAAAAACTTGGCGATTAAAAAGAGTGGCGGAGAGTTTATTGCCAGTTCTTCTCTTACGTTCTACGCCCTTGATTTGAGACCTGGCAGTAAATGTAAAATTAGAAGCACTTAATATGTATTTCTTTTTTGACGTTCATTCAAGTGTACATTGTGTTACCTATATGAATAAATGATTTTGATTTGATATAATAATCAGTTGAACAAGTGTTAATTATACCAAAAACTTTGAAAATCCATTTTTAAAGGGGTAGATCAAGGGATCGATTGTACGAACACTCACTGTCGAACCAGAGAATACATTTTAATCAATTTCTTGTTCTATGATTTCAGATCGGGGTTAATGGTTATGCTTTTATGGTGACAAATAACGGATATATTTTGATTCATCCCGATTTGAGGCCAGTGGTAAGTGGCGTATTTTTTATTTATTTTCTCTATCTATTGAATTTATTACATTACTATGTTACAGTTTCAACAAATCCTAAAACCGAGTTATAACAGCGTGGATATGATCGAAGTGGAGTTGTTTGATGACGACAGAAGTCCACGAAATTTCAGTAAAGAATTGACTGCGGTGAGTAAAGCATCATTCAATAGTTAAATAAAATGTTAAGTCCTGGTTTGTATATAAAAAATTTAATTACAGTTGCGTCAAGATGTAATCGATCAGAAAACCGGCAACAAGATAATGAATGTCAAGTACCATATGGATGACATGGTGAGATTTTTAATTAATTTACCTATATTCGCACGCTTCACATTGTTCGATAGTGAGGCTTCTTTTAGTACAGTAAATAATTCTAAAATGTTTGCAAATATATTTCAGAAAAGAGTATCACGTGGCAAGAAGCACTACTTCTGGACTGGTATAAGCGATTCGCCCTTCACCTTGGTGGTAACGATACCAGAGAACTACGGACGCCATAGAATAACACCACCGCCTACAGACGACATACATCGCCTATCGCTCACATCAAAGAATATTTCGGCAAGACAATATCTGTCTGACAAGTGGAGTGTGCATCCCGATTGGTAAGATTGATCGTTATAAAGAAGTACAGTAACACTGGTGTAATTCTTGCAGTGGCGTAATAATAGGGTGGCAGGACTGGCAAATCACCACGGGCCCCCGACCCAAGAGGGCCCCTGCCCAAGAGATATTATGTTCTATGGATGAATGTGAAGTCTTCAATACGAATTGGGCTAGCGTGGGGCCTACAGACATGTCAAGTGCCCATTAGTGGGACATACTATACAACGTGTATTTGAGTATGAACTCTGAAAATCTCATTGTTTATTAAAATTAAACTGTGTATAACGTGACGATTTTTACTGATAGGGCCCCATAAAAAAAAATTGTGTGACTAACTAATGAATACAATATATAAAGAATACACATTTTGAACACAATACATATTTTGAAGCAAATTTTTATGTTATGTCTTTGTGCTAGGCGCGTCCATCCAAATAAATCACATACATTGCAGATACATAATATCTAGACACTAAATAGAGTAACTTCCTTAATTTATAACGTACGATTGTAGCAAATTTTTTGTCCTTATCACGCCAATGATAATTTCGTAATAAATAAATGTGACATAACCAACTTTACTTGGCTTATTGCAAATTTGTAATTAGATCTAAAATCTAGGTTATACTGTCGCCACTACGAGCGCACATTTGCTACTCCCGAGGACGAATTATTATACTTTTTGGAGCGCGTTGCAAAGCCTGGTTGGCGCTGGCCAGCGAAACCTCGCCCGCCCGAACATCACAAGAATAAACAGGGACACGGGCATAACGGTAACATGAAAGTTGTTATGTTTTACATAGAATCCACTAATGTACAGCAAAAATAAAGGAAACAGGAGAAGAGTTGGAAAATCTATCTGCTTAACACGGGCGAAAAGGCATAATTATATCATGACTATTACGCCTACCTTTAAATTTGTGGTCGAGAGTCATTTAACACGAAGGTCCTTCCATGAGTGAATAATTGTGTCGATTTAGAGAAAAGATAACACTAATAACTAATACTTAAGTAATATAATCTGTGAACCAGACGTAGAGCACTTTAATAATAAGATTAATTACATCGTAATTTAAAAAAATCGTTTAATTACATTTTACTAATCTTTCAATCTAACTGGTAAATATTTGTTGGAATGGTAAGTGATAAAAGAATTTTTTGGCAAAGTTTTAAAATTAACGACAATTTTACATTAAAGGTTCTGTAGATAGCGAAAGGAAACCTGCGCAAAGGATTGAATACTATTGTAAGTTATTTTTAAATACTATTATGAGGTTTTTTGTTAACTTTTCAAACATTTTATAAATTAAATTCTGCGAATAATACAAACTTACTATTCTGTCTAGGTGACCATGGACTTATGCAAGCGTTGGTATACGATGCCAGAAACACGGCATGGTTCAACAAAAGCATATCCGAATCTGCCTCGGATGAAAAGGCGTAAGTATTTTTGTCTACTTTAACACCCTTTACTTTAATCAAACACCGAATAGGAAAATAATTAACAAGCATTACAGTTACCTTAGTCGCTCAATTATGTATAAGTTTTATAAATTATGCACATATAACTTACTTTTGCACATACATTCTGTTATTCCGCCTGGATAGCCCGTTGACCAAAGTGATTGGATTGTTACCGAGGTAATGTATCACGAATTTGCACGTTTCGTTAAGCTTTTTGTGAAATCTATCCTATCAATCTATCTTCGGAATCCCTAAATGTATACACTATACTACACGGACAATTGAAAAGCACTTTAGCATTGCTTAAAATTGTTCATCAATCAAGACAAAAAATTGGAAGTGATAATAATAATAGCACATTTCGTATTACAAAGTACAATCAATCACAAATTAAACACTTGTTAAGTATTCTTTACATTTAATTTTAAATGTAGATGCAATATTATAGCAGCCTGGATGTAAGTTTATGTTTGATGTTGTCTACAAAGCTTTCAAGGATATCTGTAAGTTCAGAAAAAAACATCGGTGTTTCCAAAGCAAAAATATGCATCGTTTATTACTGGGGCTATCTTCTCACTTTACTGAAGTCTTCTTGATAATATTTCATCTTTCAATCGTAAAGGTAACAAAAATAAAGTAAAGGAATCCACAATGTTTCGACTTTGACGTCTCTGCGATTACTAAACCGTTTTTATTACCCTCAATTTACGTACGTACCTTTAATGGTGAAATAGTATTTTCCACGTTATATATTCTGTTTGGAATAATAATACTATAACAAATATAATTAACTTTATAATTGTTTTTGTCACAGGGCGGAGTTCATACAACGTTTTGGGTATATAGTGGCATTTTTGGCTACGCACAGCGGTCTAACAAGGTGGCAAATGCACCCGCCTAAGGAACACGATGATAAGTGAGTAGATAGTAAATATGTATATAAAAGAATTACCTTTTTAGAACTCTGCAAACTACACACAATCCTTTTTAGGTATGTTCCAAAACACAATAGACGAGAGTCTAACCTATACTACCGGTCGTCCATTAACTCCCACTAAATTAATAATAATAAAATAATATTGACTTGCCACAAAAACATATTATACATCCATATGATGCATATCTTACATGTTAGGGGTTGCAACGGGTAGTTAAACTGGGAAAATGTGTCTTAAAAACTTAATCTTAAGTATGGTGTAACAAATTTTTAAAGTTAAAGACTGATTTTGTGAACAATGAAAAACGGCTAGTTCTTTGCGGTACTTTCGTTTCGTTCTTGGTGTCAATATTTCTGGCATTTAAAGGTGGTACAATTGCTACCCTCAGTTTATAAATTACTGAAAATAAAATCCACAGTTGAATTAGTACTTGTAACATCTTACTTAATACACAGCAACTATTTACTCCTAGAACTAGAACCGAATTTTGATCTTGGCTTTAAAAATTATTTACAGAGTGGAGTTTGGTAAAGTATGGCCTCGCGCTATTGATGAGGTATGGTATCGTCGTGCAGTGGAACAACACTACGTGGATCCCCTTAGCTACGTATATAGTGTGGAAATGAATACAGAGAAATTCCCATTGAACGTCAGCTCGGCACTGGTAACGGCTGCCCATGCGGTCTTCCATAGCGACGGACACCGTAAGGCTCCAGCCGCAGTGGTAGGATTCCAGTTCAAACACGAGAGACTGACGGAGTGGTTCGATAATATCACATCGTCGGTGCGTAACCTACTTGTGAAATTTTTATAGGAACATTTTTATACTAAAAAATAATCAGTATTTTACACCACCAACTCTTAACTATTTGTCTCATCGCATATCTTCGCATCGTCCAGGCTCGACCTGGAGAAACAAATGCAGATGACTGTAGACCATAACGGCCTACAGGACATGTTAATAAAGCACAGACCGTGCCTGGAACGGTTTTGCGAAAAAATTGTTAAATATATAAAAGGCGCCAAACAAATGTGAAAGAGCCGGTCTCGCGAGGAATTGCGCCCCGGCTCGCCCATGAATATTGTAAATAAAAATATTACCAATGAAGCCGGGGCGTATTTCGCGAGCCGCGTAACACACCATTTGTGAAGTAGATTATTGTATTTAATGTAATGTATCATGTTTTATTGTAAAAATTTTAGAGAAAGAAAAAAATCCCTGGGCACAATGGCATAACTAATAAAAAAACTATTTGGCTCTTATTAATATAAATATGTATTGTGTTAAAACAGATGTTTTGTTTTAAATTTAATATAACATTCTGGTTTTATCATTATGATTCTAAGCTTAAATAATTATTACTTTCAGTGTGAGCATAATAAGGAGTGCGTGACATGCGCTTCGGAGGAATGGGATTGTTACTTGGTAGATAATAACGGCTGGATCGTGGTCAGCAAAGACAGTACCCAAACTGGACAGTTCTTTGGAAAGGTACAGAAAATTGTAGCCACATAAGTTTTAGTAGTTTGTTTCATCATTACAGATAAACTATACCATGCTAACGAGAAAAATTTACTAGCAAGTCATTTGTTTCATGCAATCTCCAAAATTATTGATAAATTCGTATAAGTGCCTTAATAATGTATCATATGAGTTATTTACTAGATTCGACCAGATATAATGCTTAAATTAGTAGAAGACGAGGTGTATCGAACAGTGCACGTGATTGACTACCAAGCGGTGTGCTTTAGAGAGAAAAAAGTCACGAACCCAGCATCAACAATAAGAACGGTTAGTAATAATGCTCATTAAATCCGATCGGTTTGTACACATTATATTTGATAGCGGCATACATTTGAATACTAAAATGTATCCTAACAAACTCACACATCAACTATTGTTAAATAAATTTTAAAATCGATCAGTATCTTTAATTGGTTACAGTATTTTTTATTGATTATATTTCAGCCAATGGAAAATCTTCGGTTAATAATGTCTTGGTTTGTGACCACCTCGGTATGGCTTTATAACTCGGTGTCCTTAACGTTCGCACAGTCCAGCTACTTCGATGACGGTAAGATATCGCTTCAATGTATGTAGCATCCTTTACTGAAACTTGGTTCCAAAACATATAACATTGCTTAGGTCGTTTCACCGCTGACCTACCGTTGACGTAAGATAATCACGCTGTGAAAAATATCAAGATAAAGAGAAGATTGTCTATAACTATATTATTTTCAATTGTTTATCAAGTTTATTAAGTTTAAATAATATATATAACACTAGACCCGTTAGCATATGTGCGGAAAGACAAGCGTCGTGGTATTTGAGATCGCAGCAGTACTAATTCACCTTTTTTGTTATGTTGACTGTAACACTGACTAATTGAAGCACAATTTTTGTGCATAAATGAAATAAATAAGAATTATAACTTATATAATCTGACGTCGGTTCTCTGTCCGCATATGCTCTAAAATATTGTTATTATTTACACAGCGGTAGAACAGTGCAGTGTTAAATGCGCGTTGTCAGCATGATCTGTTACTGCAACGAGCACCAACAATTATAAATGTTTATTTAGGAATACATTAGACTAGATAACTAAATTCGGTGTTGTGCCAACAAAGTTCTCGTTGTTCTGAGACACAATGCTTAAGAACTCCACAATCTTCTTTAATGTTTGCTTATGAGGATATTACTTGTATTTATAATACAAAAACACCGCACAAAAACACAAATATGTAAACTTTTCACGGAGCACGAATGCTCGATGGCAATTTGTCGAATTATTGATGTAGATCGAAATTGTGTATGGAGTCTACGATCGGTTTTAGCTAAGTGATGTAGTAACGACTCCATCTTATTTTCAGAGTATGTTACATCCACTGGTGAGTTATAGTAAGAGCACCGTAGACTGTGTCTTCTCAGGGCACTTATTGAAATTTTTACTTGATATGAATTTCACTTAAATTTTTATAAGTAGTTAATTTCGGAATGTGCATGACGTAGAAAAATATCGAGGAGCTGAACCTTTTTTTGTATATTGTTTCATGTTTCTTGTCAGGCGCCTACCATTGCATATAAATCCGAAATCAAATAAGTTCTCTCCTTACAATATTTTTTAGAAAGCTTCAGCTAAGTTTAATTTGGTAAAACTTGGCCTGGTTTCTGCATGTTGCCATTAGGTTGTTATTTCAGACCTTTTTGAGCAAATTCTTCAATATTTGACCTCTCATCATAAACAGTTATATTTTTATACTGTACATATTTTGGCATCATTTTGAAATATTTCTCTCATTCGTTATAAAACAACATTTAAACCCATCATCAATGATAATGTGTTAGTCCAATGCTAATAATATATTTATTTCCCTAGTTGCGTACCAAAATTACGAAAATGACGAAGACACGGATGACCCATCCATGTCAAAACCGCCCACTCGAATCCATGAGAGAGATTTTGAAAAGATTGTTCTTATAAACCGAACACGCCCAACACCTTGTGATCGAGAGATGTTTTTGTACCAAATAGACTACAAGAACTTGGAGGCGAAGTTGAATAAGCCCTTGACAGAGTGTTCGAGACCATTTTACGCACAGCTCGTGAATTATACAAATATGCTGCTGGTGGTCGTTGACGCGATGTGTGCGAAGAAAGATGTCTCGATATTATCAATAGACCCAGCAGAAGTTCAGTACAATGAATCATTACCTTGTCTGAAACATAAGCATCCTTTGTATCGGAAGCAGCCGTCATCGTGCATACGAAATCATACGGAGGTAACCATCAAAACTAAAAAGGCCTTATTATAAATCGTGGATTAAATTCATTCATTCATTTTGTATGATGATTTGCTATTTTTTTACGCCGGCTTTTTATCTCGGCCTACACCCTCTATCTTCTTTGCCGATAAGTAGGGATGTCTCCGATTCAAATTTAATGACGTGGTAATGATACCTGTATCTTATATTCCATAATAAACATATTTTATTATTTTTTAAAGTTAAAAGTACAGTATTTACATGGTCACGATCTTATTTCCGCCTGAAATTTATTAAAATGAACAATGATATAATGATGAAGTGTTATCATGTCATTACTACGCGCTAATTGTATTGAACAAATCATTGTATCAACCTGTGTGACATCCTGTGATCCCTCATCGGGGCACATATCTTCCTCTGTTCTATAGAAACATTTTTAGAAACAAATAGGTGATTTATGCCTACGACAAGAGATACTTCTAGTGCTGCACATTGGAGCTTCGAACGCAAGCTCAGGGTTGAGAGTAGAGTTAGTTTTTTTTTTTTTTGGCTCTGGCACGATTTGTGCATTAGCCAGCGTCAAGCACAGGATTTTTTATAATTCGTGCTTGTCTTTAGAAATTCGACCGTGTCCTCCATGTACGGTATAAGCTTTCGCCCGGTACCGCACAACCCTCCCAAAGGCCGAGAACAAATTTAAATTAAATTAAAACTTGCCCTCGAACCGGGAATCGAACCCGGTAGCCCTCACCTAGCTGCCACTTAATAAGACCGCTAGGCTATGAGGCCCCTAGAGTTACAGTTTTGAATGTATGTTTAAACTATCTTTTTTCAGGAGAGCAATATCGACATGTGCGGACGCGGAAGTCTCCCAACAAAAAATGTTTTATGGGTACCTTTTACAATACTTCATATTTTATGGATCAAAATAATATTTTAAATTTGATGTTTTTCCACAGCCTTCTATATAAGAATCAGAATCAAATTATATTTCCAATAAAAAATCGTAGACATGTCTGTAAACATATCAGTGTTTATAAATTTCTAGAAAATTCTAGTCTCAAGGTGCCACATTTATTGGCATATTCATATCAATGTATAGTTTAATTAGATTTAAGTGTTATTCAACCAAAGTAATTTATCTCAATGTTAATAGATGGTGTTTAGTTATTGTCCTTTCTCCGTCCTGAGTTTATGATTGGGAAATATTTAAAAGCTGCCTAGTGTATTAAACTATACTGTGAAATTATGAGTTAATTTAAGTTATTTTTAAATAAGAAAAGTCTATACAAATAAATATTTATTGTAACAAAAGTTGTTTTATTTAAAAGGTATACCTAACATTGAATGGTTATTGTCTATTAACCTAATTAAACTATAATCTTTCATCCTACTTATAAATAATAAATAAATAATTTTATGAAATTTTACTAACTAATAACTCAGACACAAAAAATGTTTTAAACAATTTTAATAATATTTAGTACATACATACGGATTTAGACAAAGTATTTGAGGCACAGTTTTGGAAAAATTATTTTAAAATATTTTAATGGCATAGAAACAAAAAATTAAATCTCTGAAATAAAACAAAAAGGTCTAAATCATAAAGACAATATAGTAATTAACTTTCAATTTGATTTTTACTAATAAATTCATTCACCTCAGCTGCTAGGATTTCGTATCTTTGTTGCCGCAGAAGTGACTCCTGCAGTTTTTCCAGTTGTTCTCCACCCTCCATAAAAATTTTGAGACTTGGTATATTTACACCACCCTCCCTGTGCTCTGTTACTCGATCTTGAGGATAGTTGTAAGTTCTAATTTTCTCATTGCGATTGCTTGAGCCAACCTGAAATGACACACCAACCATAATTCAAATAAACTAATAGATTTATTCATATATACATATGTTATAGGTATGTTAAAAAATTAGTTTGAATTAATGAAATCTTATATAACTAAAGTAATTGAAATAGCTTTTCTACTATTAAGTTACAAATAGCTATAATTAATCAATCAAATCTAGAAAAAAAAACTTCACATAACGTGAGCAATACACAATACATGTGTTATGTTTACTGAAGAATTCACATGTTTCTGAATATGTATGAATACATAAAATAATAGGAGTTGTACCTGCGCTTTCCTTTCACTGTTAATTTTTGAGGACTGTTCTTCAATTTGTTTCTGTAATAATAAGGCTCTTAGTTTTTCCATTGCGATTTCTTTGTTTTTAATTTGTGACCTTCCTTCTTGACATTCAACTGTAGTACCAGTAGGAGTATGGATAAGTCTGACTGCACTATCCGTTGTGTTCACATGCTGACCCCCAGCACCACTGGCTCTTTTAGTTTCAACAATGATATCTTTTGCTGGGATATCAAGCTCCATCTCAGTTGCTTGTGGTAAAACAGCAACTGATACTGTGCTAGTATGAATACGTCCACCTTTTTCTGTGACAGGAATTCTTTGTACTCTATGCACTCCTGCTTCCATCCTCATAAATTCAGGGGCCCCATACCCTTTCATTAACATTGATGCTTTACGAATACCACCTATGTCTGACTTTTCAATTGATGCTATATCAACTTCCCACTCTTTATATTCAGCATAAGACTGATACAATTCAAATAATTCTTTAGCAAATAGCATAGATTCTTGACCTCCAGCACCTGCTGTTACTTCAAGTACAATACCACCATTGGTGACGCATGGTTCCAGTAATATTGATTTTAAATCGTCATCAACTTCTGTCAGCCGAGACAGATATATCTGTGCTTCCTCTTTAATCATTTTCTTAATTTCTTCATCATTGTTATCTTTTTTAGTTAGTTCTTTTAATGATTCTATGCTGTCGTATAAGGCTACTCTCTGCTCTAAAACATGAACTATAGGTTTAATTTCGTCTAAGCGTCTCGTCTCTTCCGATGATCTACGAGATTTTATATGCAAGGTATCATATTCAATCATTAATTGTTTCAAATATGTTTGGACAGCCGTATCTGTTATTTTTAATACATTTTGAGAATAATTTGTATGAATTATAATGTTCGTTGTTCTCTGAAGTAAGCATCCAAGATAGGTTAATTTGGATCTTAACATTGTAAGCGTATTTTAATTTTTATCTTGCAAAAAACGGTTTGAATATTTAAGCATTACTTTAATATAATTTTTGTACTATTTAGCTGTTCTGCAGTACAAAGTATTAACATAAAAAGAAATAAAAGTATTGACTTTTAAAATTTATTCTAATGGTCACTACTCACTGTCAATTTCAGAATACTTCACTTCACTTCACTTTATTTATAATGGCGACATCTGTGAATACACTGATTACTGATAACACTTATGACTTAACAGTTAACATACACCACAGATTAAGTAGAGTGAAAGACTATTGATATATCAATCAAATGACAGCAGACAGTGTGCGTTTTCCAATTACAGCACTAGAGCGCATTTTGCGGCATAATGCTCAACGTTGAATGTTCCAACTACAGCAACGCTTCGCACAATTGAGCACTCTCAAAACGAATGCTCTCGCGAGCTTCTCGCAAACAATACCAACACAGTGACAGAAAATTGACCAGTATTTTTCTTTAAGTTGGCATTTATCGAAATTTTCGTTAGTAAATATTATTTATTGTTGAAAAATTTGTAAGGCTTTCGTTTCGTCGTAGATTTTGAAAATAATTAAAGTTATTTCAAACTGCTAAAAAAAAAAAATATTAGTATGGATGATAAATAGTTACTTTTTTTATATTCCACATTTAAAATATGAATACAATTTTATTTTAAAATTCGGATCTGTAAACAAATTTATTTTACAGGATTATACTTTAGAAAAAATTGCAATGGTTTTGAAAAAGTATATAATTTTTTTAGAAATCATTAAAAAATATTACTCAAAACGTAAATGATGTAAACTTCTTACATGAAACTAAATATTTTACTGTTAATTTAGCTTGTTAAAACCTTATATTCTTTAAAGGTTTTCTATTATTTCAATAAAAAAAATGTCAATGAAATAATTTGATGATTAAAATAAAAAGATAAAAGTTTTCAACCAATTATTATTGTTTACCACATTATTTATACATTAATGAGGTTGCTAACTCAATTCATACAAATTCAACATTTTTTTACAACACTGACTTAGCGCACTCTGCTGATGCATTTGAAAACTAATTCACGTTCCAATTAAGCTTCAGCATTATGCGGCATTGTGCGGCACTGAGTCGCAAAATGCTCTGTAATTGGAAAACGCACAGTGCTATTCGAGAGTTGAAAAAAATAACTATAATAGTCCTTTTTTTTATAGTATGGCAACAGCTTCAACTTTATGCCAGTTTCAAGTAAAACTATAGTCCTTTTCATGAAAGGAGTCCCGCAGACGCGGCGCTGCAATCGCATGACGTAATGTTGCCATTTATGAGTAAAAAATTACCTATTTCATTTACATTTAGCAGATGTAATTTATCAAATAATATTATTTTCTGCATACTTCGATGAAACAATATTTATATTATGTAAAAAGTATATTTTTATTTACTTATATTAGCGGTGTTCTTCCTACTTACATGGAAAAGATGAGAAAATAGGGTAAAGAAGAGTAATACAATTTTTTATTCAGAGTTTTATTGCATAATTGTTGGGTTACAATTGTTTTCGAAGTACACGCCGCTGTTATACCTTCGGTTGTAATTCTTGCTACAGTTTTCTCTGACACACCTGCAAATAAATTATGAACAATTAAAAATAATAATAACTTTAAGTTTATACTGCTTATGTAATATGTAATATATGTTTTAATTCTAGTTACCTAGTTTCATCATGTTATGTATTTGTTCAATTTTGTCGTAAAAACGAATTTATATCATAAAAGTCCCATCAATACAGCAAAAAATTATTAAATGGCAACTCTAAAAAGTACCTGTTATGGCGGCAACTCTCTTCCGAACATTGTTTAGTGGTATTAAAACACCTTGATTCTTATGTTCCGCTTCACAGAACTCTTTCACCTTTAATATCATTTCTCGAGCCGAACTTTTTACAACTTTTGGCATTGTAATCAATCTTTAAAATGCACTAAGCTAGTTAAAAATTCACAAAAATCTACCACAACAAACGAACTTGATAACATCGACAAATGACAACATTGCCGACCTGTCAAATTTAGTTCCAAAAATCACCTCGGGATTTCTTTCATGAAAAGCACATGATTCTTAAGTTGGCGGGGGGAAATTAATTTTTTGCACTTTTTTTTGGCTCTATCAACTGTTCGTTAACTGTTCTTCATTGTTCTATCAAAAAAAATTTTTGTTCGTTTTTATTTTTTTTTTTAATTATAAAAAAATTGACCCTCAATTTTTCACGAACTATAGATATTTTGATATTTTTTTTTCTAATAGTTTAGAACTATTCAATAACTGTTCGTTCAAAATAAACAACTGTTCGGCTTTCATTATCCTGTAATTTAATAATAATTAACTTTTTTTTATAAATCTTAATTAAATGTTATTGCGCATTGATTATCGCTCTCGTGAAAATTCATATTAATTAATAGTTTCTCGATTTTAACCATGACGTGGATATATGTATGGAGTATGGAGAGATAATAAACAAAATACTCCACTTTATACATAAGTATTATTTAAAAAAAATATTTTAGTTTAGTTTAGTTGTGTTGTCTCTTTGAATCGAATTCAAATAGGCCGCGCATAATTTATGAGAACTATGCGCATTGATACTGCGCATGCGCAATAACATTTAATTAAGATTTATAAAAAAAAGTTAATTATTTTAAATTACAGGATAATGAAAGCCGAACAGTTGTTTATTTTGAACGAACAGTTATTGAATAGTTCTAAACTATTAGAAAAAAAAAATATCAAAATATCTATAGTTCGTGCCAAATTGAGGGTCAATTTTTTTATAATTAAAATAAAAAAAAACGACCAAAAATTTTTTTGATAGAATAATGAAGAACAGTTAACGAACAGTTCATAGAGCCAAAAAAAAGTGCAAAAAATTAATTTCCCCCCGCCAACTTAAGAGAGCCGAAAAGCACTATACTTTGATATTGTCAATGTGTAGGTAACACTTAAATAAAATGAACATTTAACAGACTATATGTGCAATAAATTTTATTGTAATCAATATTTTCAACTTATTGCCATAAAGTACGTAATTTATAAGCTACTTTAATTATTAAAACTGTTTATTGTTATGCTTAATGAAATTGGCGCTTTGTATGGGAGGAACAAAAAGTCGAATATTTTTAAATATAATATATTTAATTAATCAAAGTATGAACCATTGTTTTCTATGCACTTTTGCCATCTCATAGGTAGTTCATTGATCCCTTTACTAAAAAAAACAGTCGGACGGGAATCAATAAAATCTGTGAAGGCAATTTGGACTGCCCCATCAGAGTTAAATTTTTTACCTTGCAAGAAGTTGTCCAAATTTCGAAAAAAATGGTAATCTGTTGGAGCAAGGTCCGGGGACTACGGAGAATGTCTTAGACATTCCAATTGAAGCTCTTCTAATTTGGTAGCCGTCTGTTGTGCAGTGTGTGGTCTAGCGTTGTCATGAATTAGCAGTGGCGTGGAGCGATTGACCAGCCTAGGTTGTTTAGCCGCTAGCTTTTCCATCATGGTTTGCAATTGCTAACAATAGACATCAGCCGTAATAGTCTGGCCAGATTTGAGAAAACAGCAATAAATAATACCGGCACTAGTCCACCAAACGCTTACAAGTAACTTTTTTGGGGTTAATTTTCGCTTGGGGCAGAATTTGGCTGGCTGGCCAGGATCCAACCATTGCGCTGAGCGCTTCCGATTATCGTAAAGAATCCATTTTTCATCACAGGTAATGATTCGGTTTAAAATACCTTCATTATTGTGCCAGTTCAGTAATGTAACGCAGCAGTCGACGCGCGTTTGCCGGTTTGCTTCAGTCAATTCGTGAGGTACCCATCTTTCAAGCTTTTTCCCAATCTTCCCAATTTGCTTCAAGTGAATTAAAACAGTTTTATCACTAATACCGCAGCCTGCAGCTAACTCGGACGTGGTTTGCGATGGATCCGCTTCCACAATAGCCTGCAATACTTCATTATCAACTTGGGTCTCAGTCCGTCCACGGGCTTGTTCTGCAGGTCGAAATTTCCAGAACGAAAATGTTGGAACCAAAAACGAACTGTGTTTTCTTTTGCAACATGACCGCCATACACATCATTCACCCTTCGAGTCGTTTCCGCAGCACTAGAGCCACGGCGGAACTCGTACTCGTAAATAATGCGATACTTTAAGTTTTCCATTTTGTAAAATGAGTGACGCAAACAGAAAAAAAAACAGAAGAAAAAAACAAATGAATGATGGTCATCGAAGCACAAATACATGAGTAAATAGCTGTACAAATTTGAATTTGGAATTCCTTACCAAAGAGGCGAACATCGTGATTAAAGTGGCCAGTACGAAATACGCCAATTTCATATGTAAGGACCTAATAATAGCAGAATTGTCTAGGTCCTAAGATTTTACGTTTTATGTTGCTTTTGTTTCTATGCTGATTTGAAATTGAATACATGCGTTTGAAACGCATGGCTTAGGACCTAGCACAAGACTGTGCAGTGTGCACAAACGGAGCTGATGTGCGAAATTTACGCTCCATCGTACGTAAAATAAAAACATCGTGAGAATACTGGCATGACTTAGACCCAATAGTCGGCGACCCAATTTTGTATAATGTTGAACACTTTGTATAATGTTCAACATTATACAAAATATTATTAGGGCCAAGGCTGATTCCTGAAAGTCGAAAATATAATAGATTTTGACATACGGGTGTCATAATTCGCACAAGTCTAATTTTTGATTAAATTAATAAAACCACACTTTTAGTTGTAACATTAGATTATAATTAGTCACACAAAATACATAATATAATTTTATATATTTTTTCTAGACGTATAAAATTGTTTCGTAGGCTAGGCTTTTGAGGTGTAATATATCGCACTTAAATTACTGTTGTTTTGTTTGTTAATTTTAACTTTATAAAATTGAGTTTTTTAAGAAGACAATTTTTAATATCGATTACAGATGTACATGTATTTGAAATTATGAAATCGAATTAAATAGTCTCATATCGTGCAGCTATTATACGATATCATGACTGATAGCAATTATAATTCAGAAGCTAACCTTTAACGTAATCTACGACTGTCCATGCAATTGAATTCATGAGTTCGTCAGAATATGAAATTGGTACAATAGAATATTAACAATAGGTTACTAAGAAAATATATAAATATAAAGGAAGATTAAAAACTATTTTTAATCTTGCACTGTTTTAGCTAAAAATACTCTGTATTTCTTTATCACACCAAACGTAAACACATTTTGACGGGAAAAGACGAAAGATAGTAGGTAACCTTTAATTTAAAAAGTATAAGTTATCGATTTTGTTATCATGAAGGGGATGTGTCTAAGTAACACCGCCACCACAAATCCCATCAAAGAGAGTAAATAGAAGATCTATTTATAATCTTCAGATATCAGTAATAGGTTTTGTGAGTTGGTATGGTATGGTATGGTTGGTGGACTCAGTTTCCGCACTAAGACTCATACTCGGTCCGTTGTACTTAAAGTCCTGGCTAATTAAGCCAGCCTAGCTCCTTCCAGAAGCATAGAAGTCTCCTGGGCACTTCACAGGCTTCACGGAGCGACCTCACTGCTCCGAGGATTTCTTCACGTTGTTTAGCCACAGCCTCGCATTCCAGGACTACGTGGGTGACTGTTCCTCTGCGCTGAAACAGCCTCTGCACATGGGGGTGTCTGTCGCGCCTAGGACAAAAAGATGTTTATTAAGGAGACAATGGCCCGTAAGTGTCCCTATCATTGTTTTGAGATTAGTTCTGTTTTGGCTTAGAAGTGCTTGTTTGCGGAGGCCTGACGCTGGGTTCGCGCTTCGCGCACATGTTGTTCAGCAGATATCTGGGGACTCCGGGGGGCCCCCTTGGGGGAGGGGCAGGGGAGGACGGTAGCCAGCTGGTTGGTGTTTTTATGTGTTATTATGTACCTATTCAAACTTATTTCTCACATTCCAGCCGTACAACCAAACTAAACACAATTTAAAAAATTATAGTCAGATACTCACGATACTATAATATCATATGCATAATAATTATGTAGGTACCTAATTATTTTAGTAGCCAATAATAATTAGGCATAAATAAGAAACGACAATCTTTACAGCAAGCTTAGAGCCTAGAACTTTGTTAAATGTAATAATTTATGAATTTAGTGGCAAATAATTGAGGGAAACTATATCAGTAATCACATTTATAATTTACCTATTCATAATATTTCTAGGTCTAGAAAAATACTAAATTAGAAATTGTTCATTACAGTCCAAGAACACGCACGGTGGGCAGCTAGGGCTCAATTATTCACGAATCACGAACGAGGACGGAGGAAGGCTGGTAAATATTTTTATGTCATACGTAATACTTACTTAGTAACGCGTCTCTGAGGTCCTGTGCGTTAAGGGTGGATCCAAATGGAGTGGTTCATGGCCCCTTGGGGCCCTGGGCAGATTATTACCTTTTTAGTAGATATTTAAAGGTTCTGTATAATATAATCAAAATTGTCATCACTCTTTACATTATATACACATATTATGTATACTGTATTTAAAAAAAAAATATAGCTTTGTTAACGTGACGTGCATTGTAGATGCGTTGCCTTGAGTCGATACCAAACCGACCAATGGTGAACTGTAATAATTGTAATAATTGTTTCTGAAACCTACCTACTTTCTAACAAAACAGACAGTAAACGTGTCTGCTGCTTGCAAATAACAGTAGGTACAAGGTAATAAAACAAGCTGTTCTCTAATGCAGACTTCTGATGAAATCAAACCCATTTTCACTACCTTCAGAAGTTTGCATTAATGCATTTACTTAGATTAGATTTAATTCAAAGATATCAGTATTGAAATCATTTTAATAATATATCACAAAGTAAAATATGTATCACTGGTTCCCCAGCTAGGACCGTCATGTGTTTTTAATCATAATATACACGATATCGGTATACCTAATAAGTAATAAGGTACCTATTGGTACCTGGGTGTTTGACATAATTGGCACCTGTATTCCTGATCTGTCTGATAAACTTGAATTAAATTATCAGAGCTTAACTATAGTATAATAAACAATAATTACAATTACCATTCGAGTATAATAAAAAATATATCTAAGTAAATAATTTAAATGAACAAGTAAAAGAAACGTAACCTATAAATGACTTCGGTTCTCCCGATAATTTATATATAATTTAGACAATTAATACTTACATCTATCGAAATTATGCGGTCATTCGCGTATTTTGTTATGCTATTTGGCGAACCGAAAAGGAAACGATGCGGTAAAAGGCGCACAATGGCGCTGTCCGTTTGTCATTAGCACTAATAACTCCGTATGCGTGTAATATAACGCAAGACGCTATTTGTGGTTCGGGGAAACATTCTTTGAGGTCCTAATAATTCAATTAATTGGCAAATCGTTGTGGTTGATGTGGCAATCGTTCCAAAAGTCGTTTTGTAACATGAAGATTGCCAGAATATAATTTCTAGGTACAGGCTGTCATGTATAACTTCTCATTAGTGGCGGCGCCTCCTGCCTTGCGATTCTATAACTCACTTTTCGAACTCTCACAGCGGTTTTCGCAGCGGCGGTCGCGCTCAAATCAGTCGTGAAGCAGTCATTTTACGATTTGGCATTCTGATAAGGAGGGAGCTTTTAGTTTACGAGGTTTTTAGGAGCTGCACTCTATGTGGTACCAAATTTAATTATTTTTGCTAAGCTTGAAAATAAATAAGATTTTTAAAAGTTGCGTTTGAAGTAGGTACTGCGGGCTTACCATAGCTTTGTTAAAACTATCCAGTTGAGATGCTGATGAGTTGAGGTTCCTAAAATGAAACCTATTGGAATTGGATTCGAACGAAAGAACGACAATTTTGTATGTGGTTTCTAGTTTATTATGATAGGAATGTTCATACAAATTGATTGAAGAAAATATTATTAGCGCTTAGGTCACGTTGAAATCTAAACTGGCTGGTTTATTCGATGCCATGGTATGAATAGTGCAGTACAGTTGTAGGTTGTTAAAAGGGCTCGCAATACGAGGTCATGGTAGGTACACCACTGAACGACACATCCAAACTTTGTGATAAACATTTGTGAAAAATATTTAATTTTTTTGCACACCCTAACTTAACATATACTTGGCAGACCGAAGATATTAGAACTTTGAGACTTGTACGATGCTTTTGTCAAGTATTTTTACGCCAATACCATAATATGTCTTCCATACAATTTGTATTTTGCGGCTTCGTTTAGTTCCAAATACGCCATCGGGGCGCTGTACATACTTTACAGTAGGTACCGATTAGACATATAAAAATAATTACATATAAAGCTTCCTAATATAATATTTAATACATGTTGAAATTGGACAGAACACGTCATGGACAATGGAAACTGTTGAAGTGATTTAGAAGGTTAGCACGAAATTAACGAGTTGGAAGGCATTAGGGGAGGTCTATGTCAAAGGACAGCCTGACGAAAAAACTATTTTGATAGATATATAGAAATCTTCAAAATACAGCACAAACATAAGTTATGTTCGTTCGTTGTTAATAGTAAATTGTCAGCGAATAAAGGCCTTATTATGTCTTTTCTATTCCTCTGAAGTGCCTTATAATGTACGACGATGAGAATCCTATGACCTAGGTAGGGAGAATTCAGATTTTTTTATTTTAACTAAAAAACGCAGACTTTATGATACGATATCTACTAACATAACTGCAGGTCAAGACCATTATTCTGAATTATAGTTGTAATTTGTTCACAAACAAATACGATAAGAAAATAGCTAAATAAATCAACATTTAAATGAAAAATCTTGGGTTTCCACTGTAAGTAAGGGTAAGGCATTAGTTGTGGCCCATTTCCGCCCTGAGTGCACAGTTTGCTTGGGCGGGCCACTTAGCACTCTTAAATAAATACCGCACGTTTGCGCAATATTACTCCTAACAACACTTCACACTTATAGCAGTGAATTTATTGCTTGTACTGAGCTAAGGATTTATGTATGTACTTAGTTTCACTCACTGCTTTTAGAAATAATGTATTGACACTTTGCTTCCGAAAGGTCTTGATCCTTGGTTCTTATTATATTCTATGGTTAATAGAAAAGTATATTTAATGCAGGCTTACGGCGTTGAATAATGTACACAATCTCTCCATGTATCATTTTCATAACGTTTAACATAATAGGTATACGGGCAACGATTGGACGGGTTTTAAATTCTTGACTTCTCTTTTATACAGTGTCTTTGTACTATATAGGTAATACTAATTGTTATGAGTAAATACTGGAATAATTATGAAATAGGTAAATAGATTTTTTTTTAATTTCTTTATTTTACAAAATAATATAATCACAATATGTTACATCAGAAAACCGCTGTGGTTTATATTAATGTAACCATAACAGTCTTGTTTAGGAGTGCGACAAATGCATATAAAAGTAGAAGTAGATGTATAACCTACCAGCGTAATTCGTAAACCATTTTGCCATGGGTAGTGCCCTCGTTTTTTAAAGAATAGTTAAATATATACCTATCAGAGTAATGGTGTTACTATATGTTGCATATGTTATTAAACAGTGTCACAGGGCTTATAAATTAACAACGTTGAAGTCAAACTAAGTGAACCTTATAGTTTATTTTCCCAATATTGGCATATTAATTAATAAGCCCTGTGAATAATAACGCGCTAATGATAATGGCGCTAGAACCGAAAATGAGTCTTGACCTGCATCCGTTTCTTTTATCATTTTTATTTCATAGACAACAGCCTGTGATACATATAAATATAATCGATTCTCTGCTAACTTTTGCTAATATTATTTTTTCTACTAAGTATTATTATTATTACATTATTTTTCCTTTTTTTGCCGACTGAGGCGCAAACTAGTTGCTGTGGTCTCTGGCGGAATGACCAACGCTGTGGAACACCTCACAGCGCTGCTGTCTGCTCCTCAGTGTAAAGCTGAGCCAGGGCCAATTGCAACCACAACACACGCGAATTACACACTTAAAACGTTCTTTAAAAGACAAAAAATTGTTATCTTTAATTTTTTTTATTATTGTTATTTTGTGTGTTTCTGTGTGTGTGTCTTATTAGTAATCAATGTTATGTCTATGTCTATCATTTTTGCATTTACCGCTTTCCTACAACTCCTTCACCGTACAAGCTCATACTAATTGTGCATATATAGCAGAAGGAAAATTCTACGGGTCCATAGTGGTGATTCAAACATACTCAGGGATGAGCGGCAGAGCCTTATGCCACTAGTCTAACACGGCTCTATAATCTCTGTGACACAGTCTAATTATTAAGAAAGTAATAGTAAAGAATTTTTGTAAAACTGCTTACATCAATAATCCAGTGGTGGATAACTAAAAAGTCCCCTAACAGTCCCCTACTCGGAATTGTCGTTCCAACTCTCAACTTATTTATGGCTTACCAAAACATTTACCCTATTATTATTATGTTGTTACGGCTGTATTAAAATACTATAAAATTTATGATGCTTGCAAATAATGTGCTGATTTATTTTGAACTTTAATAGTCGAGAATAAAGTTTATTTTCGTTTTTCTTTGTAGGTATGAAGATAGATGACAAACAGGCACGGCCTCCCCGATTATGAGAGGCGAAAAGTCGCAGTTACGCCAAGTCAGCATATTGTGCTCTTCCGTTAGGGGACAGTAATAGAAGGGGTTACCACAAAGCGACGTGCCAAATTGATTCTGATTAAATTTTTTATTGTAATCGTCCGTGTGAAAACGTTTTTGTCGCTTCTAATTTAATTTGTCACAATGTCATTCAATTTAGTTTAATTTATTATATGTTGCGTTTCGTTTTACATGAAGCGTTTTTAAATTAAAAAATAATGGTCTGATTTAAATGTGTGTAATGCAATAAAAAATAATATTAAAAAATTCTTATGTACAAATAGTTTTTATATAAATCAATTTCTAATATTTATTTTAACAATATGAAATAACAGTTTAAGGTTCCAAAGATATAGTTTTGAAAAACTATACCTTTTACAAAATAAGGTACGATAGTGTCTCTACTGTACGATAGATGGCGTAAGTTGTATGCGCGAGGAACTCGAAGCCAAATCGCTAAAGAAATTCATGAGAATGATGAACACTTATTTTAATATCGAATTAAGATTACATTTTATTTTAATTGTTCTCTTTTAAGGTCAAATTTTTTTGTTTACGGGCAAATGCTAGGCTAATTTGTTCTTTCTAAAGCTTATCTCGCGGATCACAACCTGAATTTTCAGGCTCATTTTTCTCAGGCTAGGCATTGATGATTATGCCTACAACCTTTTACTTTCTTTTATTACTATTAATTATTAACTTATTTATTCCAATGTGTCAATTCTATTTATCTCTTTCTGTCAAATTGCATTTAGTAGATACTGTGTTTTTTATATGCCAATTGCCAGGTGGCAAACAGGCGGGGGGTTCATTTGATATTAAGGCTGCCCATGGACACTACCAGAGAGCTCGCGAGTGCGTTGCCGGGCTTTTAAAGAATTTACTTGCTTTTAGTTAAAACGGCATGAAACTAATTTAAGTTCTTATAAATAAGGTTTATTTTTCAATGACAAACGATCATGTTAAATCATATTACATGATGTAAATTTTTCCTTTTCTAGAAGTATGAAAGATTTACAATAATTGATAATAAAATAGACTCGCGATTGGTACGCTCAGAAGGGTCAAGGGCCCTAAGTTTACACCCATTTCTTATTTGATTGAAACCATTTAATACAACATAGGTATATTATTCCTTTTGATTCCATAAATAAATCGAC
This sequence comes from Pieris macdunnoughi, assembly GCA_905332375.1. NCBI lineage: Eukaryota > Metazoa > Arthropoda > Insecta > Lepidoptera > Pieridae > Pieris > Pieris macdunnoughi. Next base: position 6,830,706 of record CAJOBZ010000005.1, on the reverse strand, counting down.
GTAAAACAAACATAAGTCTAAGCTTTTGACACAAAAACTAATGACCATTTTCAAAGGCTTCGACTAATGAAACAAATCAAATCTCATTAATCACGTCAAACCTTAAGCTAATCCACAAGAAGCCCATTAGGTCCTCGATGTGGGGTTCAAATATCTAAAACTTCTTTAATGCGGCAACATTATTAATCCGTTTTTCATTAAAAGCACGTCGACGGCAGGCCATTATAACAACATTTAATAAGGGAAAAATGATTTTTGTAACCCGAGAACAACCTTATATGCTGTTTCATTTTTACTTATATTCCTGTCTCGCTCTGGTTGCGCCGATACGTCTACGGAGATCATTGTCTTAGGGAGTTGTTAAAAAAGCTGATGGATGTGTTTTTCGTCTATTAAGTTTTGTTTTTTCTCTTTCCTAAACTGGTGGTTCATTTAAGGATTCTTGATAATTTAATTACTTTTATGCGCATTCAAACGTTTAGCTTTTGCAACAAAGAAAAACATTACTTGTTGTAAGGTTATTATTGAAACACTTATTTTCGGTGCGTACGTGAACAATTGTCACTGAATTACTGCCGTAGCGGCGTAGCAAATAGAAGAGCTTTGCTACGCGCTACGAAGCCGTGAACCGCTTTAAAATATTTAAACCTTATACTTTAACTTGTAAACCTCAGATATACACAGCATATAATTTATGACGCTATTTAACTGAAATAAATAAATCACTTAAAGTAGAGCCCTCTTTAAGGTAAGCGAATGCGGGCGGCGTATAATTTTTGAAAGATTATTCTTAAGAACAATTGATATGCGTCTCGCCGTTGGCAATTTATAAACAGGGTTAACTTCATGGTGTATTGTTGCGCTGATAGAATTATATAGTCGAAAGTTTAACCGTGTCTCAAATAGAAATCGTTTCAGCACAGCAAGAAACCTACCGTTCGTTACTGTTGGTGTCCAATATTGGGAATTCATTGAAATTTATGTTCTAAAATTAGTTATAAAAGTGATAATAATATATCTCAACAAATATATTTTACAAAATACATTTAACTGTAGTTGTATTAAAAAACCACATAATACGTTCCAAAGGTACCACAAACACACTGCGAAAAAAATGCCATCTCCAATACTACCAAAACAGGCAACTCTACCCTATGGCGCAAGAATCTCGTTACTCGTAGTGAAGATTTTACTAGTTAGAAAATTTGCTATATATTAGCAAATGCTCTTTTTGCCGTAGTCTCCTATTTCTGTAGTATTTAATTTTATCCATAAATGTTTAACGTATGAAGCTTCAAAGTTTAAATACATTCAATCGTTTAGAACCTTTACAAACGTTCATTAAAGCACATCTCATCAAATTCCAAGTAGTAATTATAAGCTTTAAATCAATATCGTTTATCACGTCTATAAGCGACAGCATTCAAGGATCTCCAATCTAACTATGTATGTACGTGTTATTTAACACGTCCGAGTGTGATTTTTCACGTTTTCTCCCGAGATGTTAACGTGACCCGAAGCGGGATCCATTTATGATGTGAGCACCGAAATGGCCGACAAATGGCGGCCAAATGAGAGGCTTCGTCAGCCGGTGCAGGCCGTCCTTCCAATAAGTTGATCGCAACGACACGAGCGCATCTTTTTGTTTTTAGTACATTACTGCTTTTTGAAATATTAAACCTGTGTATTTAGTTTTCGGACCTCAAAATATTTATAAGCCGATTTTAAATTACGTTATAGTAAATTTGTTTGAATGTGTAACGCGTTCTACTATCTGTTGCATGCTAGATGAGAATAAAGTATTAGAGCAGTAATGTAGAGGTGCCAATAATTAAGTACGTTCGCGTCATTGAGGGCAGCCCAAGGCACTTTTGATTATAGGTTGAGAGAAGGGTAATCGCGCTCGGCCGACGGACACCTCGAGATCAAACACGAGGCGCGCCGCCAGATATTTTTGTTTCTATTAAACAACACCCGACGTAATAATGTTTAACAATCGTGCAGCGATAATTTGGACAGCGACGTATATGGAGACGATTTTTCTTGCTATTCTAATTTAATAAATGAAGTCTATAAGTTAAATAACAAGATTACGCCATCTTCAATTGAATACTATTTATTGTTAATTATCCAATTTAAGACTGCAAAGTAGTTCTTATATAGAAACATAACGCAAATCGCGACCGACACGTAGAAATTTCATATTTTTATATATTCAATTCTGTAGGGATTCATAAAAACTCCATTATAGAAACTTAGTAGAAAGAAGCAATGTCACAGCGCAGCCTACCTACCTACCTAGCCTACGTTACGACTGAAACCTGAGTAAAGCTCCAGAGGACCAAACATTATAGGAATCGAAAAAAATGTTTCATTTCATAGTTTTAGATGGTAAAAAGGACTTATTTATTAATAACATAAATAAGTCCTTACTTCATAATTATACCAGTTAAATGTCATAAGAGTTAAACATAAATGGTTTTTTGACATACGAGGTTATCATTCTTCAGTGACGAAAAGTGATTAAAAATACCACTTCAATGCACTCGTGTCCTCGTTGTACAGATAAGTGGTCGTCTCGAAGGATCTGGGATTGTTATTAAATATTTGTGTTGTAGTGGTTATTAGCGGCGCAGCTCACCGGCTAATTTATCGAGTTAGTTTCACAGACAACTAGCGTCTGATTACTCATTGTAATAAACAATGTATTTGCTAATCGAACGTAGAAACTGCTCATCACGATGACTATTATCTTGGTTCCAATCACAGCGCCACTCTACGTTTTAATGTATAGTAGATTTTTTTGCAAAAAGCATCTTTCTCTAATAAATAATAAGGTTATATATAATTTTAAGCAATGTAAATTATAGAGTGATGTCCACCAAGTGGCTTCAGCGTGTAATTCGTTTTTGAGGAGGTAGGTTTTAGTAGGCACACGGATTTTCTGTCTTCATGCGAATTTAATACTCGTTCTTACGGTAATGACATCGCGATAAAACTGGCATGCCTTAGACCTATAAAGTCGGCGTGTATCAGGCATAGAAGGCTGCTCACTTGCTTGCCTATTAGAAAAAAACAAATGATCATGAAATAGATACAGAAATCTTAGGTTCAGATTCAGAATCTCAGGACCTGAGACGTTGTTAAACTTCACGTAGACTTTGCGAGTAAAACATTTACTAGATACCGACTAATAATTAAATGCGCCATTAATCAACCATAATTATCAAAAAGGCATATTTTAATTAAAATATCATATCATATTAGCACTATATTGCATATTCTTAGCGCTATAGGGCTCTCGCGAATACCATTGTGTTCCCAATAAAAGCTCATTGTCTAATAAGAATACTTTTCTCGCGCGGGCGCACAATAGGTCGGCGGCTCAAAGTAAAGATGCTTATCTTCCACATTAATGCTAAAGCTCCTCCCCTCACGAAATACTAGATCCGCTTGCATCGTTGTTTTATTTATACGGCACATTAATATGTTTCAATTGTTGGCACTTTTAAGCATTGTTATCGGTAACTGGTATGAGATATCGGGGAAGAGTCGTCAATAATTACTTGAATTATAAATATTAATAGATTTAGATAACTATGCAATTGCTGTGTTTAATTAAGTACCATTATTTACTTTAATAAGAGTTGGCCCAGTGGCTTCAGCGTGCAACGCTCATCCTTGAGGTCGTAGGTTCGTTCCCCGGCTATGCCAATGGACTTTCTATCTGCGCATTTAACATTCGCTCGAACGGTTAAGCAAAACATCGTGAGGACACCGGCTTGCCTTAGACCCAAAAAGTCTGATGACCATATAGCCTTTAAAGGCTATATTATACCAAAACCATAATTTTAATATTCGATCTAGTGTGTATGTATAACACCATTGTGGTACTTTTTGACCTCTTAGGTAATATTCATTTTCGTCGAGTTGACTATAAGAAACTGTTACACTTATTTACATCATTCAGCTTAACTAAACTACAACTAAAGAATGTAAATTGAATATATTATTATCTATTTTTGTGTTAATATCTGTATATTTCGGTAATGCATGATCGATTTGCATAAACTGTATTAGTACCTACCTAATACCAATCAATTCACACCAATTGTTGCGTGTCTATAAAACCCACTCAAGGATTTCCAAAAATGGTTTTAAAGTATAATTGGTTGTTTACAAACCTTAATAATCAGCCGACGACACCGTTCTCAGAGTTAGCATCAATAAATTTGTAAACGATACCACATAACTTCTGTACGAACAAATGAACGTAAATTAAGAAACACATTCCCAATACATTGCTGATTCTCGAGTTCTTTTTCGTTCCGACTTCAAAAGAAGCACGCAATGGATTAGTAACGGGCGTTGTAAAAATCTCGGCAAGTTTTTACGACCGTTATAAGAACACCTGTGCATGTATTTTATGAGTTTATGGTTTAGCACCTTCGAGCTAGATACTGCTGTAATTGCTTCATGAAAGCCTCGCTTAAGCACCGAAATAAGTACAGGATTTTTTACACATAATATGGATAATCAAATTAAAATTAATAAAAAGTAACACGTAATAGTTTCCGTTACGTCACTCAATTCGAGTACACTTGACTTCCAAAGTCATCCTTTTGTATCAACTAAACGCCGACCACTTGTAAAAAGTTTGAAAGCAAATAATGCCAGTATTCACGCGTTCTACACAATGGCAACAATCGGTAAAGCCGACATAATCTGTTCGTCATTAATAACAGTTCGCAGGTTTGGTGTTAACATGACAAATGTGAGTCGGACACAAAGCGCGCCGCGCCGCGGGGCTTCTTGCCATCATACCTCACAGATCGAATTAGATATAATTAAAATTAATATGTATCGGTTTTTTCATTCTAATCTCTGGAATGTACCTGATAAAAACGAATATACGTAATTGTAACGTGGTAAAGTTCATGAAATTCATAAAGAATTTATTAAAAATAAATAATAATAATAATAAAATTTTATTTATGACAAAAGGGTTTGTGACAGAATTCATACATCGCTAGTCCCCACACTAGGGAGGCCCTTTGTTGTGGGTAACTAGAAAACAATTATTACGTGGTACATGTTTAAATTAGTTAAAAAAAAGATGATAATAAAAAATAATAATAATAGTTATAAATTTAGTGTTACTATTGAAATGAATGAGTGAGTGTGTGAATAGGTGTGTATGCGCATGTATTTGAGAGTGTAGCTGAAAGTTGTTATGATTGTGCAAGTTTATGAAACCTCAAAGTCATACAAAGATATGTACTCGTAGTAATGCCTTCTAGATAGTAGTCGATTCTTAATCCGATTTGGCTAGTGTAGTTTCTATGTGATTTGTTTATATCTAGATAGTTTTACGATCTCAGAATCCATAGATTTTGAAAATTGGTTAGAAAGGAAGGGGCCCATATAACAATTATAATATAACAGAGACAATTTCTTACTATATCTTAATAGTGAAATAATTTCTTTTTGCACGGTGTTTGTATACAGCGCATCGAATTTCACGCCATCTCAGCCTCATTTTATCTAGGTACACTAATATTATAAAACTAACTACAACTGTAACTCAAAAATTACTAAACTGTAATTAAAACATCACACAAATATATACAATATTTTTAACCTATATAGTATTAATAATAATAAAAATTGATAAATAGAAAATTGAAACAAGTTGGTAATTGTGGCAGTGTACCTTTAATACCGGCAGCATTTCCTCTCTGTTTTGCGATACTTATTCGTTGAACGAGGAAAGCTCCAGCTCTGGGGTCACCGGTACTATCTGCCAACGAAAATCTTTAATTAGCGCCTGTGCACTTGAGCTCCACGGCCCAAGAGTCTCTACTCCAAAGGGAACATAGTCAAAGTTAGAGGAAAGACTCTTATATTTGAGCGGTTTATTATTTTCCGCCCGTTCTGCGGCCGCGCCAGCTTTTGTGTTTGTCCGAGAGAGGTGGGATGGGGCTTTAAGATATCTAATATCAATATTATATAGAAACATACAATATCAGCCACACGGGCTTATTTGTCTTTAAAAACGTAAATAATCAGTCATTTCTGTAAAAAATTAAATTGTTTAATATTAAATAAATTGTTTTTATAATTCGCAACAGGCGAATAAAAACTAAGCGCGAAGAAATGCCTATTTAAATTACTCAATAAAACTCCAATTTCCATACGAATGAAATGGTTTTCAATAACTAGTTTTGTTTAAAACAAAAGATCCAAGAAAACATATTTTTTTTGCATCAATAAAATTAACAGAAATATATCTACCTAGTTTTTTCCGTTGACAGGCTTATAATTCAGGCATAACCTCATGTTCCGTCTTTTAATTCAATGTGATTTAGGAGCGGACAGCCTTTAATATACAAATACTCGTTGCATGTACCCTCTGCAATTACTGCAAGTAGAAAATTAAATTAACACACACGCGTGTGCAGGGGTGACGGCCACTTATTGTTGGGACCCTTTAATATTTGACCGTTCATATTCTGCCAGGTCTAGCTATTTTGGTTATTGGGCAGCCATTTTGCATGAGCCACTAATTACAGGTCTGTAGTCATTTCATCGATGCCTGATGCCTCTCTAGTTATTACTCGGTTGTATTTTTCGAATTATCACTTCCAATGCTTCCGCTGTAATCTATTGTTATAGATGATTATAAGTTCTTGCCTCATGTTATGAACGAATACTATGTACTTTTGCCCGATGCTGACCTTCTACATTCAACGCTGTAATTATTTGTCAGATGTTCAGTAATACTACGTTATACCTAGGCACTAAAGTCCATTACTTGCTGTACAATACAAAAAGAAAAATTTAACTTTTGTACTTTTTTTAATATACGCCGCAACGTAAGTAATAATAAGTTTTAGGTACAGCATTTGTTTTTCTTTTAACAATCTATTGGAACCATCAATAACATTTTAACCGGCACATTTGATAGACATTTAATGCCGTAGTTGATTGGAACCAATCGGATGATGTTATTTATGACCTGGAGTATGAGAGTTACCTTGAACTTACGAATCCTTGAAATACATGGAACTAATCCCTTATCTATGAATCCTGATTGCCTAATCCGGGAATGTCCATAGAGATCGGTAACATTCTATGTGGTTTTGGAACTAATTGTGGAACTTTCAAATCAAATCGTTGCAGCGTTTACCATATTACAACGGTTCGATATGCTATGGTTTTAACTGTGTATTAACTATTTAATGCATTTAAGTTTATTATTCTCGTTTAGCGTTTATCGGATGATTTTAAATTTTAATGGGTGCGTTAACCTCTATATTAAAGTCATTATTATATCCTTCTGACACAACGAAACGAAATTATAAAAATTGTTGGTGACTAGATAAATAATCGAATCCTTTTTATTCGCTGTACTAAAAGGTAAATCGTAGGAAAGAATTTACGAAAACATGTAGGTATCCTTAGGTAGTTTAGTTGTTTATAATATTAGTGTTTATAGAAGACGTAATAATCAATTAGATACCTAGTACAAAACAGCTTGACTTAAGAGTTGATTGCTTAATAGTTCGTTCTTTTAGAATATAGGTAAAAAAACTAAGGCTAGCTTTTACAATGACATTTTAGTTTATAAATTCAAATAATCGATTAAAAATTCCATACATGATGTGTATAATTAAATGAAATTAAATTATATTAACTCGTGAATAATTTATCAAATTATTCTTGAAAGTTATGAATAATAATATCATTAGAGTCGTTTATGTAGTACCGCCCATTTATCGAGCATTTGTTCGTTCCCTTACATCCGGTCTATTTTATTCCGGGACACCCGGCTATTGCAATAGACACATTATACACCCTATATGTAATGATTAATTTGTCCTTAATCGAAAGAGGGAAACATTCAATCATAACGTAGTTACAATTATTTAAATGTACGTTATATTAACGCGTAAACTTATATCTATTACTCTTATACTACTTAATACAAAACAAAATTATCAGCATTTGTTTTATAACGAGGAAAACGGGCAGGAGGCTGACTTAATGTTAAGTGATACCGCTCATGGACACTTACAGTACTAGACTGCTAAACAGTGCGTTGGTGGCCTTTTTCTTATGGAAAGGCTGTTAATGGAAGTTGGCTGTCTGTTTCGTGAAGCGTGTCTGGTACTGATAACATTATTAATGCATAAACGTATTTCTTTATATTTTATAATAACCCTTAATCTTGGTCTCAGATTTATATCTGTTATTTGGCATAAGGCATGCCAGAATCTTCACGATATTTCTTTATTTATTTATTTACACTTCATTACCTAAATACAAAAAAATACACTCATAAAACATACAACATAAAATAGAAACACCTACTGAGGGTAAAGTAAAAGAAGTACATAAACAATTAACAAAATATATAAAATTACATGTAACACTAGAAATATACAAACGAAAACTAAACTAAATTTATAATATTATTAAAATGTAAAAGCTATCTTAGGATAAATGAGTCATAATTAATATATATAGTAGTTATGAAGCAAAAGAGTAACGTACCTAACTGTAAGAGCGACTTAAAATTCGCACACAGAAAAGTTCATTGGCTAAAGCCGTTGTCCGAACGCACGACAAGTACACATTGACTTTATTTAAGGTAGCCGTGACCTTATTAACTCGACATATATTTTAGTTGCTTTTCTATATCTCTATTCGGTTATAATTAAATTAGGTAAGAACGTATTAATCACATCAAAAATCAAACGCGCTTAACAATAGTAACGAAACGTAATCTATAGCGTAATTTTAGACGCAAGGAATTCGCAGTAAAGATCCGATCGTGTAGTTAACAGATCTAAAACTATTTATTATATACGAAAGCATATTTTACGTGAATACCTAATATACATATTATTTTTTAAATTTTAAGCATGATTTGACATGTTGCGCGTTTAGTTTTTATAAAATTTATTAATTGTATTATTCGACTTTCAAAAAAGTAACTACCGTGTAATCTTAATAAACTATTTAAAAGTACTTTATAAATAACAACGTTATATTTGCTTTGACACTCAATTGAGCTAGACCTTCTTCTGAATTCAATTTAAAATAATTTGCATTGCATTTCTATCATAACTGTAATATTCCAAGCACGCGTTTAAACTAGGAGAGCCGCAGATCAAAATCGATTCGAAAAGCTCAGCAGTCACAATACTCGTGCCGAGCTCTATTAATTTATAGAACGTTTTTGTTTAAACCCGAGACGAATCGTAAATTTGAATACTGGTACATTATATATTTACGGTTTTTATAGGCTCTTCTCATGCGACGGGAGTATGGAATGTGTTTTATATTTTACGGCTCGTATCTCGAATTCCTCGTTATTCTACACTCGATTACTTTGATGCGTAAAACACTAATCCGTAAAAGCGTTTAATCGAATTTCTCTTAGATGCTTTCTTAAAAAAGTGTAAGCAATTAGTAACGAAACATTAGTTGCATCACATAGGGTGAACCGTTGTAAAATTGCGAATCTTTGTTCCCAACAAAAGCTTTTTCCAAAACGCCGAGCTTCACGGTTTGTTACAAAAACATAAAATTAAATGAAATAATGTTTGTTGTGACAGCGCGTCCCGCATGACAAAATACGAACATTTATTTGTAACAACAATGTAGTAAATATCTGTTTAATAACCGTGCGGTCGCCATGGCCTTAAACGTGGATTATGGTCGGGTTAACTTCTGTTACAGTTTTCCCAATGACAAATGACATTCGGCTAATAGCTGTAATATATTTGACATTGCTGAATAGACATGAGTTACATATATGTATACTACTCAAAGATTATATTTATCGTTTTTCCAACATCTATAATCTTATAATATTCAAAATAAGAAATATATATATATATATATATATATAACAAAAATAATAACTAACCTTAAAATATAATGGCTAAAATATATTATTTAAAGAACGCCCTGTTAGATAAGGTTCCGAAGATACTGGCAGCGTTCCCCCTTTGAATAGCTAGACTAAATCTTTGTTCGAGGTAGCTGCAAGCTCTTCGGTCTCCTGTGACGTCGACTAACCTTTTTGCTATTTCCTTAAAAAAAAAACCTTATAGCCATAGGACCCCACAAACCAAGGGTCTCGAAACCGAATGGGGCGAAAAAATCGTATTCGGAGCCTTGACCCCTGTATTTGTATGCTGTAGCTTTTTTTTTCAGCCGCTTCACAAGCCGCACCAGCTCTGTTGTTTGGTTCCATGTAGAACCAACAACAGAGCTATATACCTTATATGTATTTCAAGCGGTTTTGTTTCGGCAAAATGTTCAAAGCCATCGAAAAGTCTACTTAAATTTAAATTTTTTAGACTTATTCCTACTTTTTAACTACAAAAGTAATGTAAGATTTGCAGACTTTGCAAGAAACCATACATATTAAGATTACAAACAACAAAACATGTTTTATCTATAACACTCATTATTTGTCAAATAAACAATTTAAGCGCTGGTCAAACATGAGGGACTCCAGCCCGCATGGTGGACCGCACATCCCCGCTGGAATTTGTCATGGCAAAAATGAAATAAAAATGTATTGAAATGAAATTTATTTTGCCCGAGGCAGTATAACGATCTAATAAATCGGGGGGATGCGGCCGTAAGTCTGGGTTCACCGCAGACCTCGTATTTCACGTGCGCAATGTACCGCGAAATCAATAGAGCTGTACCGCTTTCATACATAACATATTATATACATATTTAATACCACCTCATAAATTCATAAACAAGGCTTGGATATATTATTTCTTTGTCTACTTCTCTGCTAACATATTAAATATTGGTCGTTGTATGTCCGGGCTGCGCGATACAAAACTGAGTTTTTTGCATAGTTAGTGTTAATGTGAGGAACATGAAACAAAGCACGATTACGAGTCTGGTAGGCAGGAACAAGGAAGGGCAATTTTTCTAGAAGTGAGCTGCAATTCATTTTATTTGAGATGATGTCATGTAGTAGCAATAAATCATATTGTTTTGGTCGAGAGTCCAAAGTATTAATTTTAAAATGTTCACACGCGTCTTTATATGTATTAAACTTATTGTAGGTCTTATAGGAGATAAATTTTATGAAGTCTTTTTGGATCTTTTCAATTTTTCTTTGTGTACAGTGTAACTAGGTGACCAAACCGAGCAACCATATTCGAGAATACTTCTTACGTATGTATAGTATAGCACTTTCATACAGTCGACATCATGAAAATGTTCACTAACACGTCTTACAAAACCAAGCTGCTTATAGGCCTTGTCAACTATTGTGTCAATATGGTTATTATACGTCATTTTATAGTCTAACCATATACCTAAGTCACGAACACAATCCACTTCTTTTACGAATTTGTTATTAATATGATAGCTAAAGTTAATTTTGTTTTTTTTTCTGGTAAATGTTATTTTGACACATTTAGAAGTATTAACCGATATTCGATTTTGTCTATAATAATTACAAAGGTTATTCAAGTCAGCCTGAATTTTGTGACAGTCTCCTTCTTTGTTTATTTTTAAGTATATCTTTTTATCATCAGCGAACATAAGGTAATTTGAATCTTTAATGCTACTATTTATGTCATAAAGATATGCATTGTATAACAGGGGACCCAATATAGATCCTTGAGGAACTCCAGAACTTATACGAACAAAGTCACTTCTAGCACTGCCAACCGCAACCGCCTGTCTAAGATTTGTTATATATGAACAAAACCAGCGATGAAGGTCACCACGTATTCCTAGAAGTTGGAGCTTATGTAATAGGATGGTGTGATCCACTCTGTCGAAAGCCTTCTCAAAGTCTGTGTAAATTACATCAACCTGTGCACCACCATCCATACTTTGCAGTACATAGTTCGTAAACACGGTTAAGTTGGTTATCGTAGAACGTTTATTGGTAAAACCATGCTGTTCATCGGGAAGTGAATTACTTATTATATTGTGGATGGCTTTATAAATTATCTTTTCAAAGACTTTACTGAAAGTATTAAGTATCGATATTGGGCGATAATTTTCAATACTCAACCGCGAGCCACTCTTATGAATCGGTATTATTTTAGCGATCTTCCATACATCAGGATAAATGCCAAATGTGTTCACGGATAAGTTATGTATTATGTACAGTGGTTCTGTAATAGTTTGAGCACATTTTTTGATAAAAATAGGTGGTATACCGTCATACCCAGCTCCTTTTTCCGCATTTAATGAATTTAGTATCTTCAATATATCAAATTTGGTTATATTTAGTTTACATATAATGTTGTCGGTTACTTCCGTATTAGTCTGCAGAATTTCATGGTATGAAGGTGCTCCTTGTTGAAATACGCTCTCAAAGAAAGTACTGAATCCCGTGCATGCTTCCGATTCATTATTATATATATTGCTTCCTAATTGTAATCTATTTGGATAGCCAGTGTTATTAATTCGTAAGGATTTTAAATATGGCCAGATTTTCTTTGGATCTTTCTTTAACGATGTTTGTATTTTTTGCATATATAAATTAAAACATTTTTTTTGGATTGCCTTTTGTCTTGCACGAAGTAAAGAAAACTCATCATAATCTCGTGGGTTTCTTCTTGCTTTCCAACGAGAGTGAGCGGTTCGTTTGTCACGTATTATATGTTTGAGCGACGTAGAATACCAGACCGGATATTTGTTAGAAGCATAAAAGGTAGTCTTAGGCACATACTGTTCAATTCCACGGTGGAGGATTGAATAAAATTTCTGCACAATTATGTCAATGGTGTCACCTCTTAGTGAGTCATTCCAATCTATACCATTAAGATATTAATTTAATTTATAGTAGTTAGCCTTCGTGAAGTTATATCTTATCTCCTTTTTTAATTTAATACTTGTATTTCTTAATGGTTTAGAAAGGGATTCGATATAGGTATTTCGAAACGTTCACAAGTTCCAAAAGATTCACAAGCTTTTCTTCAACTTAGTTAAAATGCAAATTATTATTTGATTACAGCTGTCAATTAAAACGAGAGCCTTGGTGCGAATCTAATGTTGTTAATGAAACACGGCGCGCAATCAAACGCAAGAACAAGAATAAATTTATTAACGATGTAAAAATATCACCGCATAAATCGATATCTGAGCTGTCAGTTTATCGACAATTATTCTTAATTGGATTATGAAAGAGGTGCAATGTAGGTATTGCATGGTTTAAGTTATGGCTGGCAAGCGGAGTATGTACCACAGATTAGAGAGATCACCTTGACTCGGAACAAATTAACCATTCATACATAGTATTCTAAAGGTATATAAACTGTAAGTATATTTCTAATATAATAATTCTTATTTTAATTTTTAAGTAGGGCATGTTACGGTCAAATTATTAGGTTTTTATAAAGACTTCCCCTGAAATGTTTTCTTGCAACATAGCCAAGAAAAGATTTCAGTCTTGGACGATAATTTAAAAAATTGATTCTCATATACTTTACATACAAAAATGCGTATAGAGTTAGCTAATTAGTAATTAAGACGAACATTGTAACGCTTTAACCGCCTGTCTCATAAATTGTCCCATAGTCTGTCGTCTCTGTGATCTCTGGGACATACGAGAGTCGTCTCATTGGCTGCGGATAAAGGGGCGGGACCGCCTTCTCATAGTCTCGGCTAATTGATATTGAAATATTCAGTGACACGTGAATTATTTAATATCCGAAGAGTATTAAAATGTTTGCAAATTGCTACACGGCGTTTTCTGACACCCATACTTATAAGAATAAAAATATAAGATAAGTGGGTGTGCGTGTCAACAAGTATTTTTCATATAATTTTTCCTTTCTCTATACCTAGTTAATTAGGTAGTGTACACAAACACATAAATGTTCAAAAGCCCTTACAGTACTATCAACTAAAGGGAATACATATTCACTACTACGGAAAACAGAATGAACAAACATTATTTTAAATATAATAATATTTATTTTTATCATTCATTAATATAAAACAGCTGGACAGCAGAAAGCAACGATTTAAGCTTCGCGTCCCTTAAAATTTATATTTTGTACATTAACTTTTTAATTAAACAAAACAATTTCAAAGCTAACGGGACTTTTTATTGTTGAAAGAGATTAAGTCTTTGTCTATCAGTCTAATGTACATACAAATATACTTAGGTATATTAATTTTGGAGAAAGTGTAGGCTGGTGTTAGTAGAATGTTAAATGTTGTCTTGAGGTTTTACCATTTTCATATTCATTACCATTTTCGATCATCGCGTGCACGGGATCTTTACTTCCCAAGAATCCCAAGTGTTAACTACTTACAGGAGATCAAGAATTGTTATGGTTAATGTAAATGAAAGCCGCATTAACGTAGTTTCCGTTGATCGGATTTATTTAATAATATATTTACGACATTTTGACCTCAGTAAACGCAGTAGAAAGGTTTATTTCGATGTAAATACGAGGGATCGTTCACAATTAATAGCTGCGTAATAAAACTGTGTTCAAAGGGCGCCGCAAAGACAGCATTAGTCAGCTAATGGCTTATGATTATGATATTTTAAACTACGTTTAAGATGAGCTTTCACTGTGTTTATTAAACTTAACGTTGGGATCTCAGGTATTATCGTTTATAATGTTTGTATGCCAGTCTTTGTTTTGTTAATAATATCTGCAAAATTAATTATTAGCACTAAAACTAATGAAATGGTTTCAAAGTTGGTAATCTTAAATATTAGAATGTAAATTAAGCGAAATATATGGTTTTGTAACTAGTAATATTTTATTGGTCGTCTTCACCTAAATTGACTAGTTTTAAAAGAGTTATTTAAATACAAATGTGTATGGCCAGTTAAGTTGTGTTTGTACTTAGTTTAAAACTAAATTTGAATTTATTAAGTCGGTATTCTTACGACTAATTGTTTTTAAATGAAGGCTGTAATCCTTTCAAATTCTATATGGTATCAGGAAGTTATTTGAAATTTTGAAATGACAAGAAAAAGTTCGCGGTGTATATCAATATGCCTAAACGACTTCTTCTATTTAATTTAAATTTCGGGTACTATACATTTTATTATTTAAATATTACTGGTTTAAATCCTGTATTAGTGATGTATTTAATGTAAGTTCACCGTATTCAAATGAGGCGGCACCAGGCAAAGCGTTGCCTAAATATTAGTTTAATATTTGGTAGATCGTATCACAGCCGCACTCGAATACGGTTGTAGCTCGCTCGCCAAAGCTTGCGTTAACGAATAATTTTCTAATTTGTATTACATTTACGGATATAGTATAGTAAAGTACCTAAGTTAAATCTTCGAGATTGAAGCTTATTAATGACTTATTTAAAAATAATTTTGTTTGTTCATCAATTAGGAATTTCAACTAATTCCGTGTAGTAAACAATAAAAATAAAAAAAATAAATGAGTTGCGCTACAACCTCTTTAGGTCTGGGCCTCAGATCTGAATCTGTTGCTCTGTTATTGTCGATGATCAGCCTTCCGTGTCTGACACACACCGTCGACCTTTTTGGGTCTAACGATGTTTGTTTTCCTTCACCGTTCGGGCGTATGTTAAATGCGCACATAGAAAGAAAGTCCATTGGTGCACAACAGGGGATCGAACCTACGACCTAAGGGATGAGAGTCGCACGCTGAAGCCACTAGGCAAACACTGCTCTAATTCCGTGTAGTACCTAGATATAGAGTAAATATAGAATAAACATACATTAGTAAGATTGAATGTGGATCAATATTCCATTCTAAATTATATCTATAGTGTAAAACGGTGTTAACACTTTTCCTTTTTTCCTAAGGTGTAGACAGAGACCACAGACCTGCACTTACTACGGTCCTGACATACCTATCTCGCTCCCTCCACCTTCATGTATGCTTGTCGTTCTTGAATAATACAGAACATCAGAACTTCATTTCTTAAATTGTATACTAAATTATTTTTTTATGAAACGTGGAAAACGGGCTGGAGGCTAACCTGATGTTAAATATTATTATTTTCTTAAAGAACTCTATGTACGAGTATATTTCCACTGCCAACTTCTTTTTATATTAAATAGAGTTAAAAAATCCAACGAGCTACAACCAAAGCACTATCAAATGAATAAATTATGTAAATAGTTCGAGGCGGGTTCTCGCTTTCTTGTAAATGATTTGCCGTTTCGCGTCTAATGGCCGCCGATACACGCACAGATCTACATATTATTAGTGCTTCGAATTATTTAATTATAAGCTTTTATAACCACGTGGCGTGCGAGCATGCAAAGTTGTGTGCTTTGAAGCGTCCAAGACCATTCCATCCATTCGACTGTCAATAAAATGTTACGTCACAATCTATTGACATTAACTGCTGCTATCAAAGTCAAATTATTAACAGAATAAGCAGGATTTAATATTAATTTGAATTTGCGTAAATTTTTATTATTTACTACGTGTAGGTAATACACGAATTTGAATTGCTGTTGTGTCATTCTTGCTTTGGCAGTCCTGGTCTGTGGAGAACTAATAATAAGAATAGCACAGAATGCCAATGAAAGGTTTAATCATACTAGAATTGTGTGTCACACATGTTGCGTTACATACATAATACAAATTAAAGCATAATTTTATAGCGATTTTTTGTTTGTTAACACTTTCGATTGAGATACTTAAAGTTATTTGCAATTCTTTTTGAGTTTCATTATTCATCATCATTTTCTTAATAACACCATCCTTTTTACTAGACACTGGTCTTTACTTTGAGGCATCAAAGTTGATATTTGCTTGTCAGTGCAATGAGAGTTTTATGGATGAAAGAAGCCGCTACCATTTGTCACATTTTTGGATCGATCTGCGAAAGTCGCGCCCGCCCAGTTTGCACCTTATATCTTGCTCTTTTTTCTTAAAGACATTAAGGAATGCGTATTTAATGGTCTTCTCTTTTGGGGCCGTGTCCAATCATTCTGTCATTAAAATTAAGGAAGCGTCGAGTTGATGATCAGTTTTGGACACGTGTTGGAGGGTCTATTTTAATTTAATTTTAATCAAACGAATGTAGTAGGTACTTCATGCTTCAGTAAGGCTCTGGATAACTCAATGTAATGAAATTTGCACATATTTATATTCATTAAATGAAATGAGAACATTTTGCTTCATTTATTGGTAAAAACACTAACACGAGAAAACACGGTCAAAAACTAGAATGCAGAGAATAAGGAATGTTTCATTTCTTTTAGTGTTATATGATGTGCCTGAATACATGTTTCTTTCTTTCTTTTAATAAACGAAATGTCAGATTTGAATTCAAATTGGACGCACATTATCAACAGAAAAATCTAAATTAAATAGATTTTATTGAATGAAAATCATTTAAGTTACATGTACCCAAAGTGGTACAATTAAAAAGACTAATAGGGACCTAAACTCAATACAAAAGTTTTAAGCATTAGTTACAGCGCTTTAACAAAGTTCATACATTCTGTACTTAACTAGTGGTATACAACATATAAATATATTTATTATGTATCTTTATTTGGTATTCGTTTTATTGCTTATATTTTATTTAGAGGCACGTAGCTTTTTGAGTCTGATCCTCGATATTTGGACATTAGATGTGGTGGTCTCCTCACGATGATTTACACTGTAGGCAAGTATTTGTTGTGCACAAATAAATCCATTCGAATGCGCGGTGTGGGAATTACGCGTCATTCAAATTTCCGAAATAAATAAATAAATTAAACAGTATGTATATATAAAGGTTGCATTCAGATTATGATTCCTGCATGTCAAAAACATATTGCATTTTCACATTAACCAAATTAAATTAGTTAAATGCGAAATAATTATTTGTAATGCATTGAAAGATTAACAACGATCTAAGCCTATATATAGACCAGGCAAATCTATCAACAGTACAAAGATTCCGCTCATTATCCACTTTCAAAGCGATTCTGCGAGTAATTACTTTAATATCGCGTATTAAGGTGATTGTGCGCATGCGATAATAGAGCTTAATGCGAGATAATTGCAAGTCTAACGGTAGTCGATGAAGACATAATTCCTTGAATTAATAAAACTAATGTGTGCGATACATCACTTGTCGTTTGTATATCGTGAATAGACTTAGAGCTGATAAAATTTAGTTTAATAATTTATTACTAACAGCTGAAAACTTTTTTAAATTTATTTTTTACGCCAACACACAGCCTATACAAAGGCACGTTTTCAAAAACAATATTTTTTATTAGCTTTGCTTAACTATTATATTGGGTCATGACTGTATAATTTATACTGTACTGTTTAATTTTGGTTAAATAAGTATAGAATACGTATAAAACGAATTGGCTGTAAACATAACGAAGGTTTGCTATGTTTTATTGATCAAAGGAAAATAATTATAATTTTAAACAAAATTCACGACTCCTTTGCTAAATAATATGTTTGTAACAAGCCAAATGAAATGCTTTAATAAATTATGTATCATTTTAAAGACAGTAAGGAACTAAGAGAATATTTAAAAAGGAATGGAAATTACCAAATTAATACTTTAGATTCAGTGTCCGGTGCACTTATATGGTACACGTGGTTTCGTCGAAATAATTTACCTAATGCATTGATCCGTGTTTTGATAGAAATAATAATTTTATTAAATTAATATAGGTATTTATTTGCTGAGGTAAATGTTCCGTCATTTCTATGGATAATAGGATATAAGATGATACCTTTTTAGTATTTCGTAGCCCGTACAAACGTATTAAGTTTACACCTTCACTGTGTTCGTCTTTCCGCACATCAATTGTTTAGTTAAATTGCGTGCTAAAGCGACTTTGCCAAAAGTGGATATTTTTTTTTCAAAAATTTTAAAATTTGTGAAAAAAATCTGGTATGATTCGTAAATTTAAAGTGTAGGCCGTTTATTGAAAAAATCTAAAAAACAGGTGATGACAGAACTGCTGAAGAATGGTAAAAACATGCCACGACTAATTAGCTCTGTAAAATTATGTAATAGTCTCCGGCTAGCAAGAATTTGAGACCCTACTACATTACGGTTGAATATTGTATGGATACTTTTAACTCATAAGCTTTTAAAATGAAATAATAATAAAGTGCCGTTGCCTGAGTACCGAAACTCATTGAAATATTGAATACCGATGCTTGAAATATAAAATTAATCACAGATCCATAGTCATGGTATTTCAGAACCGCACTCAATTTAACAATATCGAAAACGATAGTTTGCAGTAACTCGAGCAGTACAAATTCAGCCGCGAGCCGCTGATAGTTAATTGTTCGATTACACACATAACATTATAATAGCAAGTAAATTGTATGTTCGTATGAAACCATCAAACAATATTGTCTTTGACTAATCGCGCACGCGCTTCATACGCGGCCAAGTCACGGCAGTGTCATTGCGCACATTTCAACGGAGTTTATCGCTCTCTTGCACGACACCGATATTGCCCGAAGCAATTTTCAAAAGAAGAGCGTTTAAAACTCTCGCTTAACAAAAGTACCACGGACAAAAGAGCTCATACCTCGTCTTAATTAATATGATTAATGATGGGAAATCGCGGCAAGTGTTTGAAGCCGTGTTACTGCAATCGGGGAAATAAATTAATTTTATTAGTAGTCCTTTCTAATAGAATACAGACGAGTGCCGAAATCGCTCCCAAACTAGCTTACGGTTATTTTCTGTTCGTGTCTCTAATTTAAAAATTGGGCGTTAAAACTTACCGATTTATATTTAAATTTACGACATCATGCATAGATGATAGCGTATAAAAAGGAAATGTGACGGTTTATTAAAGACTGCGACTAACAAGGTAGAGAACGAACCGCTATAACGACGCTTGCATCGTATTAATGTTTAACGATTGTTAATTAAAAATATTATTATATGCTTTTGACTACCGTGTTCTCTCGATGTCGGACTCCAATCATATGCTACTTTATTACGGATCTTATAATTGTAAAATGATTAGATCAGGATTCGCAGTAAAACAAATATAGTTCGCGCGGACGCGTTGTTCTAAACATATTTTCTCATGTTTCTTACTCAAGCGTGAAATTAAAAGTCAATTTGAGCTCTATGGCCTGGTGCGAGGGTTTAAATAATAGCTAGTGACGAGACCTGGCCCCGGGCACGATCGTGGTCGAGATAATTAGAAGCCGCGAGTCTGTGGGAGCTATAAAAACGGCAAATTGACCGGCGGGATAACCAGAAAGGCACAATGTGTTAGATAATAATTTCCAAATTACAGGTTGTGTTAGTTCGCGAGCGAGACTGGCCGATCTTTTTTCTTGAACGCCGACCGAGGTGCTAAGGGCAGGCTAATTATTATTTGGGTATCGGGCAAAGTTTTAATGCAGCTGCTACCTGTATAAATATTTATTATAAAAATCCAAAGGCCAATTTTGATGGAATCCAATTAAATCGATTATAAAGTTTAATCAAAAGTGTAACGACTTGCCTTATAGAGGCACATAAACAAACCTCACAGATATTATGTATAATTATCATAAATTGATACGAGCCGCTCTATCTTTGATGTATCAGACATGATATTACGGTAGTTATAGATGTCGGAATGGGTTTCAATCAGAGTCAATAAGCGATTCTATTTGCAGAATGCGTACACCTAACAGTGATTATGTGTAAACATTGGCCCTTGTCAATCAATATTGTTTAAGAAAGAAATTATAGGATTATATGGAATCTTTGTCCATAAAGATACAGATAATAGTATCCCCAAACTTTGAATTCAAGTTTGTTTGACTAATTTCGTGAACCCTGTCCCAATACCATTGTGTTTGTCAATGATAAATGGTCGCGGGCGGCGCTTTTCATCTCTTGGACTCTAAGATGCCGCCCGTAAAAAATAAGTTTACAATTTGGTACTCTGTGACGTACAGCATATAGCTCATTTTATGGTGTCAATTTATAATTAGAAAACAGGACTAAATGATATGGTACTAATCAATGTTGAGAATAAAGGTAGTAATGCGGTTTAATATCATTTGAAAGAGACCTTTCGGCGGGTAGTTGCATTCATTCGTAATGAGTTTATTCAGTTGCTTAATGGGATGAATCGTGGAAAGTAAATAACACTTGTAGCTGTTGATTAAGTATTTATTACCAATGAATCATAAGATAAATAGAGAAGCATTATTGAACAAAATCTACGTTATATATTTACTATTTTTTTTATTGTCGATCAACGATAATACACTGAATTTATAATTTTATAACAATATCTAAAAAGCTTCTAAAAGCCTAAGATAGACTGTAATTTAATAAAACACTATTTTGACCGGATTGAAGTTATGTATTATTATAAATTTAACACCGTGACCACGCACGCTGTAAAGCACGCGAAACGTCGGATAAATTTAAAATTATGTTAAATTTATAATAATACATAACTTCAATCCGGTCAAAATAGTGTTTTATTAAATGAATAAAAGTTATGTTAATCAAAGACAATACTATAGACTGTAATTCGTTAACACGCATATGTATCAATTATCTGTTATACATCTATACTGATATTATAAGGACGTGTTTGTATTTGAGCTTGTAACGAATAAACTTAAATCTACCAGAGATTTAAGAACTATTTTACCGTTAGAACGTACAGTAACATAGGCTACCTATATATAGGCCATATTTGTTACTAATATTATAAAAAAAATGTCCAGCAGCGCGAAGCCCGGACAGGACGCTTCTTTCAATTCAGATACGATTTAGATGTTCATTGGAAACCTTCCTTTGAGTGCTATTATGCAAATTTTCATCATATTAATGTCTTTTATTCGACTGATATACCTTATCCAATATCGATGTGAGGATGAAAAATAGATTTTCCGATTCTCAGACTTACTGAATATGCATAAAAAATTTATAAGAATCGGTCGAGCCGTTTCGGAGGAGTATGGGAACGAACATTGTGACACGAGAATTTTATATATTAAAAGATAATATATTTAAGCATTAGCCTTTCTAAATCATTAAGAACCGACGTAACCGTTATTCAAACGTGAATTAGCATGAAATACTATATGGTTTTGAATGCTCTATTTATGAATGTAATGACAATGGGCATTATGTTGTATAAGCAATAAAAATCAATGTCGTGGTAAGGAGCACAATAGTGTCGGAGGTGTGGAGTCGGTTCCAATTTGTTACGGTTTCACGTCGCTATAGATAAGAGATTAACGACTAAAGACCACCACGTGGACCCTGGTACTTCTGAGTCCCGTAACCCAAAGGAGGTAACATATTTCTGGATATGTTTCCCTACTTTTTTTTGGCGAGACAAGTTACGTTAACAAGAAATCTTAGCAGTGCCGTCTAAAAGTGAAGTCTAAAGTAATAATCCTCTTATGTGTGGAACATCTTTTGTCTTATTTTATTTCCTAGCTCTTCCAACTAGACGCTTTATTGTTTGGCCACAAACCCAATATCCTACAGTATATGCTGTCTTGCCACGTTCTCTAATAAAGAGCCTAGATTTTTTATATGCAAATTAGTTCTTATCTTCTTGTTTCTTAAAATATTTTGTTTTTGGAATTCCTAACGAAATCAAACTTTCTCCAAGCTCCAAGCTCGATTTTCGTACATAAATAACACTGTATTGTTATTACGTACACATAGTAAAAACAAGATATATAATGAAAATTACCGAAATACTATGATGCAATAAAAAGCATTTTAGAAAAATATATAAAATAGGAAAATTTAAAAAAAATTAGTTCCGAATGTCCGCTGATATTCTAGAAATCGATAAAAGGTTAATTTCAGAAGTTGAATTTAAGCATCGTGGTCACAATGGTATTGCGGTCGGGAGATGCGGGCGCCTGCCTGACACCAATTATTACTTGCTGCCTGTTCCAAACATTTGACTATATAGTCTCCGTTGCTAAACCACAGAATAAATAATTAATAGCTCTTGCAAAACTTAGAGAGACAAAACTAGGTATCAGGTCGTAAAATCAATTAGTTGAATTCTAACAAGCTTATAACATACCTATCTTTAAATAAACGTTCTTTGGTCCATTTCTATGTTCCATATGAAGCATTAAAGCCGAAAATGAAAGTGAGTGGGCTAATGCTCCGAAGGTATCCAATTCACCTCAGACCAGTAAGTCAGAACTGACAACGATAGGTACATTATTGCTGAGGCGAAAGAGGCCGCAATGAGACCAATCAGGCTGGTGTTCTACATACCCTGGATGCCCTCTGGGACATGAAAGTCAATATGTATGCTTATAGCTTATAATATATCTTCTTACTTCTTGTACGGCTTTTAGTTTCCAGAGATGAGAAACATTACTTTTGGCTTAATCTATTTATATATATTTATTTATATATATATAATCTAAAATAAGACTTTAACTATTAATGTCAAATAATAATTACTTAAGTAAATATTCAAAATATATAAGCAGCAGTCTCTCTGTCTAATCTGCCTTGTTCAATACGCGCCGTTCCGTCTACACTGCCAACGTTTTGGGGAGGTTACACATAAGAGTTATGAGACCAAATTACCGCCAAAGCGTTGTTTGAACGGACCAAAAGTAATTAACTACAATTGACTTAAACTTTAATTTCGTAGGGTTTAATGGACAAACTTTACTAGAAAATTATAAATTCAAGCGAATATACTTTCATGTCTATGATTATAAGAATTGATATGAAGGAGCTTTGTATGCATGTGGTACAAATTGTACACTTATTATGTTTTTAAAATATATATATATATATATATATAAATAAATAGATCAGTGGTGCTACAACCTTTTTAGGTCTGGGCCTCAGATCTGTTTCATGATCATTTGTTAATCTAATAGGCAAGTAGGTGTTCTGTGCCTGACGCACGCCGTCGACTTTTGGGTCTAAGGCAAGCCGGTCCTCACGATGTTATCCTTCACCGTTCGAGCGAAAGTTAAATGCGCACATAGAAAGACAGTCCATTGGTACACATCCGAGGATCCAACCTACGACCTCAGGGATGAGAGTCGCACGCTGAAGCCACTAGGCCAACACTGCTGAATATATATCCAATATAAAATTAATTCTTTTATATCTTTAATATCAATGCGTTTTGAAAGTGTGTGCAATACAATAACTAAAGTATTATTTAGAACAAATAGGAATATAATTTTATAAGCAAGTACAAATATTTTTATATTCATTTTATTATAAAAGTCTTTTGTACAATCTCCATCGCCTGTAACACACGGCGCACGCGCAGGCTCACTTCACTCACTAATCGAGTTTGTCGGTCGATGTTATCTCTGAACTGCGAGTTAATAGTTCTAACGCCTCCTCACCTCCCCCGACACCCCGCAAACAATGAAAACATGTTTAATTCATCGGAAAATCTACGGGATCGTTGAATAATAAGAGATTAGTGATGCGTCCAATTCTTTTAGAATTTAAATTATACCTTTTTATAGATACGGGTTGTTAGATATGTAAGCATTTTAATTGTATTTTTACAAAGTAAATGATGTTTATTATATATACACAAGTTTCGAGCCGTTTATAAGCACCTGCAGCTTAGCAATCATGAAAACGTAGGTTGAAACACAAACGTTGACATATTTTTAACCGACTACAAAAGAAGAAGTTTAGTTAGTTAGTCGATTTGAATGACCGTTCTATCTAAGGACTCGAACTTGCAGCGTTTTGGCGTAAAACTAGCGCCGCCGCGTCCAGATTAGTTGCTGACAGGTGTATGGTTTATTTACTTATGCCAATGAATGAAGTAATTAACGAAGTAGTTGTACTACTATAATAAGCCAACGTTTCATGAACATCTGAACTATAATTTTAACGTACGAGTTAAAAATGCCTTAGTAGAGATCAAGACATTCGCGAAAACTGAAAATCGAAGTGCCAAGTCGTAAAAATTCCATTAATAAAATTTTGAATCAATACATTATGTGTTTTATATTAGTTGGGGGAAATAACTTACGCTAAACCCTTAATAGGATCTTCATATATAAATTAATTCTTTATCGTTAATTAAAGTAACCAGTCAAAACAAATGCATGCTAGTGCATAGTATTTTTGGGTCTAAATATTAAATTAATTAGTAGAAAAACTAGACGCGTATACCACACGCGACTTCTTTTCTACTGCGTTATAATTTTTTGTAATAATTTTGTTAGTAAATTATTTATGGGACAGGTTCAGCCTTGCGATTCCGTAACTCACTTTTCGAACTCTCACAGCGGTTTTCGCTGCGGCGGTGCGCTCAAATCAGTCGTGAAGCAGTCATTTTACGATTTGGCATTCTGATAAACAATAAACTACAAGCTCCCTCCGCTTGTCAAGATGTAATGTGAAATTGCTCAACAGAATACCATGAGATTCCAAAAATTACATGAGTGGGGAAGGGAGCGTTGTTAGTGCGAGGTGAACTCACGGATTAACAGAATCGCACGGCAGATGAGGAAGACGTGAGCTGATATTATTTTTAGAAGAATAGGTACCTTAACACTATAATTTCAAACCCTACAAGAATCGAATGGGGTTTCCCATTCGAAGTTCTTCGCGTTTTCTATAATATAAATTCATCATAAATAATCAACTTGTTAAACATTGTCGGAGACAATTTAGAGACAGTGTGACGTTAAATAGCCATTTTTATTAGCTGTTTTATTCAATATTGAGAAAGAAACACTAATTAATCACTTTTATATAGCTAATCAATCTCAAATTTACCAAGAGTAATTAATTTGTGCAATATGATTGATGTCCGAGTGATTGGCCTACTTTTACCGGAAGCAATGTTTTAGATAACAAAAGCCTCCATTACTTGAACATAATAGGTATTGTTCTGATGCCTTTACCCATGGGAACTATGATTTATTATATAAACTGTATATGTTGTGATGTGTGTGATGATGTTTGGACCTTTACTGGTTTGTTTTCGACTGAGTTGGTTTAATTTAATCGGATTATAAATTATAAATTAACATTTACTGGTACATCAAATTGTAAAATGAACGAGAAGAACTGGCAAGAAACTGTCCTCCAATCCTGGTGATTACCAAGTATGTTTTTTAAGACGCTTGTAAAGAGCGGTTACCAAAACAACTCCACGTGACATGGAATGAATATATTATTATATATGATTCATTGAAATTATTAATTAAGAAACAAAAGGTCCCGACAGTGGGCATGACGAAATAGAAGTCCGCAGTTACATCGTAAGAACAAAGACGTAAATTAATAACATTAATCATTCAAGCTCTAGATCGCACCCTTAGAGCCTAGGGCCTAACTCACATTTTTGGTGAAGTGATATTTAAATGCTAAGGGAATTTAAATGTAGCAGCGCTGAGAGAGAGAAAATGTGGACAATAATAACTCAGTAAACATCTTTGTGCTCGCTCTCACCCACCTGCCGATCTTACTACTACGAGTCACTAATTCATAAAGTGTCCATTTTTAAAGAAGTTAGACTGTTCAAATGTTGTGCAATTCGTGTTTGTACTTAGACAAAAAAAATAGATGAGTTTCGTTTCAACCGTTACACGTTGAACTTCCAACTTTTACTAATATAATTTTTTTTTCTACTAAGTGTTAGTATTATTACATTATTTTTCTTTTGTAGCGACTAAGGCGCAAACTAGCTCCTGTGGTCTCTGACAGAATGACCAGCGCCGTGGAACAGTCTGCTCCTCAGCATAATGCTGTTAGTTATTTTGTAGGTCTTATATGTAATAGATCCCTACATTACCAAGGAAGTACAAAAAAATATCCCAGACTGATTCTGTAGATGTATTACATAATTTTTGTAATATTTTTTGTAGTAAGAGGCTCAACTAAATTTTTTTAAACAATCATTTTACAGAATTTATTAACATTTAACTAAATTTTTGTTATGAATTATCATAGAACAAATCGTTTCATATTGATGACTTAAATAAAAAACTTATTATATTAAAAAAATAAAGCCGTAGTTGAACAAATCAAAATCTTAAAACGCCATTTCCCAAAATTATTATTTTTCGAATTATGTATATAAATAATAAATGTGTATTATTATGGGTGGATGCTAATTTTATTTTATGAAATAAAAAACTTATTATATGATATTTGTAAGTAAGTTGAAGCTGATTGGGGCAGATACTGTGAATTTCCACCCGTCATTTCGACGTCCGTCGTTCCGCGCACCAACACTATGGGGAACTACTCGTAGCTGTCCAATGAAGTATTTCCGAACCTATTCGAGACAGGGTCCTTCAACAGCGTACAAATTCCTAAAAGCCCGTCAACGCACTTGCCGTGTGAGTGTGGAGTTCTTGTTTAGACAATAGAATACAAAGTGTAGATATTAATGGCAAAAAATCAAAAGGATCTGTGGTAACTATGGGTGTTCCGCAGGGTTCAATTCTAGGTCCTTTCTTATTCCTTATCTATATCAATGATTTACCTTTTGTGTAAGGGATGATTACAAAATCCTATTATTTGCGGATGACACTTCGCTTGTTTTTAAAGTTAAGCGTCACTTGAAAATTTTGACCAAGTTAATTTGGCACTATCTAAGGTTGTCCATTGGTTTAATGTTAATAATCTGCTTTTGAACTCAAGTAAAACTAAATTAATAAAATTTTCTACGCCTAATGTGAGGCAGTTAAGCACCAATGTACAACTGAATGGAGTAGAGTTGGACCTGTTGAGTCAACTGTTTTTCTTGGCATTACTGTTGACGCCAAACTAAGTGGGGCCCACACATTAACAAATTGTCTGGAAGGCTCAGTTCAGCTGCTTATGTGTAAGGAAAATTAGACAAATTACTGATGTGGATACAGCCAGAATTGTTTATTTCAGTTATTTTCATAGCTTGAAGTACGGCATTCTCCTTTGGGGAAACTGTGCGGATATTAATACAATCTTCTTATTACAAAAAGAGCTGTCCGCGCTATATATAACCTGGGTCCTAGAGTTTCTCTCCGAGAGAAATTCAAAGAGATAAACATTCTGACTGTAACTTCACAATATATTTTTGAAAAATATACTTTATGTTCACAAAAACGAACCTGATTTTGTCAAATTGTCTGATCTTCACTCCCGAAATACTAGGAACAAAAATAATTTAACAGTTCATGCTACTCGCCTTCATAGAATAAGCAACTCGTTCATGGGTCAATGTATACGCTTTTACAATAAACTTCCTATGGATGTTCGTAAACTTCCCCTTAAGAAATTTAAATTTTTTATTAAATCAAAATTATTAACTAAAGGATATTACAGGATATCCATTATTTAAATGATAGAAACGCCTGATTGAGCTGCTCGCTTATACAGCTATCGCTTGTGTTTTTTTAAGCTGTCTTTCACTTTTTTTTTTTTTTGCATGTTGTACATATCGACGTAGGAAAGCATATTTGCTGTAAGTAGACAAAATACCTAAAGTGACTTTTTACTGCCATTAGAATCAGAAAAAAACCGCATCGAATGTCCCGGGTCCTGTGTCTCTACGATGAAAAAAATTACATACGCGGTTGAAAACGCTCGTACTTATATTTTTTTAGTAAGATTAAATGCTGTATGTAGACCAAAATCCAGTCATTTTAGACAATTTGTACTTACAGCAAAAGAAAATCTGCATTTTTTACTTTACAAATACTTACTTCTTCCCATTTAAAAACTTAACGGTACTTAAGCATTTCTGCGGCGTGTGATTTTTACATTCGTTTACTTACAGCAAGCTTAGGGAACCTACAGTTTTAGTTTTTTTTACCATTAACGACATGTTATTACAACCAAACATTACATTACCAAATGACCCACTGATTTCTAGATCTAATCATAATTATAAACTAATCTTACATCTTGAATTGCAATTGAAATACCAAATACATAAATTTACTGCATACAGCATATTTACCGACTGTAAATGGATAATATTTCCGCGCGTACATTTTTCTTCCTTAGTTACAGCGTTTTAAAGGTTTGTGATTTAAAAAACTGTATGCTGTAACTAGCCAAACACGTACTTATAGTAACTTTGGATAAAAAGTTTACATTGCAAATGGTGACTGGCAGTTAAATAAATATATGTTTCAAAAATGGTAGCAATATCATGGATAGGTTCGACACTATTAATTTTTTTCCGAAATTAATTAAGTTTTTTGGCTCTGGTGAACAATTGCAATATGTCTACTTACAGCAAATATGCTTTCCTACGTCGATATTTACAATCTGACATGTCTTGTGCTTTTGCATATGCATTTTATTTTATTCTATTGACATGTTTGTGCTTAGTGCATATTCATTTTTTACATTTTTTTCTCTACATTACTGACATGTTTTGTGCTTAGTGCATATTCATTTTTTCTTTTTCTACAATATGACATGTTTTGTGTTTTGCATACAATATTTTACACTTTGACATGCCAAGTGAATAATGTTTATATTACGATTATATTTTTCAATTTAATTATTTTTCCTTGCTTTAAGGTACACCTTAAAAATACATTTTGTATCCATTGTAAGTGTAAACATTATGCGGGTATATCATAAACTCTTTTGCTTGATTTATAATTTGATACATTTTAGTATATAGTTATTTTGGGTGGGATCTGAGTGAGTTGTTGCCCCACATATTTTTATGGTGCCACTGGCGGTATTATGTGTAGGGTTGTGGGCTCCCTCAAAAATGGTTGAGCTGCTGAGCTATTCGGGGCATGCTTGCCGTGTGGAAGGTTGCTCAGATCGATTGGTTCTTTCTTCCAAAGACCAGTCCAGTAAATACTCTGCATTTGTTTACACCAATTTATTAATTTATTATTGTATTATCTGGACTATAAAAGAGACTAAGACGAGTTTGTTTCGACATTTCTTCTCAGGGCAGTAGTTAGGAAATGTCGACTTCATCTAGTTTAGGATGACATTGTAAAAGTGATTTAATAGTCCTATGAAGAATAAACTATTATTTCATTATTATTTCATTCTTGCAGTTTAATTGTCCATGGGCGGCGGTATCACTTAGCATCAAGTGAGCTACCTGCCTTTTAATTTTGATATTTTTTATAGGCAGAAGCGCTTAAAGCTTTAAAAAAATGGAAAGAATAACAAGTGTTTTTAAATATACTCATGAGGTACATAACTGATTTTATAGCATTTTTAACGCATTAAAACAATTTAAATTCGATTGTGTTCACTTGTTACCCCTCGTCCATTGTTTAGGGGTAAGAAAATGGATAGAGCTTGTTACTTATTATTCAATGCTCTCGAGGGGAGAGTGCTTTTCCGTCCTTCGTGATTCGACTCATTTTTCCCAAGTTATGTTGGGCTTTGAAAAATAGCATTTTATCCTTTGAATATTTTTCAATATAAGAACATACAGCGTAGCCATATTATATGAATTAGTCCGCGTTTATTAATAATAGTCCAATACTCAATTTTAAAAGGATAGTTTCCTTATCTAAATGGGACTGAATTGGAAAAAAAATCCACCAAACAGTGCAAAAATTATATTTAAATGTCTTATGGACCAGTGAAAACTACTCAATACGATATTTTATGTTTTAATCAAATTGTTGAAACTGCGTAGATTTTCTATTTATTCCAATTGAATGCATACGAATCTCGTTTGGTGTCAATCATTACTATGTACCTATGTCAAATATTGGCTTCAATATGTGTTATTACTTATTCGTTTTAACCACAATTTGATCTAGAGTGATGCGATATTATTACCTATAAACACGGATAAACCAGTGCTACAACGCTACAAAGTTTTAGGTCTGGGACTAACATTTCTGTATATTTCGTGATCATTTGTGTTTTCATCGTCAAGTCGGTGAATCAGCCTCCTGTGCCTGACATACGCCGTCAACTTTTTGAGTTTATGGCATGTCGATTTTCTTACGATGTTTTCCTTCACCGTACCAGCGAGTGTGTAATTCGCACAAAGACAGAAAGTCGATCGGTGCAGGACCGAGGATTGAACCTACGATCTCAGAGTTAACGGTTACGGACTGAAACTACTAGATCAACAGTACTTATGGCTTTTATAAAGTTGAAAAACAATTTTTAACCAATGTCCTCTAATAACATTTTTCGTTTCTGTTTAATAATTGGTATCTGTGGGCATTTCATAGAATATGTAAGTAAATATTTAATTATGTAATTTAATGAATTCAAATCAATCGGTCACACTCGCAATAAGAATACAAAAATACAACCGCGTTTTAACAAAAAATATTTTCTATTATTGTTATTAATTAGAAAAGTGATTCACACCTTTGGTGCGCTAATATGACAAATGCTGCGTCGGCGCAGCTCAAAGGTAAACGGGGCGAAGCGCCGCGGGGCGTACTGCCTGTCCGATATTAATTATCTGTATCATTGGATATTTCGGAGATTATCGCACTTGTGTACAGGCGTCATTATTGGGTGTATAGCAGTTCCATCCACCATATTATAAACAGATTTTTATTGAAGATTTCTTAATTAAGATGAAAGAAGTTGGATGTGTGTACATATGTGATAAATATAATCATAATTATATGAGAGCCTGCAACTCTCATATCTGAGGTTAGGTTAGATCTCCGGCAGTGCAAAAATGGACTATGTGTCTATATGTACGCATTTAACACTCGCTCGTAGGGTACACAGTACGGCATGCCATAGACCTAAAAAGTCGACGGCGAGTGTCAGGTACAGAAGGCTGATCACCTATAATAGACAACAAATGATGACGAAACAGATGCAGAATTTCCAGACCTTAAAAAGTTTTATTAAATGTAATTTTATTGTTTACACGGTTTTAACTTCGAAGTTTTGACGAGTTCATGTTTACCCTCTGTTTAGAAACAACCCTTAAGTCTTCATCTTGAGACATGTCACTGTCAATGTCAAGTTTTGACCGCGGTTTTCTGACTATCAGTCCATTAGATAGTCTCATAATATTTATTTATATAGTTTTCTAAGCCCTTAAAAAACTACAAATTAGATCGTATTTATTTTATTATTCCTCCATTACTTACTCAATACCGCTCAGAATAATCGCTTATATTTTAAACAGTTTTACAGTTACAATTTAAAAGGCAATTTAATATTAATTCATTACATCTATCCATTTTTATAAATTCAATTAGTGGTCGCATATAATGGAGTTGCCTCGGGGTAACGGCATGTGGTGTGGCTTTGAGGGTAGCCCGCTCTATATTATAATGTATTCCACACCTTTTGTAGTTTTCGTATGTGGTTGGAGCCAGGAAGTTTGACCAGTCCATTGCTCGATATAATAATTCCTAAAATAATGCTTACAAAGGGTACATTTACACAAGTTTTAAATTTTTACTAAAAATATTGTAACCGGTACAGGTGATTAACTGTCATCTCCTACAAACTCAAAAAACTATAACCTCAAGAATCAAATACGACTATCGGGTTTTCTGAGTGTATTAAGCACATCCGTTGTATGTCTAAAGAGCTTAAAATAGACGAATTGTTATTAATATAAGCTTTTACAATTACGATAGTCAAGTATGAATTCAAAATTGAATACTATTAATTCTCACCTCCTGTTTCCAGGCCTAATTTTGATGTCCGAGGATATACAATGCCAATTCCCCGCGATTCGCGAATTCGATATGTAATATAATAACTAGGTAAATAATATAGATCATCCACTCATGACCGTCTTAGGGTTGTTTGAAATCGCTCTTTATGAAAATACATAAAACTATTCTAGTACATATACCTCAATCTAATCTGGAGCATTAATAAAATTCAGATTTTCAATGTTTATATATTAATCTCTGGTCATAGACAAATCTTGGGATATGCGAAAACTTTGTTCAAATAGGGTGCCGCCTGAGCTCACAATCGATCAAAACAACAACGAATTGATTATTCTGAGCAGTGTATGAAGCTGTTCAATCGTAATAATTCCGATTCTTTAAAATAATAATATAATAATAATAAAGCCCGTTTTATTTCCAATAATGACAAAAACGAATTATAATATACAGCTTAGATTATTTTACATTTTTATACATTTTTTTTCTTTTGCTTGTTATCCTATATCCTAGCTTCCTTCAGTACCGTCGATCGGAACCCCTTCACCGGTAAAGGCCTCGTCCAGCTTTTTCCAACTGACTCTGTCTATGGCTCGTTCTCCATTCGTTTCCTGCTACCGCTTCTACTTTTTCTATCCGAATTTTTAAATCAGAATTTTGAAAGTTTTGGCCCCTAGTGACTTTTTCCTTTTCGCCACATTCGCCGAAATTGAAGCTTTTTTGAGGCTAAGGAACAAATCGTATGTAGGTAGGTATAAAAATAGTATCGAAAAATTTTAGGACCCCTATAATCAAAGTATCGCTCTCGAAGACAACGATATTAAATAAACAAATCAAATTCTATCAAAAAAAAATGGTTTTTATTTTTTAACCTATGAACTACAACTGTTAGAAATTCCATTTCCATTAGTGCACAGCCGTGACTCGAACGCACTGTTAAGAGTCGCACGTTTGTTGACTAGGTCAACTACGCTTAACAATGAATACGGTAACTTAGTAGAGAGGTACATTATATTATTCCTTTTCCTAATAATAGGATCAATAATACCGACGCGACGTTGCTACACTCGGAGCCGATAGTCCTCTGCCATCTCATAAATAATATCACAACAAATATTGTAATAACAGTACAAAAAGGGGAAGAACAGACAGAAACCGCTTCACTCTCCACATCCTTAGAAACTCATTTCGAGGTTAACTAACACCTCTCCAGATTAAACTCTTTCTAATCCCCGACTAAGACACGAAGAGATTTTCGATATATTTAATTGTGGATCTTATGTATGATGCAATAATGGTTAGAATGGCATAAGGGTATTAGAACGTAAAATTTTATGGGGACATTAAAGTTAAGTGGGAAATCCGAAAAGGAGTGATACAACCGAAGGCTAGCAGATGTCGGCGGTTTGATACTCAATTATTTACACTCTATAAAAAGGACATTATACGAGTATTAGAATATAAACCTCGAACTTGGGAAGACAGTGTTTATGATGTACGGGATCGATTAAAAACCTAACGTGGGATGGGTAGATAAGCAAAAGCTTTAGCACAAGTTAATATTAATTACATCTGTCTAAGAACAAATGGATTATCCAATGTGTTTGATTATCACAGCACGTACAGGCATGTCTTAGGGTAATTCGTAAAGCAGAGTCAATACTTCACGCAAATGTCATATTGGATCTGCCATACGGAGTCTTGTGACCCAAAAATAACCTGTATCATGGACTTACCTTTAATTAACAATCGTAAATGAAACAGATGCCAAAACCCCTGATGCGTCACTGGAAGCCTGGATATTAAATAATAATATCAGTAATTGAAAGTAATAAAAGGCAAGTAGGTACAAAAGCAAGTTAGCACCTATGCCGAATAAAAGTTCTGAAAATCTGAAAAGCAAGTAAATTCGTACTATTGTCTTGGGTCTCATCTTGTGTCACTTGTGGTGAATGGTCGTACTTGAATTCGTGTATGTGGTGATGTTAGTTATTTCGACTATGCATTTGCGTGTTGTTCCCACGAGAATGTAAGTAACCTATTTCACCATGCCTCCTGCTGATAGAGGACAATTCTTTGTTTTTAATTTATTTTGTTATTATTTATTACTTAAGATGTCATGTGGAACATGGTGTAATGGTTGCAGCTCCTTACAAACGTTGTGTAAAACAAAAAACTTGGCGATTAAAAAGAGTGGCGGAGACTTTATTGCCAGTTCTACGCCCTTGATTTGAGAACTGGCAGTAAATGTAAAATTAGAAGCATTTCATATATATATACTGCTCAAAACAATTAGCGGAACAAGATTTTTCTCCTTTCTATTGCTTAAACTAAAATTAGATTTAAATTAACTTGTACGCTATTTTTTACCTTGTTAATTACTACAATTAATAAAAAAATCAATTTGTATTTTTTTTATTAAAAAAAAATTAAAATGTGCATTGTAGACGAAAAACAAAGTGACGTCTTTGAATTTTCATTACTTTCTAATCACAGAAAAACACATTTTAAGTAGTTTTTTCAATCTTTTGAGTATTAATAGAAATTGAAGTGAGCCTTTTGAGTATTGTTATTCATTGGAAGCGAGTGAGTTTAGGTCATAATGCCAGATCTGACTGAATTGCATGTCTCCCGAGCTATCGCTTTGCTTGAAGAGGGTCGAACTATGCGTTATGTAGGAAATGATTAGGAGTAGCCCCTTCTGTTATCTACAGACTTTGGAAGCGATACCGTGAGACGGGAGAATACTCACGAAGGCGTGGTCAAGGTCGAAAGAGAAAAACTACACGTTTGCAAGATCGCTACATCGTCAACTGTGCTTTACGTACTGCAAGAGATCTACAAAATACACTAAGGACGGCTACTGGTGTAGAAATTTACGACCAGACGGTAAGAAATAGGTTGTTGGAAGCCAATTTGAGATCACGCCGACCAGTTGGGCTGTGCGTCTAACAATTCAACATAGAAAGCTCGCCGACAGTTCGCGCAAAATCACGCTAATTGGCAACTTCGACATTGGAGGCAGTGCTTTTTATGACGAATCACGATTCCGTCTAAAGTTGCCGTCCTTAGGTATTTGTAGATCTCCTGAGTTGTAGTGCGGTTACGTAAAGCAAGTTGACGATGTAGCGATCTTGCAAACGTGTAGTTTTTCTCTTTCGACCTTGACCACGCCTTCGTGAGTATTCTCCGTCTCACGGTATCGCTTCCAAAGTCTGTAGATAAAGAAGGGGCTACTCCTGGATCATTTCCTACATAACGCATAGTTGACCCTCTTCAAGCAAAGCGATAGCTCGGGAGACATGCAATTCAGTCAGATCTGGCATTATGACCTAAACTCACTCGCTTCAATGAATAACAATACTAAAAGGCTCACTTCAATTTCTATTAATACTCAAAAGATTGAAAAAACTACTTAAAATGTGTTTTCTGTGATTAGAAAGTAATGAAAATTCAAAGACGTCACTTTGTTTTTCGTCTACAATGCACATTTTAATTTTTTTTTAATAAAAAAATACAAATTGAATTTTTTTTATTAATTGTAGTAATTAACAAATTAAAAGGTAAAAAATAGCGTACAAGTTAATTTAAATCTAATTTTAGTTTAAGCAATAGAAAGGAGAAAAATCTTGTTCCGCTAATTGTTTTGAGCAGTATATAATTATATATATATATATATATATATATTTGACGTTCATAAGTGTACCTTGTGTTACCTATATTAATAAATGATTTTTAACTTTGACAGTGGCATTTAGTTTAATCATGAGTTTCACAGTATGAAACGCATTCGTCTAAATAACCTACGTTCGATTTGTATAAATATTAGCCATAATACTGCGATTTTACTCCTGAGTAAATTAGGCGGTCAATTCTCTGTCTTTCCTCAACTACTTTTCAAAACAATTATTTCACCGAAAATTTTGCAGTGGAGCATTTATTTGTATATTTATTAATGCTTCTTGGCGTTATCTAATAGACAACTAATCGTATCAATATCCTTTAATAGTATATTTAATCCTAAGTTCTATGACTTTAAAGTTATTAATTAAATAATATTTTTTCTTTCAACGCGAAAAATCCCGTCGTCTATGTTATTTTTTTTATATACACAAAATTCTGTGTCTACCAACCGAAAATACCTACTTATTTAAGGAGTCTAAGATTAAGATTCACAGTCAAGACTTATAGACTAGACTTATATATAGTATACTTAAACCACCAACTTTACCAAAACTGCCGCGCTCGTACTGCATATACCTATCCACTTTTCCTTCTTACTTAAAATATTTTTCTGTATATTTGCGTGCGACAACAGTCGTGGTCATCGATAGACTTTTACGTGAAGTTCCTTTTTTAATTCGCCTTTATATTTTTTGTCTTCAATATTTAATTCCCATAGTAAAACCATTAAGCGGCGATATCTAGTAGATAT
The DNA here is from genome assembly GCA_905332375.1 of Pieris macdunnoughi. Taxonomy (NCBI): domain Eukaryota; kingdom Metazoa; phylum Arthropoda; class Insecta; order Lepidoptera; family Pieridae; genus Pieris; species Pieris macdunnoughi. The sequence continues at coordinate 6,793,725 of CAJOBZ010000005.1, read as the reverse complement.
TTATAATCCACCGTGCTCAATCGGGCAGCTTTTATGGCGTCCTTGACTCAGTCACGGCAAATATCAGTATTGGGTAAAAAATCACAGGTAGAGGCAAATATTTGTGAACAATTTGTTGAATTCACACTTAATAACAAGATGAAGGCGTTTTTTTAAATCTATCGGCGGCGATTTCAAAGGAAATATATGGGCCACGTGATCGTATCGCATAGGGTTTTTGGATAGCATCAGTTTTGACACAATAGGTCTAGAATAATTATTGATGGATTGCAATGCAATACGCTTTCTGAAAGTGATCGTGGGTACTGTTGACTAAGCTTAGCTCTTAATTTATTCTTTAAAATGGTAGATATGAAAAACGTAATGTTTTCCACCTCTGGAAATTATGACAATTCTTGACAAATTAGCAAACAAACAAAAATATTTGCAATACAATTTCACAACTCAAATTTGTCAGGAAATGTATCACATTGAAAATGTGAAAATCACTGTAAATTTCCGCCATTATTGTCGTAGCTAAAGCGTAGATGCTTACTTTCGTAGCGTTCATTATATATTGAAAATTATTTCGTAGAAGTTTATTAGATAAAATATATACTAATCGATAGCTGGATATAGGTGTTGTAATTTCTTTTTTATTTATTACTAATTTGAAAACTCTAAAACATGTTTAAATAACTGAGGATGATGATATGATTTTCATTGTTATATAACTTACACACTAACTAAAATAAGCTTTATAGAATATTTATGGCTTTATGAACTTATCAATAAATAATTAACAAACTGAATTAAATTAAATTAGAGGGTTTCTTAAATATTCAATTCATTCCACACTAAATTATTTTGAATATAGACTTCAATTTGAGGTTATGTATTGTCTAAATGTTTTTTATTTAAAAATACTCTGTTCATTTTTTTTTATTTAATATCGTGAAAATGAATATTAACAGAAATAGAGGAGGTGTTTTCTTTAGATTTTAATAGAATTAATTAAATAACATTGATAGCATTTTAGTATAAATTAAATACATATATTGATAGCTAGGCGATTTGTGAGGCTCTTATGTAAGTTGTGTAAGAAAGTTCTGAAACCGATTTCATAGGAACATGCTTTCGCGCTTAACGTTGATTTTGAAATAGTATATATACCTAGTCAAATCAGCCAACATTGCCAGCCTCTTTTTTATGTTTGCTAAGGCTTAAAGGTCTTGATGAAAAAGTCAGATAGAGAGCTTCTAAGAAACGGAAAGCTAACATATCTAAAACATTTAAAAAAAAATGTAATATCAGAAATCTTCTTGTATTTTATGTCTTTCTTGCTTTTACTTTGCAATAATAAGTATTTCATTTTAAGAACTAAACCTAAGGCAGAATCCTTTGATTTCCCGATATTGTAACAAATCAGACCATAACGATCGGCCTGAACGATTCCAACATTCTCTCTCAACACCGCTAAGTACTACTTCTTTAATCATTGCAATTTCGAAACAAGCTCAAGTGTCGGTGTCGAATAAATTCTGAATAATGTAAACGTGATAACAATTTAAATTCTTCTGTAACGGGTCTGGAGCCGACAAAAACAACAAACAAAGTGCCGCGATGGCGATTGGTTCTCTCAGCGAAGGGAGGCGTCTGGGTCTCCGCCCCGCCCGAAACTAGCGCCACCGCTTGCTCGCTCAACCAGTCCTTATCTTCCATTAACTTGTGAGAGACGTGCTGCCTGAAAACAATAACAACGTGAACATTAAAACGTTTCAGTGTTAAATTATGCCTCGACCAACTCGTGAATCGTATGGAGACCAGAAACCACCGTTTTCATACATCGCACTGACAGCCATGGCCATCTGGAGCTCACCAGAGCGCATGCTGCCACTATCAGAGATATACCGGTTTATCACGGATCGATTTCCATATTACAGGAGAAATACTCAGCGTTGGCAAAACTCTCTGAGACACAACCTCTCCTTCAACGATTGCTTTGTGAAGGTGCCGCGCCGGCCCGACCGACCCGGCAAAGGTGCTTATTGGACTCTTCACCCTCAAGCATTTGACATGTTTGAAAATGGGTCACTTCTCCGCAGACGTAAGAGGTTTAAGTTGCACAAAGGTGATAAGGATAGTTTGAATGCGGAGTTGGCAGCTCTAGCCACTTTCAACCGAGCATTTCTAGCAAGACAGGCGAGTTCAACGCCTTCATCAGGGATGACTAGTATGTATGCACCACAAGTGGCGTTATGTTCAAGACCTAGCCCGGATCCAATGGATGGTCCAGACACGGCGGCGTTGTTGCCGGCGGGACCACGGCCGCGTCGGGCATTCACTATAGATGCACTTCTAGAGCCTGAACCCCGGCAGACCTCACCTTCGCCACCTTCTCCTCAGCAGCCCCAGCCACATTACCCTATGCCACTACCAGCACCGTATCTACTAGCCGCTCAAAGATACCACGCAGAACTCTTGGCTGGCCTGCAGCAGTCCTGTCTACCACCTCTCTGGACATGGCGAGATAGCCAGTTCTCACATTATACGCTTAATTCATGAATGGTGGGTATACCGATTTTAAGTCACTTTTGTCAACTAAAATTTATTTGAACGTTGTCTTAATGCTAATACAATCCTATTGTAATGTAGGTACAATTCATTCATTAATCAATTAATCAAAGTTAAATCTCTTATAACTGTAGTTGAATAGAAATAAGTCAAACTTCATAAGTATCTTCTTTTTCTTTCGTTCTCAAAGTTTCTTGATAGCAATTAGACATTGAATTTTTATTCTTTACCATCCTACAACAGAGGTTGCTTTTGTATTCAAGTGGATGGATCTTTCATGCCTTTAAATTCAAAACAATCCAATTCCGCGGACTTTCAATAAATAAAATCTATCTGCATTTTAAATTTTTTTTCGAAAATAGTTGTATTGTACACAGGGCCGGATTTAGAGGTTTGTTGCCTCAGGGCAACAAAGGAGTGGAGACCCCCGGCCCCGTTTATTTTCCAAATAAAATGAAGAATTTTTTTCAGTTGAGTTTTTCTATTTTAGTATTTAACAAATATATCAAAAGAAATGTTGTTTACTAGTCGGAATATAAAAAAAACATTCCGAAGTCTCTATTGTGGGGGGCCCTCTTTTGTGGGTGCCCTCCCCTAAATCCGGCCCTGGATTCTGAACACACTTTTAACTCCCGGTTTTCGTATCGGTGTTGACTCATTCTAATAAACAATAAACTACAAGCTCCCACTTTTCAGAATGCCAAATCATAAATTACTGCTTCACGACTGATTTGAGAGCGCCCGATGCGAAAACCATGTGTGAGTTGAAAGGGGGAAAAAAAAAACCCAGGGCTGATTGAACACATAACTCGATGGTGTCACCCCAAATGTGGCCAAACATTAGTAATCAAATCCTAAAATTTACTGATCGTTAGAGGCACTTGAATAGATTTGTTTTGTGGGGTTGATCCCTTGGCGTTGCGTAAAGATGTGGGGTCTCTCTGCATCTTCTACCGCATTTACCATGGATAGTGTTTAGAGGTGTTGTTCGGACAGTTGCAGCTGAGTTTAATAATCGGACATAGAGGTAGTATACGAAATTCCACCCGTTTCACCTTGACGTCCGTCGTTCCACAACTGAGCGTTGTTTAAGGCAGTTTTTGCCTCAAACCACCACTATGTACCTACTGAAGTACATCCGAACAAATGCCAATTCTTAAAAGGCTGGAAACGCTCCCGCGAGCCCTCTGGCATTGAGAGTGTCCATGGGCGGTGGTATTATCTAACATCAGGTGAGCTACCTGCCCGATTGCCTCCTGTTTTATATAAAAAATCAGACTTTGATGACAGGTAGATTAACGACTTAGGTTAGTGGTAACTAGACACTGTGACTGGGTAAAAATATTTTTAATTAATCCGTCACAGATACCTCATACTTAATCTAACTTCAGCGATAATGAATTCGATGTTTAGTGACAATTTCTTGAAGACCACGAAATGTTTAAATCATGTTTAACTCTTAAAAAAAAACAATTTATAGCTCAAGGAACTAAAATCAATACTGGTCATAACAATAAGGTTCCTCGAAATACTCTGAATATCTCTTTACCAAGATTTAATAGTCATTCTTTTCTTTCCAGGTATCACTTCGCCTAGTTTCAAGATCTCAATAGTTCTAGTGTTAAGAAAATGTAGAGGCACCTAACGCCATGTGTTATATAGTTTTGAAGAGGGCAATACAGTGACTATTTAAACAAAATGTGAACATTCCTATTTACTGTATGAGGTTTTTTAATATAAAGTAAATTAGCTATGAAAGGCGAAAACTTGCAAGAATTTTCAAGATTAAATTGGTAAGTTAATAATAACTCATTAAACCTTCATGCACATTCAATACATGTTTGGCATTGTTATCCACATCTAATAATTTCTGGACTACGGTTTCTTTATTTTCTAGACATACAATATAAATAAAAATAAAAGGATGCCTTCAATAGTATCAAGCGCGTGCGTAGAACAATGATTTTAGAAAAGATTGTGTACAATGTAAAAGAGTGTATATGAAGCGGCTGCATTGATTGTTGTACATGATGTAGATTATTCAATCCTTATTGATTACATGTAATAGTACTATATCTTGGATTGTATATATTTAAAAAGCCTATAAATAGTGGTGTCTTCGCTATTTTATAACGGCGCATAAACATATTAGTCGCTTATCCACATTATTACTTCATACTATTTTACTTAAACATAAAAATCAAGAATGTGCAGAATTATAATGTTTATTTTACAATTATAATCCATAGATCTTAAATTAATTAGTTACTTTTTATTGACTGGGTGAAAGATTCAATAGATAGACGTACATAGACATTAGTAGAAATGAATCGGTCATCCTCAGATTTCAGATTTCGACCTACTTTGACACTTGAAAAATTCATAAAAATCTACACGAATTTACTACTTTGAAAAGTATTATACAGGTAATGGTGTAATACCTTTTCAGAATCCCTATTAAATGCGCCAAAACTTGTAATACAGGCTCACTTTTCGGTAGAGTAATTTTTTTCACAGTGGGGTCCGAAGTAAACAAAAAGTTATGATTTGAAAAAAATTTATATCGTATAACTTAATATTATCTTCAATACACTAAATAAACAACTATAAATAGTATGTCTAACGCAAGAACTTATCAGTACCAATCTAGTGGATATTATGAAAAAGATACAACATGTAGATTTTTCGAATTTTAATAAGAATTAGTCAAAAAAGTCGATTTTCTTATAAAAACGCAAAATAAATTACAACTCTGCAGGGGTTGATCTTAGAGACCTCCCGTAGAACAATTTTTGCAGCTGATGACCTCATCTATCCCCTATTTGCGTTTGATCCACGACTTTTTGGCCACCCTGTATATAGGCGAAAATTACACGGAGGACTGAAATGTTAGAAATTGACTAATAGCATTTTAGTACAAAACGTTATTTACCAAACAAAAATATAAAACACAGTCATTCATAATTTTTTCACGTTCTGAGGTTGTGTTGTCGTTCCTCGGCCTGTTTCGGTTGTGCATATTTTTTTTTCAATAAGGACATCATAAGGACGCAGTAAATTTCGTGTATAAAAGTCGAATCGGAACCACAATGAGATGAACCAGATCTTATTTTGATACATTTTTGTTATTAACAAGATTTTTAAAACCAATTTTCGAGAATTGCAACAAAAAATAAAATATTAATAATAACGCTACTTTAATTCAACACTGTAAAATGTACAATAGGTGTTAGTCAGTTGTTATTTCCACTACTTCGTCTTCCCTTTTTGGTAAAGGCCTTCTCCTGAACTTTCCATTTTGATCTGTTCTTAGCTTTTTCCATATCTCTCCAGAAACCTTTATGATGTCGTCAGCCCATCGCTTTTGTGGTCTTCTCGACCCATCGTTTCTCTTTCCTGGAGATTATCTCCAGCGGATGGCTTCGGCGGTCCATCTTCTGTACATCTGGTCATGTGGCCAGCCCATTTCCATTTCAGCTGTGAGGCGTGGGTTTGCGCGCTTTTGCCTTGATCTGGTCACTTCGCTTCGTAAAAAACGAAAAGAGCCCTGGGCAACGTTAAATATCTTAGCAAAAGTAGGTACCCCCAATAAATAAAACTGCAAAACGTTGACATATATGCGTTCGTCTATAACCAATTTAATTTATTGTATTGGCACTGAATATAGTTAAAAATGATCAATGGTATCTATAGGGTTAGTAAGTCAGTTAAGAAAATTCCCATTCCTAGAATTATATACCCGTACTTCAGTAGTAAAACAAATAATATATATAATTTTTTGAAACATTTAAGATTCTGTTGCGCTACAACGAGTACTTGAGTATTGCCGTTGTATTTCTTTGATTTATATACTATAGTTTTGTAGACCTACAGATAATAAACGATTAATCACGTCCAATTCTCATAATTTCGTAAAACCACAGTTGATAGAAACTTGATTTTTAGTTGATTTAATTAACAATGTAAATATCATAGCTTAAATTAACACAGCGCGTTTACACGAGAGATAATCAATATTTCTTGTAAATTATACTTGCATTCACGGTTTGATCAGAAATATTTTATTTCAGGAAATGTTAACGCCAGCAGAAACAATGGAAAGCCCCAACTCTCAAATAATTACTTTTTTGTTATACTTCGTAGATTTTGAATCTGTGATATTTCTGTTAGTTAAAATGTAAATATGTACAGCTACCTGTAATTATAAGTAATAACATATTAATTTATTGTAATCGTAATAAAAAGAAAATATAATGTATGTGTTAACCATTTCTAGTTTTAATTAAATTTTACCATTTATTACACTGGATTCCCACCTTTAATTAAAGATATAATCGGACAAATTATGCTTTTGTGTAGGATATGTAATTGATATGTATGTTTGTAATATTGACTGATTTAGGCTTAGTGGTTTAACCTACATGGCGTATAAACCGGAGTACCTGAGCTCGATTAAAACAATAAACTAACAATAAACAACAAGCTCCCACCTTATCAGAATGCCAAATCATAAAATGACTGCTTCACGACTGATTTGAGAGCGACAGCCGATGCGAAAACCGCTGTGTGAGTTCGAAAAGTGAGTTACAGAATCGCAAGGCAGAGCTCGATTCAGATAAACCAAATAGACACAAAAATATTCCTTGGTTTATGGGACTTCAAACATTTGAACTAAGCACAAATGTTTCTTTTGAATTTGAAATGAAATGCTTTTTACATAATTAATAAAGCTATTTATTTGTGATTTCATATAATTATTACTAGTTTTATTATTATCGTCATGCAAAATGTATTAATTAGAATGTCTTTGATTTCAATGTTTAAGTACTTGACATCTTTACTTATGTGGCTTCATCCTATAGGCAGGATATTAAGGAAAAGAAAGACATTAGGATTTGGAATATTCTTGATAAACTATATTTCAAAATGGTAACGGCAACTTTACCTAGATACTATTGTAAACTAAAAAGTTACATTGCCTTATCCTTCCTTAATTTAGTAATGAGGCATTTAATTTAATGCCTACTTACTTAACGATTGATTGATTTAACATGTGCCGTTCTTTAGATATATAATATCGTTATAATTAAATGTGAACTCTAGAACACCAAAAAAAAATATTAAATTACTGAAATAGTTTACAAAATATTTTTACATTCAAAACAAATTAGTCTCATTGCTTTGAAGCTTATAATTATAGAAGAATAATAGTTAATTATGAAGTATGAATGAAGCTTGGGATACTGTAATGGACGTTTCTGAGTGGCTGACTCTGGGTATCTAGGTATATAAATTAAAATTAATCGCAAAATATGTTGCTAAACGCAAAACTCGAAGGCGGATGGATCAATTCGAATAGTTTTCTTTCTATTTATTCCTTGAACTCTGAGGAAGGCTTTTATGGAGAAAAAAATTGGACAATTTTTTTTTATCTAGTACTTAGGTTTTTATACCGGAAAAGCAAACAAGGGATAGCAATACGTTCCATATGTTGGTATGTAATGTTGGTAGGCTAAGTTAAAAAACATATTTAGGCGAAGACGAAACGTTCGCGAGGGCAGCTAGTATACAATAGAATCTAAAAATACTGACGGGTCACTGTCCGTTAATATCGATATTCTATTAATTATATGATATGATAAGTAAGAAAAACACCCAAATATCTATGAGTAGCGTTAAGAAGGAACCGCGTCAATACAAGACAAAAGACTGACCTGTGAGACAAATGTTTATGCTCCATATGAGTGTTGCAACACACACTTATTTATACACATACATACATCATAGGCTTTTATTTTTCTTTATTATGGTTTAAAAATTAACACTAATATGCATAGGCAGTAAATAGATAGGCCCATTGAAAGCTCAATACATCGGCATAGCTCAAAGCGATATGTTACGGCACGTAACAATGCAAACATGGTCTCTGTCGGCGCGGGCGCAGCGGTGTCACAACACACAATTGCCGTCTCTGGCGCTGCACCGAACCTAATCGCGCACAATGCATCTTGCGCCGGCTCAAAGCCAACGAGACAAAAGGTCTGTGTGCGGGCGGCAGTGACAGTACCGGATTCCCTTATAGTTTCGTAATCAAAGCTTAATGTTTAGTGAGTTTTCTTTCAGGAAGAAAATCCAAAACATTTTCGTACTTTCAAAATTCAATTTATTTTTATTCTTTATTCAATAACAAGTTACATTGTTTTGGCCTGAACTAAGTCTAGGGAGACCTGAACATCAGGGTACTCAAATTATACTTACTACGGGTATTAAATTATATTCATTCAGCCACAAATTGTAGGTTGTCCTAGTAATTCGTAGTAAGTTCAAAATATGTTATTTATATTTGCATAATAATAATCCAGTGGCGCTGCAATCCTATTTGACTCTTGGCATCAGATTGTATCCGTTTCTTTGATAATTGTTATTACATAGACAAGTAGGTGACCAGCCTGTCTGACAAGATGTAATTGATGTTTGGATTTAAGACGAGGTCTCACGAGGTCTTCCTTTAAGATATGCAAATAGATAGAAAGTCCGTTGGTGTAAAAGCCGGGGCTCGAATCTACGACCTCAGGGTTGAGAGTTGTATGCTGAGCAAGTAGGGCTTCACTGCTTTTAATTGTATAAATCACTAATTACGAGTATGCATTAATTAATGTCATCATGTAAAATATAAAATAACGAAAAATCCCTATAAATTTTCATGTAACTTAACCTAACGTAAAAATTAAATGAATTTTGACACCATGATAAAATGTGCATACGTTTAACACAGCAATGATAAAATCATAACAATCTCGGCGCAGATTAATTTAATTTCCATATACAAAGTTGTGATAGCGTCATCTCAAAGTAATACGGGTGTGATAGTTGATACCAATTGGTTGCGAAGTTGATTCGTCGGCGTCTATTAATCTGTTCTCTATAAGACGTTAACGTCTGATCAATCCTTTCCATTGAAACAATCTCTAATGCGTTGCCGGCACAGATAAAATAAAACGGTAGAACCATAAACATTCCACACATTCGACCTCTGCCGGTCGAACCCGTCTGTCCCGTTCCCTCCTGGGTGTTCTATCTCTTTCCCCCTGCGCCGAATCGTCTGCGGACTCCATGTTTCTCTCAAGTTAGATTCAAGATAAAATGGAGCTCATAATGTTTTAACAGTTTCGACGTTTGAAAGGCAGCCGATGGCCGATTTAATTTTCCTCCCCGGGTTAGTTATAATTGAGTCGATTCGTTCAACGTACTAAAGATGGAGCGGGAGTCCGCCACGGAGTCTACGTAATCGATTCACGTTAATTGATTCATTTATTATCCTGTGACGGCAACTAGAAAACAAAAGATTGTTAATGCATTCTTAAAATATTAATTAATATTATAGCGTTCGTACCATTTCTGGTCCCATATAAGTTTGCAGCTACAGTGTGATCAGTAACATGATTTGATTATTCTATTTTGAAAGATTTTTATATGAACATTAGAAATGCTGAAATTGTTTCAATCCCCGTTTCTTACCTTGTAACCAAGTACTTGTACTTTAAAAGGACCTCCTCCTTGAGAGGCCAATACAATAAGTTCATTGCTCGGTCACTCTTTTGGTACATAAGAATGTCGATATAAATTCAATGTAACAAGTAAGTAAAGAAACATCGTCAAAGAATAGAATAAAACCATGTTCTATTGTATTACATAATTTAGGAATTTGTTTAAGGAAATTCGTTCCAGCAAGCACAAAGGAAAAAGTAAATTTTGCAATGTAACTATCTTACAGAATGGAATTAGTCACAGAGGCCTGCGACAAAGACCCACGTTCCAACGCCACCTACAAGAGAGCCGTCGGCATCACAAAGCTGCTCAACATATACAAATAAATAGTCTCTCAACAAATATTTTAATAAGCACCTTGAATTGTTCAACGTAACAGAGTCCATGCCGCACTCTCACCTGGACCGTATCACTAAACCATTTTACGCTTACATCACCTTACAATACGTACCCATATCGTGTAACGGTGACAAACTCTTAACTTACCATGAACAAGAAGGCCACGGACATTGCGAGCAGAATGTAGTTTTTAACATAAAGTTTTATGAGCCCTTTGGAAAATTGGAAAAGGTGAGCATGAAATGTGGCAGATGGAAGCAGTAGATAGTGTCGGACGGCTGCCCGTCGTCCAATATATCGGGCTAAATAAATAACCTTTACATCTGGCACGAGTGTTTCTTCGTTACTTTGTGATAAATTATGTGTTCCTGTTAACCTTTACCTAAATTATAACTTTTATTAATAAATATAAATAGGCCTATTGCAAATGCTTATTTATTAAAGCGCACCACTACAATTTAAGTTACAATCTAATGTTCTAAAATACATGAGACTTACGGTGGACAACAAATATACAAAAACATTAACATTTCCCAATAAAGAGGAAAATAATATTAACTTTAGCTTAACCATTACTTATTTATAGCGAATACCTGTATAATATGTGTTTAACTATGATTTTGTTATAAATTGAGCTCTGAATGAGTAGCACTCATTATATTGTATTTGTGAAGAATTTGAGTTTACTATCTACTTTGACGAGAGATAGCAGGTTGAAATGGACAAAAATAATTACAGAATGGCAACCACGTGATGGAAAAAGGAAAAGAGGAAGACCGACCAAGAGATGGGCAGACGATATTAAGATAATAGGAGGCACAACTTGGACAAGAAGAGCTAATAACAGAAAAGAATGGAAACAGCTGGAAGAGGCCTACGTGTCACAGGACACGCTGATTACCAAAAACGGGTCATATGATGCATTAGATTAAGTTTTATTTTATTTATGTGTTAGAATTAAGTGTTTTTTATGTAACTTAAATAATTGTATGGGTGTCAGCAATAAAGGCTAATCAATCAATCAATCAATCTACTTATAATGTTTAATCAACGAAGTAACAATAATGACAATGGTTTTTTTTTAAAACAGGGCGTAAATGAGCACATGAGGAGCCTCACTTGATGTTAAGTGATACCGATCCCCATTGACACTTACACTGTCTGAAGGCTCGCAAGTGCATTACTGGCTTTTTAAGAATTGGTACGCTCTTATCTTGAAAGATCCTAAGTGGTTCTGAAATACTTCTTTTGCTTTCACAAAGTGTTGCGTGGATTTTTTATATTTTAGTAATGTTAGACTTGTCGGTTCGTTATTTTATTAACAACACTACCTAAAGAAACAAAATTACTAATTCTAAAAATAAACTCAATTACTAATTGCATACTATTACGGACTAAGATACTTTAATAAACCATGTTATATTTCCTAAAATTAAACTTGATTAATGACATCCGCAAATCTAACAGATTGCAGAATCAAAACAAGAAATTCCTAATGCTAGAAGGTCGAACGATTTTATTTTACGTGCCGAGTGATTAATACCACATTTTGCTTAACCAAAAAGTAAACATATTAATAAGTAACCTACAGCAACTAGACCGCTAATTATAATAATTATACAGGTTTAGGATCCCACTCTAATCCGGATCCGAAGCGGCGGAGTATAAAACCAAAATTTATTGCTCACGTATGAGACTATAACTAGTTGCAGCTAGTTTACAAATTATTTTATTATAATTACTCCCTTTTGATCATGGCGTCCCGAAGGAATAGCGTGGAATATGACGAGATATACTGTTGATATTCTTTAAATTAAATAACTGAAATTATAGTGTGTCCTTTTTAATTGTCTACATATGTAATTGCTTCGTATTGTTACACTCTTTATATATAAGCAATTGTTTATCTTATGTAGGTTTGCACTTCTTGCGGTCATCTTATTAAATTTTTTTCCTTACAGTGGTTGCTTGGATGTGATCACTCGAAAGCAATAAGCCGCCCGTTGCCCTCCTGTTTATTAAATTATTTTAATTGTTTCTTGCAACTAAGTATAAATAAATAATTAGGATGTTTTAGGTACCTACGTAAAAACATAGGTACTATAAAATTACTTCTGAATACATACAGTAGGACTCCAGATGGTATATAACTAGCTTATAAAGTAAATAAATCATTAAAATTAATCTTCATGATATACGATAAAAAATAATTTCACTATGAAGTTATTCTATAAAGTTGATATAAGCACTATAGTTATATCCAAACATGATCGTTTGTGATAGTTACTAAAGAAATCTGCATGGTCAGAACAAAGCTATATTTAGCTATACGTAGTATAAAGCAACTACTAAATATGTAGCGACACTAACAAAATATCATTGCGATGACATACCCAGCCAGTCAGTGGTTACACTGATCGAGGGTCCTAAATTTAGGTGGGATGAACAGTTCTCCATCCTCCCTCCACAAATATAACTTTTTTTTTAATTTTTTGAAGTTTTTCTGTCAAAATAATAAAGAACCAAAAGGCTCTCCAATCAGTAGAGCACACCGATATTAATTATGAATATAAAACGGAATTCTAATTAGCTACGACGTTTTTACGATTCCGAATACATAATTAATGTTATAAAGTTTATATTGTCGGCTACAGAGATACAGGTAGTTTGTAAATGTAAATAATTAAATTGCTTGATTTAAGTCGTTTAATTAAGACGCAGCCATTAATTTACATAATTACAAATCTTGACATTGTAGCAAACAACACTAACAAATTACAAATCAATCTATAATTCATGTTTTGACGCATTTTTATATATACTTTTAAATATCAAGGAGAAACGATTATTTTATCTGGTTTATATATTTTTGTAATACTATAAAAGCTTTAGTAATGAATACTATTATATAAATGTTCAAGTGTGTATCGCTACGTACAGAAAGTGATTATCTAGGTTTGTAGACTCCCGATAATCAAATCAATTTCCAAACAAAATAAAGGATTACAGATTTGTATACGGGATTGGTACCCAATTATTTTTCCAAACTTAATATTAAAATATTAATAATAATAATAAAACCCGTCTATTTCCAGTCTTTACAAATGTTGAATATACAGTTTAGATTCGTTATAAACCCTGTTATTGATCGGAACCCCTTCACGGGTAAAGACCTCCTCCAGGTTTTTCCAAATATCCATGGCTTACTTGCCAACTTACTTATCCAATATGTACTGTAAAGATTACTCTTTATTTAATAATTGTATGCTTACGACGTTGACACTAATTTAGCTATAAATATTGTGAGAATTTTGAATACCAACTCTAGGTTTTTCTGACACGATTCCTTGTACACGCGAACAAAGTAGCGCAGTATATTTTTCATAATAGAAAGTATTTAATAGAAATAGGAGTAAATTGTTTTTCACTGGTTAGGTATCGCGGTAAGGCACGACCTACAACTGTAGCGGCAAAAACAAATGGTAATACTGCTATTATAGCGGCGACAACAAAGACCCAATCTCCCGAGAATGCGGATAACAACCCAATTTGTAAGTTGAGTTTCTTGTGATACGTAAAATTATACTGATATAATACATTCATCGTTATAAGTTCACTATAATGAATAAAAGTAAATTAAAAACAATTGAATACATGTTTTAACCCGTAAAACTGAAATAATGTATAAAGAATACCAATTCTCAATGTCCACATCACCGTAGAAATATTTTTTTCCAATTAAAACTCTTCGTACCAACAAATAAAATAAGCACGTAATTAACACTCAAATCCCGAGACAAACAATAATAGCCTCTCTTAATAGCAACGCTTACAAACACCGCTCACAAAATGCCCCGCTTTCATCTCACAGAGTTTTTCGCGTCTTTTTGGCCCCAAATCCATCAATTCATGTGATGGATGGACCGCTGGGCTGGCCGGGCAATCCAAATTCAAATTCGCTAAATCTTCTCACAGTGCTATGAAAACAGGTTGGGTCGTTAACAGTGTACGCGAGATACCTTTGAAGGTTATCCCGGAGAGGGATGCGGGGCGGGGGAAGGACAGGATGCGTCTGGCCAGACTCACAGGCTACAGTGATTACAGCCTGCACGGGGCTAATCATATTCATACAAGTATCTAACGAGTGTTAATATTAATATGAACTATTTATTTAATGTAGGTACATTTGCTTTTCTTTTATTTTTAAGTAAATAATATTTATTCAAGAGCCACATTTTTAAGATTATTATGGGCAGGAAGTTTTTCTAATATGCTAGGTATCTCGCCGGTGGTTTAAAAGGTTGTACTTGATTTCTTAAAAACAAGCATCTTAAGTGATATTGGTTCTAAAATGACTACCAAGGCTTTAAAAATTCAGGATAATTTTATAGACAATTTCTTAACATTATTTACGTAACTCAACGATTTGAGCTCAATTCTTCAAATAAACAATCTTGAAAAATCCCGGTGAACATACTTCCTATGTATTTTCCGTTTTTAATAATAAACGAAACGAAAAATCACAATACAGTACAGTATTTGTAATAAAAAATGGACCACTGGTATAAATACAATTAGATTTCATTTACATTATGCCCGCAAATCTTGCAAATCAGGCGCGGGCGCGACGACCGTCTGACAGCTGTCAGCGACGCTTGTCAACTGTCAGCGTTGTAAATAAAAGGTACATTAAAGTAGTTTTAATTCAATCGAACTACATTAAATTCACTTGAGCGACGCACTCATTACGGCTTCATTTTGTTATAACAACAATAAAAAGGCGGTTTATTATTCCGCAAAGGTTGACAGCTTTTGTGTCGGAATCAATCTTGGTTTATTCATAATGATGAAAAATCCGTTCCAGTACGCAACAAAGGAGCTAATGTTTAAACCTCCTTTTTACATCGCTAATGTTCTCAGTGTTCTATTGTTGAAACTTGAAAGCTTTTCAGATTTATATGCCTTACATTAGGGGTAATCTGAAAATCATAACAGAATTTATTTTACAACTTCCTTTTTACTTATTTATTTGTGTAATTAATTTGTTTCGGCCTCAGATTTTTGAATCTGTATCATTGTAAGATCAGAAATCTGTACCTAAAACACGTCTTCGATTTTTGTATCTAAAACATCGATTTCCTACCGATGCTTTCCTTCGCCGTGCGAGTGAGTTTCCCTCTAAGAAAACTCCATTTTTTTACAGCCGTGATGCAAATGTACGACCTTAGGGTTGAGGGTCGCATATTCTAAAACTGCTCGTATTGTTGTTGGTAAAATACCTACGTGGTGGGTACCATCTCAACATTTTTAGCCATCGCTTCATGGATTAGGTACTTTTACCTTTATGTGCATCGAGCGGTAACTGTCATTGTTGGGGTTTGGGGTCGAAATGAAACCCAGGAATACGTATCAAAGAGTTGTCACCAAAAAGTAGTCTAGTATATTTTAAGTTCTACTTTGTATTAATATAGGTTATCGTTATGGATAGAGCTAGTGGCTTCAGCGTGCGACTTTCGTTGCGATCGTAGGTTCGATCCCCATCCACCAATAGACTTTCTATGTGTGCATTTAACACTCCCTCGTAAGGTGAAGTAAAACATCGTGAGGAATGGTGAACAAGGTAGGTGTGTGTCAGTCGCAGAAGGCGGATCACCGTCTTGCCTGTTGATAAACAAATGATCACGACACAGATACAGAAATATTATGTTTTTTGTTGAGTTATACCGTATTTTGTGTGTTAAAATTAAATTTACTATTTGAATTATTACAGCAAAACCACAAACAAGATTCGGAACAATGAACCAAATTTGACTTGTCAATCTTAAATAAACGACCTCATAAATAAAAACTATTATTTTGATTTATCGAAATGAAATCAATCAAAACTTTCCATTACGAAATGCGATTATAGGAGCCAATCAATATTTTATCACTTGCAATTATGTGCATTAAATCGACCATTTAATTACGATAGACAATTTTGTTCAAACGATTCGTTTTATTAATCGACACTTTAGTTTCGCGTGCAAACATTAAATAAATCGTTCACGACCAACATAAGCACTAACAATTTGGTTAATGGATTACAACTAACACGTACTTTTTCGCGAATTTTCTTAATCGAAATTTTTTAATATCGGTTAGTCGGGCTACGCTTTGAAACTGCTTTTTTATCATCTGGCTTGTGATTAGTATATACCATACATCTGGATTGTGATATATACGGCAACGATATTTTAAATTTTGCAAATATATTTATACAAAAGATATCAGTTGCAAGCCCTCCCTAATCCTTAACAAGGGCGGATCCAGGTTTCGCGTCAGGTGTTATGGTATTAGAACTTAGTAAAAACATTTGATTCATAAACACAAAAATCTTTCGTTTTACAAAAAGTGGGTGGAATATATCTTAACGGGCTTTAAAAACGAAAACGAAAGTAGAGTCAATTCAACGTATATTTTTTTTAAACTATCAGAAAATATATTCATCCAGTATCGCTGTCCAGGCCCCGGAAGGCTCATGAACACACCAACAATAATTCTACGTCTGCTTTCGTCCACTAAGGATGTAATGTAATAGATCTAGAAAATAATTCTAGATCTATTCGACTTCTTAACTAGTTATATAGTTTCAAATTACTACTTTTTTATATATTTTTTTTTTGTTTCAATTAAGGATTATATATTAGTATAATTATATATATAACAATGGTTCTTTTCCAGGGGCAGATATACTTAATGGCTTTTTGGACTACAACCCAGGGCCCCGTGGATATAAAGATCCCCAGTCCTCATTGAAAACAATAGGCGATATTTAGAATAAAATAAATTCCTGCAATTAAAAAAATCCAATCCTAATGTTAAAATCTCTGGGATCAATCAACTCATGTGCGATGCGCGTCTATCGAACGGAACGGGGAACTCCCCTTCGCTTGTTTTCGGTCGGTCTATATTTTATATGTATGTATGCATCTATTACGGGGGACTTCCCCGTTCGGTTCAAACAAAATCACGATCGGCCCATGTCCTTTTCTACGTGTATACCTCGGGCGAAGTAATAGAAAGTGTGTGAAAAATGAAATTTATCAGAGTCACTCAAGATTTAGGGAATTATTGTGAAATAAATTTTCTTTAAGGCCATTTTTTGCATAAAAGAAATTACATAAAACGAAGATTGTGAGGTTTTTATAAACTTGTTAGATTTTTCGCTTGAATAACGCGGTGCGTTAACATTTTGCTTTACAGTAAAAACTCCTTTAAACCGTTATTACCAAGTCCGTTGACTTACTAACATCATATTAAAAGGTGCTTAATAATAAGTGTAAACTATAACGATAAAGTTTGTTTTTGCGATTATCTCAGGAATAGCTGGTGTAAAAATAGTTTTTACTTTGCAAAGTTCATCAAACGAAAGTCAATATAAAATCCTGATATAAGCGGATTCTTGTAGATGAAACTTCGGGCCCAACTAGAACTGAAGTTCATCTTCAACAAAATATTTTTCGACACTCGTTTATAACTTGCTACATATATATATATTCCTACTAAGTAAACTATACCTATAGGTACAGTACGTACGTTTAAATAGCTTAAACTGCATCACACAAACCTGAAAGTAATGAGAATATTAATTGATTATTCAAAATAGAAATTCAGACTAACAAAAACAAACTTTGGTATTATCAAAAAAATGGACAATAATGAGAAAAAGATTTGTAATAAACGCAAGATCGTAATCCTATTTTCTAGTCGGTTAATGATACACGGATCAAAGTAACACCACAGATGATGCCACAAAAAACCAACAATACTGATGTGTCAAGTCCTACACTAGCCATTACAAACAGTAGAAAAAACGCATCCTAAATGCTTTACAAAAACTGACTCACACAAAACGGTACCGGTCGGCGGGCTCAAAGGCTTCACCGGACCATACGTGATCTAATGACAATTACTAATCGCACCTTTTTTTATTTTAATCTGATATTAGAAAAGTATATCGCGCTTTGAATTTCTGGCTCTAGTTCCCATGATCACTCTGCTGGCTCTGCGGCCCAAAATGTCTTACCCGATACGAGAAACTTCCACTTCTCCTCAGCCATTTCCCGCAAATTACTGGCCTTCAGTTTACTCCCGCTTTGGATATAATACATATCCATAATTCATTTCTTTTCAGCGTCTAAATCAACATGTTGAGCCTAAAAACGACTATGCGCGCTAGAATTAACAGAGATGATCCACGGATCTTCATATCTTTTGAATTGCAACTTTATCGGGCAAATTTCATCGAGAAGCCTTAATCTAAAAATTTATCAATAATAATTTAATTTGTATTTAATTATTTTTTAAATTTGTCGAAATCTGTGTCTGTACGTATATAGGCGACTCTAGAATCGCGAACGCAATAATAATAATAAATACTAGATGTATTTTAAACAGTGATCAAATTAGACCAGTGCCGATAATTTTTGAAACCAAAAAAAATTACAGTAGGATGAAACCCATTAGAAAAGCAGGGGAATATGATCAAAATAAAAGGAAAAATAAATTACGGTCGATCTGAGGTAGGGAAGGGTAGGGGGGAGTTTTAAGGGTAAAAAACGGTTTATCTCGATTTCCGGCAAAACTAAAAGTCCTATCGAAGAAAGTTAAATGGCAAAGTTGTAGGTAATAAAAAGATCTAAAACTCTTGTATTCACACATTTTTCACATAACCTCAAAATTTATGTGAAAAATTCAAAAAACCAAGTTTTTGGTTTTTAATTTTTATCTTTTACAAATTTCTTTTTTCTAACGAAATTTGGTGAAAACTTACCTTATTATGTCCCAAATATACTGTAATTTATTTGATTAAAAATATTTATTTTTTCACCTTATTTTGAATTAATATCGAAAAAACACCCTAATTTTCAATCGAAAATTCTGACGTCAAAACTTCCTATGAATCTTCTTTAAATTATAATTAGATGCCTATTTATTACTATTTTAAGATAACTTATATATACCTGAGTGACCTAAAAAAAATTTTTAGCCTTTAGATGGGCTACAATTTTCGTATTTCATAGAGAAGTAGGGAAGGGTATGACGGGTCTGGGCGTTACTGCATACGATGTTTTGCATTTTCTGAGAAGATTTACTATGGTAATATATATATATTTTTTTACCATAGGAAAGTAGAGATTTCAACGAACTGAAAGCACACCAACTTTTTGAAAAAAGCTGAAATTTTGACGTCAGAATTTTCGATTGAAAATTAGGGTGTTTTTTCGATATTAATTCAAAATAAGGTGAAGAAATAAATATTTTTAATCAAATAAATTACAGTATATTTGGGACATAATAAGGTAAGTTTTCACCAAATTTCGTTAAAAAAAAAAGTTTGTAAAAGATAAAAATTAAAAACCAAAAACTTGGTTTTTTGAATTTTTCACATAAATTTTGAGGTTATGTGAAAAATGTGTGAATACAAAAGTTTTAGATATTTTTATTACCTACAACTTTGCCATTTAACTTTCTTCGAAAGGACTTTTAGACTTGCCGGAAATCGAGATAAACCATTTTTTAACCTTAAAACTCCCCCCCCCCCTACCCCTTCCCGACCTCAGATCGACCGTAATTTATTTTTCCTTTCATTTTGATCATATTCCCCTGCTTTTCTAATGGGTTTCATCCTACTGTAATTTTTTTCACTTTTTATTTATTTTGAAGGCTATCTGCACTGGTCTAAATAGGCAGGAAACTCATCTAATTTATAGTGACACTACTGCTATAAAATACTAAGTTTTTGCAATTGCCTATAATAATTTTAATAACTTAGATGTTGTCTTAGGGATAATGTTATATTACATTATTAGCTTTACATTTTTATGAATTACAATGTTATATATTCAAAACGTGTCTAAGCAACACTTAAGAGTATTAATTATTAAAAAAAGGCTTATTTAAAAAACTACCTTACTAACAAAATTAAGGCCTATTTACACGAAGCAAGGATCTTGTTCTCAAGAACATTGAAGTTATAATAATTTAGTATTATTTATAACTTGTTATAAATAATTTATTATTATTTTAATTATTTTTCTATTAGAATAAAAATAAGCATTAAAATAATTTAACAAAATCAGAAATTGACATTTCGATACGTATTCCAATATTTATTACATAAAAATATACCTTACCAGATTAAAAGGTGTTAAATATCACAACTTTTCTATTTTATCCGTCATATACAATTTGAATTATACGAAACGTCCCAACAGGTTAATATTTGAAAACCAAAAAATAATTATAATACCTACATATAATTAGATTTTCTTTTAAACCTGCACTACAGGCATAAATATGACCAATAATATAATTACTAACTACCTATATTGTTAAGCTACATAAGGATCTGAATAGTTACCAAAGAAAAGCATTCACGATAATATTTAATCAAACCTAATCATAAAGTTAAAGTCGAGCACTCACCAATCTTGTATGTCAAGTTTCCAAATTGTGAGGGGCGGGCGGACAATACAATCACCGGAACTACACGGCGGGATGTCGTGATGTCACCGAGACCTTCATTCAAGACTATTCAATGACGTACATTCAATTATAGCCCTTATCACCGTTAATTCATTAAAAAACTTCATTGAAAAATGCTAAAAGCTCGCTAAGCACACTTTTCTTACAACTGAAGAATAATGAGTTAATATTTTCATTTCTTTTGAACGTCTACATTAAAATTAATTAGCCCTAATCGTTGTTGTTTGTACTGAAATTATATGCTTGTAACATATAATCATATATTAAATTAATTATATTTATTGTCTATGATTTTCCTCAAACCATGCGCTGTGCAAAAAAGCTTATGGTAAAATTCAGTACAGAGACTAACCGTGAACTTTCACTCCCGTCTGTCAATTGGTATTTGACATATCTGAGTCGTAGTAGTAATTAATGAAGATTATTAAAGTTTCCTGGTGAGATAATGACGCAAAGGTTATAAAACCTTATAACGGACTGTGAAGGGATGGACACAATGTGTTAATATTAATTTCCAAATTGGAGGTTACGAATGCTACAAAGGTGTTCAGGCAAAAACTTGGACAGAAGTGCTAAGAGACCGATTATTATTTAAGGTTTGTAATGATCCCTCTCAAACAGCTGCTTCAGCAAATATTTATTGTGGGATTGCGTTGTTTTTAAACATTATGCAGGTGTTACCTTAGAAGATACCATTATTAACTTGATGATAGGTGAAAACAATCGTTATTTTTTTCTACATTTTCTTGGAAATATTTTAAATCTTACGTGTATTTATTTTTCTGTAAATTATATTAAGATTATTATGCTTTTTTAACTGGTCATATTCAACATATGCCCCGTAAATTAGCACGTATTTAAAATGTAAATCAGTTCTATTATTTTTCTTAACTTAAACTGTAGATCTGTCTCTTTCTATCACAGCGCAAACAATATAAGAGAAAGAGACGATTGATGATATATTAAAAGAAAGCCCAGTGGGTAATGCTTCGCCGTCATAGCTTAAATTGGACTAGGCAGATCCTATGTCTATTCCCGTTGAAAAAAATAATTGTTTTTTGTGAAAGGCAGAAGGTTTGTAGATATAGAAATATATTTACTCTTTTTATTTTATATCAATTTGAAAAGTCCACAAATAAGACCAAACAAAGAATATATTAGATACTATCTATTCAATTATTACAAAAATTAAAGGCTGTTTCTTAGATGCCGACAGCGTGTGTGTTAAGACACATTAGTAATTTCGACAAAATCTGTCTTGCCGTTGGAGGCGCCTGGAAATATATACCTAATTTGATTTGAAAAATCCAACGAAAAAGGAAATCGACTAACACATAGGTATACTCGTATAGTATGCATCATAATAATGATACTCTTTTAGCTAATCTATCGTGAACTTATTTAATGTCAAAACGCTAAAAATTAAAATTTTTACAGACGAGTTCAAAGTTCGCGCGAACTTAAACGTCCGAATGAGCACAGAGACTATAATATATAGAGAGGTTATAATCTTTGTTACTCAAAAAAGGTACTACAAAGAGGTTGTATAAGTGTTGCAATTGGCAAAATATTTGCCTGTTATAGGTATCTTCGGACAATACACCCATTAATAATTTCGTTTAGCATTGTTGCAAGTGATTTACGTTCCGTGGATATCGCTTTGATTTATAGCACTCTAATGGATCCTGTTACTATGTTAAGATGATGATTGTTTATACTGTTACGTATCAATAGATAATATAATAATAATATGTGTATGTACAATAAACTGCCGTGTAGATTATAGATGCTAAATTAATTAATTCTAACATATTACCTATTTGTTTAGGATTTTTTTTATTTATTTATTTTACAGAATAATATAATAAAAATCATAATAAGTTACATTAGTAAACCGCTGTGGTTTGTATAAATGTTACCATAGCAGTCTTGTTTAGGCGCGCGACAATATTAAATGTACATAAAAGTAGTTCTTCAACTTACTTTTTATGTTGGTTTACGTTAGGCCATCTAATAATTGACCGTTAACGCATTGGTTTAACAAAAAATATCTAGTCAGTAAAAATTTTGTTTATAGTGACCATTATTGTAAAACGACGATTGTGATAGTATATGCGGTAACCATTTAGGGAATAATTATTTGTACACTTGCTACGTACTAATGTGTCGAATAACGTTACAATAACTTGGCGTCAAATACTTTTTCAAGTGAGGTATTTGCACAGGTCCCTATAGCTTATTTAAAGCATGCAATACACCACTCTGAAAAAACTTACTACTATTCGTAAGCAAAATTGTCATATATTCTTCACGTTCTTCCGTTCCAAATGTCAGTGTTTTCCAAGTATATAAGTTGTTGACCTTATCATACAAACCTGGTATACCTATAAAGAAGTACTGGTTTATTAATTTATATACCGAAACCACGTAAGAACGTTAATATTTATACCTACCTTGGATTAAACGTAATACTTTCTTTAGTTGGCTAGAATTACAGAATATTAGAATACAGACGTATCTTAGTTTGAGGACTATATGGTTCCAAATATGTATTGTTAAGTAAAAAGTTACTTTTTTGTATCACAGGCTATCCAAACTTTAAGTCTAATATAGTTTTGTTCATGCTATTAATCCAATATGCAGTCTTTTAGATAAATGGCTTGTTCGACGTATTTAACTGTACTACTGTAAATCCTACTTAAAAAATTTATGAGACAAAACAGGGTCTGCAAAGTTGACGCAGTGTATAATTTGGCTAACAGGGGAATAAGTGGTAATGGGCTGGACGTACCGTAAGACGTTAGCGGATACATGGAGCGTTGAATTTTTGTAAACACCTATGGCAACAAAGAGGTCCTCATAGTTAGCAACAGAGCTAGGCAATGTTGGCACAAGTCCGATCAAATTTAGTGATTACATGTATGGTCTTTGAAAACTATTTTCCGTAAACCTGGACTATTATCTTGGTACACCATAATTTTGTAAATTATGGAGCGACAATAAAACGGCCCTTTGCGCTTGATACATCGACAGAATCAGTTATGTATATGGTACCAAATCCGTACCCCCCCGATTTAAGAAAAATATAATAACTAAAATTGGAAGTGTAATATATTTTTGTATTTTTCTCCATTATGTCATGTCTTTTAGAATAAATAACTTGTAACATATACTGTATAAAAGCATTATACATGATGTCAGATGTGGTGAACTTAAATAAATAAATAAGACACTTCTATTCGTTCTTTTATGTCTATAGCCTCTGTATTGTATAAATAAATGCCTCAAATCGAATTGTGAAACTCGATATCCCTAAAATAGGCGACAAATTTTTCTATTAAAGTATTTTTTACAAGCATTAATCTAATCAGGACCAGATGACTCGACAATTGTTCAAGTAGATGCAATATCACGAGCTATTAGTTCATAAACATGGGTCGTCGCGCCACGTTAGACCGTGAAAAGACCACCTCCAAGATAACTTTTTACTAATCGGAATTTACTTTTGTACCCTTCGCCCCCCACGAAGGATTAGGTAGCCCGTGTAATACTCCAACGCTCCTAAAGAGCGTAATAATCTGATTAAACTACCACCCAACCTTAGAATAAAACCAATCTTATAATGATACTTTTAATACACTTAACAATATAACAATATTTACAACAATGAAACTAACACGTTTCAATTTATAAGCAGAAATAAATAACGTATAAATGCACTAACATTTAAAACATTGGACTAAATCCATCTTACATTAAATTATTTACATTTACTTAATAAATATATAACACTAGCTGTTCATCTACTATTTAAGATTTATTGAGATCACTAATTTATCTGAATTTGAGGTGAATGGGTTATTTAAATAGGCCTCGCGACGTCACAGAATGCGAATAAAACTGTAAAAATTAAATAAGTAACATTTAAAGCTACATGTTAAAATTGGGAGTAATAGTATATCTACGCTACATTTAACGTTATAAATGACTTTCTAATTTCGATATCGATGTCTATATATGCTCTACTTACAACCTAGAATTGCACATGTTGTAACAGTTCACAATGTCCCTCTGATGTCACGCGACTGGGAGCACTGGCGG
The DNA here is from genome assembly GCA_905332375.1 of Pieris macdunnoughi. Classification (NCBI taxonomy): domain Eukaryota; kingdom Metazoa; phylum Arthropoda; class Insecta; order Lepidoptera; family Pieridae; genus Pieris; species Pieris macdunnoughi. The sequence goes on along the minus strand of CAJOBZ010000005.1, from coordinate 6,768,654 downwards.
TGGAAGGTAACACGGCCGCAAAGCATGAGCAGCCGCCTGCAAGAGCTCTGCCTGATACCGATGCGCCGCTAGCATATACGGCGATGGAATGGATAAGTCAATTCTCGGTAACGCCATATGCACTGGCATTGAAAACGGTTGAGGTGGAGATGGAGATGATCGAGGCGGCTCTGGTTCCAGTAAAGCTTCTATTGTGAACGCTCGTCGTGGTCTTTCTCTGGGTAGAACTGTGACCGCAGTAACCTCTGCTAGTTCAGCTGGTTCGGGACTCATTTGTGAACACATTGTAGGTGTATACAAACTCGCGGTGGGTAAAGCCGTCGGCGAGGGGCCCGCATTAGCCTGGCGAGCCAAAAATGCACGGTTAAAAGTTGCCAGCGCTGCTAGTTCTGCGTTCAAATTATCCTTTTCACCTTTCTGTAACTTAAACCTCTTGCGACGGCGCAGTAATGAACCATTTTCAAACATATCAAATGCTTGCGGGTGTAAAGTCCAATAGGCGCCTTTGCCGGGCCTGTCAGGCCGACGCGGCACCTTCACGAAGCAATCGTTGAAAGATAGATTATGTCGCAGCGAATTCTGCCATCTCTGTGTGTTTCTTCGATAATAGGGGAATCGGTCCATTATGAAGCGGTATATCTCGGATAGCGGCAGCATTCGCTCTGGTGAACTCCATATGGCCATTGCTGTTAGTGATATATACGAATACGGTGGTTTTTGGTCACCATACGATTCCCGGGAAGGTCGTGGCATCGTCACTTCCACTAAGAACCGGCGATTAAAATATTTCCAAAATAATTATCTGATACCGGCGCGTCGAGAATTCACGTCACTTCTATGCGAGGTGTGAAAAACAACTGAGGTGCGGAGAGCAGTAGAACTCGACACTCGACCCGCCCGCCTTGTTGGGGTCCAGAGACCGGAGAATACGGGCTTCTGATTGGTTGAACACTCAGCCAATAAGAGCCATCGGCGTTCAGGTATGATGTCGGCTAACTAACAAGGAATTTAAATTGATATTATGTTTATATTGCCTCCAAACATCCTTTGTGATGACACCGCTTTTTATTTAGCGTATGTAAATTACAATGATACAGAAAAAGAGATTTGAATTATGCACCAATTCAACGATGAATGTATGTCATTACGTATCAACGAAACAAATTACATGCAAAGATATATGGCTGAATAATTTATTTATCATGGAGATAAAGACTTAACGGCAAAATAGAAAGCTAAGAAATGATTGGCAGTAAATATTTGTACATTCGACAAAAAGCCTATTAAATAAGTAGCAATTGTTGTCAACAAAAACAAAATCTTGTAAAAAGTAAAAAATGGGTTTTTTTTTTACTTGCTAGAGTAGAGTACCAACCATCTCAGTGATTCTGAAGAGGTAATTGACCTGCGAACGATAAAAAATCTTTAAAATGGATTAATAGAAATGTCACAATTTTTTGGCAGTTTCTACTTTTGTGGACAAAAAACGATTTACGTGATTAAACTCTCAAACTCTCTGATATCTTAAAGTTACGAACGTAGCATAAAAATAGTTTGTTTCTTCAAGGGTGTAACTACAAATATTTAGTAGTAAATTCCTGCAAAACATCAGAACAAACTCACCGTGTTTCCAAAGATGACTAGAAAAATGCCATTATGCATTAACATAAGTATATTTAGGTGTAAATAATAACGAGTAATATTTTTTTCTATTAAGTCTACAAATACCATCAAATGACAATATTATATTTATTAGATACATAGAAAAATTTCAATAAAACTACTTATTAATATGAGCTTTCTAGAATGCTCATAAGTCTAACTAAGATTGCTCGTGGTAATATGGAAACTAATATAGTAATAGATATAGATAACAATAAAATAATTTTTGAAATACAAATTCTATTAAATTAATTAAAAATAAATTAAAAAAAAATTAATCGACAACGACCAAATACTCAACCATGGACGCATTTCTTCTTTACGCCACGATGCGCAAGCGAGCTGTAGCCTGTATCTCTGGTAAGTCGCGTGCGTCTCTAACAGCATGCTGGGGGTAATAGCGGGAAGGATAGATTGCCCTTACATGGGTGATTGCAATGGACTGCATGTGCCCTTTTTAATGTAATGATTTAAAATACTCTAAGCTAACCTACTAATATATAATACTTAGAATAATATTAAAACTAATACAATAATAACCATATAAATATGGACGTATATTTGACTGATTGAATAAATAAATTATTCTTATTATTTCTACATATCATGGATAACGAAATGAACCCTAAATGTTGTGCAATGTTATTTTTAATTCGGCATTTATCGATTTCCATTTTTTGTTAAAAGCTGAGTTAATATTATTGAATACAACAATTTTAATATGTAAAAATTTCTTGCATTGCGGATCTAGAGTTATTTTCGGGTGTCCAGTCTAGAATTTTGAATCAGTAACCCGACATACTTTCACTAGTCTCTAATCTTGGAAATTCGATAAACCAAAAATATTAAACACGTATTACTAATTTTCTTCGTAAAGCCAAAAAAAGAGAAGTTTATAATTGGAAATAAAATTATATCGATACAAATATCTCAGTCGATTTTTATTTTACAAACTATACGCCTTAACAAAGTTTCTATTGTACACGAAATAGGACTTTATTATCTTAATATAGAGTGCACTTTGGTGTTGTAGTTTGTAACTTAGGTCGTTTTAGTTCATGACACGTGTTAGTATGCGCATAGCACGAGTGCTGCGAATTCGTCACGGATGCTTATCGAACGGGCACTCGATAAAGGCGGCATGTCGATGTTTTATTATTAGAGGGAAGCACTCAGTAATCACCGACTCCACAAGATCTCATGGGATTCATTACACTAGATGTTTATCTTTGTATCTGAGGCGGTAATTGAAAATCCCATGCAATTATGGCCTATGAAAAGATTTGGAATACGTTTACTAATTAGATAACTTTCAATTACCTAATTTACGAGTATACTACACTTAATAGTAATAAATCTACCTTCATTTATTACAATTTCATGCAATAATACTAAGCGGTCATTTAATAGTGACAAAAGGTAATTTGTTAAAACTTCATTAAGTTAACAATGTTAATACATAAACTATTTCCATGAAAGCAGTAACATAAGTGTAGGTTCCTAGAAATTCGAGTTAAGTGTACCGAGTATCAATGTTTGTCAAAAAAGGCCACTTAAAAAGTGACGTAAAGTTGTTTCGTTAAGACAATGTGTCATAATTATCGGATGAAATTGAAAACGTCATGTAAACGTCGACGTCACGGTTCCTATGACAGCACTTGGCCATTACTGGCAATGCTGAAGACATTTCCGATAATTAATTCTAAGCACCATCTCGAACTTTAAAAAGCTCTCAGGGTGCGTCCGTCATTACTTGCATATTTTTTTGTTAACGAAAATTTTTTCGCGCGCCCTCGCGACTTGGCCAGAGGGTGATTTATGATAAAAGTTATAAGCGGCGTTTTTAATATCAACGAGCCTTTTAAGCCTGAGCCCTTTGTAGATGCCGCGAGCCAGATAACCTAATTAACAGAGCTTATAACATCAATTTTTGTATATGGAAAGGAAAGCTCCTAAAAATAAGAGACTGTAGAATAGTGAACAGGAGTTTGTTCACTATTCTACAGTCTCTTAGCTACTTTAATTAACTAACACCTCAATAATTAATATACAGTATATGTACCTACCTACTACAAATCTTATTCATACAACTAAATGAGTCTTACCTCATTATGCGGAAATTAATAAATGGCAAAAATACAAGTCTTTCCTCCAACATTGATTTTTTATGTATAGGAGCTCTTGGGCCGTGGGTTTCAAGTGCTAATGGAATATTTAAATTGGGGTCTGGAAGATAATACTGGTGACCGTAGAGCTGGTGCTTTCCTCGACCAACGAAAAGGTATTGCGACAGCGGAGAAATTCTGCATTAAAGATGAATTGCAGGGATCTTTTAAATTTATCTTAATTGTGTAGGTTAATACTGTAAATAATTTAATAGTAATATCGTAAAAATCGAACAGGGAAGTGTAAGCACAACTCGACAGGAGATGATGGATTAATTAAATGTGTAAATAACATTTACTTATTTATATCAAGTAGAATCATTTATTCTTTGTGCAAAACAATCATTACACCGAACATTTAAAAATTTTATTTTTATTTATTTTCCGACTGCTTATTTGAGAATTGAGCAGTGTTGGCCTAGTGGCTATAGCGTACGACTCTCATCCCTCAGGTCGTAGGTTCGATTCCCGGCTGTGCACCAATGGACTTTCTTTCTATGTGCGCATTTAACATTCGCTCGAACGGTGAAGGAAACATCGTGAGGAAACCGACATGTCTTAGACCCAAAAAATCGACGGCGTGTGTCAGGCACAGATCACCTACTTGCGTATTAGATTGAAAAATTATCAGGAAACAGATTCAGAAGTCTGAGGCCCAGACCTAAAGAGATTGTAGCGCCACTAATTTATTTTAATACTGTTATTTATGTGAAATTAAAGTTCATTATATAATTAACAATGTAACAATACAAAAAAAACTGAATTAACAAAGTTACTAAAACCAATAAAAGCTACGAAAGTCAAATTTCAATCAAATTAAAAAATAAACAAACATCTTGCCATGATTTACAGAACAGCCGGGGATCGCGTGCAATGTAATGTTAGTTTTGCTTCAGGCAACGACTGTGCAAACGAAGTCACGTCAAGCCGTACCAATCACTGCGTCCGGACTCTGCTATCGATCCTACTGGACTACAAAATACACACGAACACTTTTTAGAACCCAGCTGGTAAGACAAATCTTCATAGTAAGCCAAGTAACAGTTTTCTGTTGATTAAAATGTACATTTACCTAACATATTAAAAAATTACTCGATAGAATAGAATAGTTATGGTACCCCGTACCAGATCGTACATAAGACATGTATTTGAAAAGATGGCAATTTTGACAGAAAATAAGCATTTTATTATTTATTTAGTAGTTATATTGGTTTCTGCCGGAGGTCTAAAAAACAAGTTTTGTAAACTAATTAATTTATTATAAATAAAACGGATAATTTAATTACAAAGTGCGGTAGCTCGATGCTGCGAACGTTTGCTTTCTTACAAGTCTAATTTATATCTATATTCTAAGTTACTTATGCTAAAGTATCCTACGGTCTTCATTACGCCGAGTACGCACAACTTGACACCGTGGAACCACTGGTAGGTACTTAGTATTACTAGGGCTACAGGTTACAGAGTTTCAGAATGTATACTAGAATACAATAAAATTAAAACTATTTCCTCAGAACAATTCGATTAGTAGGTTATTACGAGAGTAGGTGTGATGATATTTCACCATGCCTCCTGCTGATAGAGGACAAATCTTTGTTTTTTATTTATTTTATTATGATTAATTAACTATTGATTACTTAAGATGTCATGTGGAACATGGTGTAATTGTTGCAGCTCCTTACAAACATTGTGTAAAACAAAAAAGAGTGGCGGAGAGTTTATTGCCAGTTCTTCTCTTCCGTTCTACGCCCTTGATTTGAGAACTGGCAGTAAATGTAAAATTAATATACGAAGCATTTAATATACGAGTATATTTCTTTTTTGACATTCATAAGTTTACATTGTGTTACCTATATGAATAAATGATTTTGACTTGACTTGATGGCAGGTGAAGTCGGGATCCCCTACCCGTTGGTTTGACCTAATTAAGACAATTATGGGTCCCAACATCCCTAACCCACTGAGACAAGCTGATGTTAGAGTGATGTGGAATCAGCAAGTCGACGTTTCGGTTAGGGCTAGACAGACACGACCTTCAGTAATGAAGACTACGAAGAAGAAGACGACAGTAGGTATTCAAACAAGTTTCTTAGTTAAGTATCATTGCTCGTTTTCAAACAAAAAACCACTATCAGGATTTGAACATGCTTACTACTGAGCAGCAGGATAGTTTGGACAGATTATAAATAAATAAATCAGTGGCGCTACAACCTCTTTAGATCTTGGCCTCAGATTTCTGAATCTGTTTCATGATCATTTTTAAATCTAATAGGCAAGTAGGTGATCAGCCCCCAGTGCCTGACACACGCCGTCGACTTTTTGGGTCTAAGACATGTCAGTTTCCTCACGATGTTTTCCTTCACCGTTCGAGCAAATTTTAAATGCGTACATAGAAATAAATTCCATTGGTACAGCTGGGGATCGTACCTACGACCTCAGGTATGAGAGTCGCACGCTGAAGCCACTAGGCCAACGCTGCTCTATCATCTTGGTCAGATTATAGTCCCTGATTAATACAATCGATTGCAACAATAACATTGAATTTCAATGTCTGCACAAGTACATCTAACTCAGCAACGGACATTATCACTGTGGTCTGTGCGACTATACAGTACTTAACTTAAATGGCAGACGGAAACGGAAGCTCTGCCCCATGTACAAACTGATAATGTATTAGCGGAGGCGGAATGAATTGCCTAAACTTTTCTTGTTTTTTATTCAAAGCTTTCTGGAATACATTTCAGTTTTAAACTCAAACATTTTATGAAAAACTAATAATACTTTATTTCCCTTTTATTTTGCTTTGCCGTTGTCGTGACTCTGAACAAACATGTATCAATTTAGAGTCTGTGGTTCTGGACATAACACCCTGATTAAGCGCTTTCGATTTGTAAAAGTTTTTAAGTACACACAAACATAAATATATTATTATAGTTAAAGTAAAGATGTGAACTAAAACATGTATGTATATTAAAGATTGAAGAGCTTGTTAAAAATGTTAGAACTACTTCATTAAGAATAAACGATTAATCCGTTCACATAGTGGCAGAATAAAAACAGTGTATTATCTAAGTGTATTATTAGTCAAATCTAATTTTCAACACTTAAAAATTCCCACTTGAAAATATTTTCTCCGTCTAGCGTAAAATTAAAAATGTAAATTACGCATACAAATTGATTTTATCGCGAGTACGGCGAAAACATCAAAGACGCGGCTCTCTTTATTTCATTTATACAAAGTCAATAAACTTTGAATATTAGTCTGGATTTTATACTAACGCGATACAAATTGCGAAAAGTGCCGATAACACTGAATAGAAGCTAGAAACATAATTTTAGCAATTTGTGAAGTTAAACGGTGATTTGGAGCTATAACGTATTAAATAGTCTTGCTAGGTATTAAATTTATTAAGTAAAAGTGACTATAATTTGTGAAACGCCATTTTAACGTCTCAAATAAATCACGCAATACGTCGAAGTTAAATTAATTAATTAAGTATAAACTATAGTAAAATTGTAAAATTAATCGCTTTTATTTATCGTTGAATGCACTTCAATATGTAAGCATATAATATCTATAATAGATTGAATAGGCTGCTTAATATCTACCCGCTCACCGTCTACAATCTAAAAATAAGATTAAAGGACTGGCTTATGAACACACCTTGTTCTTATTTTCCACCAGTCCTTTAATCTAATTTTTTGACGCAGTGTTGGAGATGCTTCTGAGACCTAATATTATGTAGTTACACATTTCAATCACACACTCACTTACTCACTCACTCACTCACATGCACCCACACACTTACTCATTCCTAACATGCACCCACACACTCACTCATGCATATAGGCGTGTTAAAAACAATTGAAAAAAATAAAAATAGTTTTAAAAAAATGTAATTGAATTATATATTTTTATGGAATTTTACTATTAAGTTTATTATGGAAGAGCTGGGTACCCTGACTCAGGTATTTTTTACTTAATAGGGTTCCCAAATCTTACAAATTATAATGCATTGTTTTCAAATGTATAAAAATATTTTTATTTATTTATATTTACTTCACATTATTCATAACTTTAGCAACCGCTAGAGAAGGCAGAACTTCTAAAGATGTTAAAGCAAACATAAATGAATGTAATCAGCATCTTAAGAGTTAAATTATGGGTCAAATTTTAATACGAAGTCGGATTCATAAATTATTGTTAGCAACTTGCTCACTAGTACGCATTTTTAAATGTGAACACGTGCACCTATCTGTCTGATAATTGTATAAAATTCAATTTCGTCCCGCGCGTTGTTTCGACCACAAAATCATTCACCAAACACTGAGAGCGGCAAATAACAATTATTGTGTTGATTACGGCACTGCGGCGCGTCTAATAATTCACTCTAGGTTCTAAACTCTGTAATTACCTCGATGGAAACGCCGGCTCACCGTTTGAGATAAAAATCAGGTCCGAACAGGCCGTCTTTTACCCTTCATAATTGTAGTCTTTTAATACTAACAACATAAACATTTATTTATGTTAGTATCCACGTTTTGTTATCGGATATGGTAATGTGAAAACAGTCATGCAATAAGCAGGAATTATGAATATTCGAAAATAATTTCTACGTTTCTTGATTAATGTAAAGGTGGAAACTGAACATTTTTGACCATACATATCGGGTTTCTGTACATATTAGAATAGATCTGGCGATTAAGATCCATCCGTTAACGTGTAATATATGAAATATTATAATGTATTCAGAAAAACATTTCATACAAATATACGCAGTAAACTTTGTTTTTTTTTTTAAATTCATGTTAGAAAAAAAACTATAGAATGTCATGCATGATAGTGCAGACATGTCAAAACCTTCACCTATTTACTATGAGTTATGACATTCGAAATATCTACTTGCCACAATACCCTAGGTGGAGGATACAGCGCACTATACATACATATACATTTTATGAGTGACTGACGCACCAATCAAGAATGTTGAAGCTTTTATCAATCTAGCATCTTGATGCCTGCAACAAATCGGGCACTTTACACAGAAACTCTTACATTTGTGCTGCAATGTAACTTATTAAGAAACGTGAACAGCCTTACTAAATACACTTAACGGTGATCTGTAGTTCATGTGTTATACTTGTTTAGAATACCTGATAAAACTATGTAAACATAATGAGATGAACCACAGATAAACGGTAGATGCCGGGACAAGTCAAGTCGCTGTCACCACGTTTCATCTAGTGTTAGTGCGACGTGGGGTTGTAGTTGGTATGGTGTTAAGTTAGATATCTAGTGGCGTAGCCAATTCACCATGTAACTGACGGCTTATGGGACTTTGTTGGAGAGAATTCATACGAAAGAATAACCTTAATATTATGAATTAATGAGAGTCGGCATTAGGTTACGGATAGTTTGTTCAACTTTCTGAGAAGGCGGCTCCCAAATTACAAGGCGCCGCTAACTACCACGTTTGCCCCAATTTCACGCGATACTATTGCCCAAACATTCGAATTACACTTTAATAACTCAAATTCACTATCTAGTTTTCTTTTACTGTTACGTTACAGGTGAACTGTTATTGTTTCTTTCGAAGTTTTGTAATAACATAGGCATGAGTTGCTTGTTAAAACTTAAAAGTATGCAACTTTATGAAATGAATCGATTTATTCGAATAATTCTTAAATATTTCTTGGAATATGTTTTAAAAATAATAAGATACCTACCTAGATTTCTTTGAACAAAATTTCATTTCCATATAAAATCATGCAACTTCAATTTATACGATAAATCAGCGTAATAAATATTAAATGTTTCGGTGTTAAGATAAATTAACATGCGGCCCCACAACAGATGATGCACAAAAAATCCTATTAGGCGCTTCGATGCACCCGAATTTAAACAAAGAGTTATGTTCTTATAATACATAGTCGGCTACCAATAATAATTACCGTTTACAAAGGGTGAAACACACATACCAAATACGTATGATGTACCCACGAGGCATTCGGTAGTGCGTGTCACAGGTCGTGTCTAAACTCATCAATCATCTCCATTTAAATTTAAAATAGACTTCGGTGCGTGAAAAGACCGCGTTCGCGCCGAAACAAATGAGCGTACAAAGAGATATCGGGCGAACGCGCGAATGGTATACGCACCAACACCATTGTCGGATTTACAAAAGAAAAGCAATCATTCGACATGAATAAATATCTTTGAATAATGGTGCCCGCTTCTATAGTTAAATGTTTTATGTATCGAAATTATCCCTTATAAATCACCGCGCACGTCACTATCACAATATTTTATATTTTACGCTTGTTCAAGTATTCGTTAAACTCATGTTTACGTGTCAAATGATCATCAGGGTTTTTTTTTAATTTTCCAAGAGTTTTGCGAGAAAGTGTTGAGTAATGGATGACTTAATTGGTGCATACATTAAGAGGAAGCCGTTTTATAATTACACAAATTAATCACCGTGTAAAGCTAATCGACCATGACATTTATAAATACTTGCATTGTTTACTTTCAATGTGAAATGAGTTCCTAATTTAATGACCATACCAAGTAATTTAATTCATAGAATGTAGAAGTTTATACCATCGCTATGTTAGGTTTTGAAGACCTGGGCCCGATTAGAAAAAGATGTTGCAGGTGGTTTTAGCGTATATATATATATATACCTAAAATAAGTCGCCTATTATAAATGACAATGTACAATTTATTTTAATTCAAGTTGGTATCAAAAGTAATTAATTGTAAGTACTTAATTAGCTACAATTTAAAGTCTCATTCTTTAAGCGCAGCTAAATCTGAGTAAATTTAGTTTTCTTGTGTTTTAATAGTTATGTTATGTTGAATGTCTTCCCCAGTTTGTCCTAAGATGTAAATTTTATAAGGGGTAGAAGGCTTACAAAACGTTAAGTAGACATGGACACTCACACTGCCAGAATCCCGTGCCTTTAAAAATTGGTACGCAGTCTTGAAGGACCCTAAGTCGAATTCGGAATACTTCAATGGGCAGCTGGTACTGTATTGACTTTATATAATAAATATGTACGTAATAACGTATCACAGATTTGACACAAAATCCAAAACTGGATTTAATTAGTATCTGCAATTAATTTTGAAAATGTTTATTGTACCTGATAATTGGTCATGACCATGTAATTGAAAGAATTATAAACATAAAATTTATTTGATATTTGAAAATGTGGTAAACAGACACAAATAAAAAGAAAACTTTTATACTATGATAATATGTATTATGCTTTAATATAAAAAAATATGTTTTTTCTTCTGCACTAATATTATAAATGAAATGTTTGATAGTTTGCATGGAACAGGCTCAAAAACTACTGGACCGATTCGAAAAATTCTTTCACCGTTAGAAACCTACATTATTCCGAATGAACCTATCATATAGATTATTATAAAAGTTAGGGATCTGTATGAAAACTTCGATAATGTAACCCAAGGCTTTTAAAAAATAAAAATACTTATAAAAATCCCTATCCCGAAACTATTGATAATAGAACAAAGTGATGTGCTACAGTTGTATAGAAGACATCAATCTACAAAAAAGTCCGCGATATCTTCTTCTTCTTATAGTGCCATCTCCTTGCGAAGGTTGGCGATCATCATGGCTATTTTAATTTTCAAACCATTGTCTCAAGTTTTTCAACCAGGACGTGCGTCTGCGGCCAGGTCTCCTTCTACCTGCCACTTTGCCTTGTATGATTAGTTGAAGGAGCTCATATTTTTTGGAGTTGCGTAAAACGTGTCCGAAATACTCAAGTTTCCTTTTCTTAACCGTCATAAGCACTTCTTTGTTCTTCTGCATTCTGTCCAGCACGGTTGTATTTCGTATGCGGTCTGTCCAAGATATTTTAAGCATACGTCGATAAACCCACATCTCAAACGCTTCCAGTTTTTTGGACATAGTCTCTGTCAGCGTCCAAGATTCTACGCCGTAGAGCAGCACAGAGAAGACGTAACATCGCGCAATGCGAGTTCTAAGCTGTAAATTTAGGCGCTTGTCACAAAGTACTTTTTTTAGTTTTGAAAAGGCGTTCCGAGCTTGTTCAATTCTGCAGCGGATTTCGATGCTATGGTCACCCTTTTCATCAATCACTGTGCCTAGATATCGTATTTTCGAGACACGTTCCAAGGTCTGATTGTTGAGGTATATATGTTGCGTGAAAAGCTCCGGTGTTCGGCTTATTGTCATATATTTTGACTTTTTCGCATTGATGCTAATACCAAATTCAGAACTCACGGTAGCAACTGAATTGACTAAATTCTGTAGACCATCGAGGCTCTCTGCGATTAAGATCGTGTCATCAGCGTATCTCAAGTTATTCAGCAGTTTGCCATTAATTGCTATGCCATGTTGACAATTATCTAGGGCTTCTGAAAATATTGCATCTGCATACAAGTTAAATAGCAAAGGTGATAAAATGCTACCTTGACGCACACCTCTCTGAATCTCGATATATGAAGAATGTTTGCTGTTTACCCTTATATTAGCACTTTGCTTCCAGTATAGGTTTTTAATGAAAGAGCAATCTTTATAATCTAAGCCAATTCTCTGGAGTATTTCCATCATTTTACCATGTCGTACATTATCAAAAGCTTTCTCATAATCGACAAAACAGACGAAAAGATCCCTATTCATGTCCAAGCATCTCTGTATCAACACTTGATAGCCAAAGAGAGCGTCTCTCGTCCCTAAACCGCTTCTAAAGCCAAATTGGGTGCAGGATAGTGTTGATTCACATTTAGAGTATATCCTGTTATGTATCACTTTCAGAAAGAGTTTCAAAACATGGCTCATAAGTGAGATAGTCCGATAGTAGACATTTTTTGGGATTCTTTGTTTTCGGAATAGTGATAAATGTTGACTTAAGCCAGTCAGAAGGAATGGTTCCTGAGTCGTATATACCATTAAAAAGGGTTGTGATATAATCTAAGTTACATTCCTCAATTTCCTTTATAATCTCTGTTGGTATATTATCAGCTCCGACAGCTTTCCGAGTTTTTGCTTTTGTTATGGCATAGTAGATTTCACGCTTTGTAATAGATGGACCAACATCACTACACTTGAGGTTAATATTTTCTGGTCGTGAGTCACAGAAAAGTTCACTAATATAGTCTTCCCAAGTGTTAAGCATGTCATCAGTGCAGGTTGTATATTTGCCATCGTTTTTAAGAAGTGTCATTTCGCTGCGTCCTTGATGTTTAGGTGTTATGAGTTCTTTTATCTTCTTATGCATACCAAAGCTGTCGTATTTCCTATCTAACTCCTCAATTTCTGAACATAACTCCCCATACCAAGATTCCTTTGCCTGTCTTATCTTTTTTCGTATGAGGATCTTTAGCGCATCGTATTTTTCTTTATCTTTTTTGTTTTCACGTCTTTTTTCCATCAAGTCTAAGATTTCATTGGTCCAATCCATTTGGTCTTTTTTACTCGTGGAGCTGTCACCAATATTTCGTTGCTGGTCTTAATAATAGAAGATTTAAGAAGTTGCCACATTTGTCTGTATTCAGAACTTATCATTATGACAACTTACGCATTCTTCATTAATTGTACCGTGTAGTTGTTTCCTAGACTCGACGTCCCTCAACTTGTCAAAATCAATTTTTCTGGATTGAGGATGACGGCAAACTTTCTTCAATTTTACTGAGACTATTGCCACGACTGGATTGTGATCAGAACCTATATCTGCACCAGGGTATGTTTTAGCCGATTTAATGCTATTTCTATGCCTTTTGTTTATCAACAAGTAATCAATCTGGTTACGCACAATCCTGTCCGGCTTATGTGCTGGCGATTGCCAAGTATAGAGTCTACGTGGTGGTAATTTGAAGAAAGTATTCGCAACAACAAAATCGTGTTCCTGGCAGAATTGTACTAGTCTTTCACCCCTGTCGTTACGAGCGCCGAGACCAAACTTTCCAATAATATCCGAGACAGCACCTTGACCGATCTTGGAGTTGAAATCACCTGTCACGATTGATAGCTCGTTAGGTTTTGTTAATTTCAGAGCCGCATCTAAGTCGTTGTAAAAAGTCTCGTTCAATTCCTCACTTTTGTCTGCTGTCGGTGCATATACTTGAACGATGTTGATGTTAAATGGTTTGGCTTCAAGTTGTAATAACATTACTCGGTCTGAAAGAGGAAGAAAGTTCTTAACTAGAGTTTCTATATTTTTCTTAATAAGCACGGCAACTCCATATCTATGATGTTGTATGTCGCTGCTACCAGAGTAGTATATTGTAGCATCACCAGATGTTAAAGTCCCATTTCCATACCATCTTAAGTCACTTATGCCGAGTATATCCAAATCCATTCTATTCATTTCCTGTAAAAGATTATCCAATTTTCCATCTTCGTATAAACTGCGGACGTTCCAAGTTGCTATCTTCATGGCTGACCCGGAGATTCTTCGCACCCTCTGACCACTTAAGGTCTGCCGGGGACTAAGGGCCATGGTTATATTTGTCTCAGCCATAATGATATCCTGGGAAAAATAATGTGGTGGTTTTCCGTTGCCTTCCACATCGCTGTTTGCTGGTATTGCCAACAATATGACTGACGACTGTACAGGCTTTCTAAGCTCCCACTCGTTCAGTCTACCCCCTACGCAGCTGCCCGTAGTTGAAGGATAATGCTTATTTACTGGCGGCATTGACTCGCCATGTCGCAACGTTTTCACAGGATCTTTGTAGTATTTCCTGGAAGAGCCTTTCCTAAGGGCTCCCCACTACACCCTCTAACGCTGCCGGTGTGTGGTCGGGGACTGCATAAAGCAGCTAACCGCAATATCTTACGGTCGTTCCACTATCCGCTACCTGTGGACCCCGGTAGTAGCTCACACCTAAGCCCTACCACCGCGATATCATATATTTGATAGATGAGGGACGGAACGCTAGTTTATACATAGTAGACAATTATTTAACCATTGTATATACTAATAGCATTAATTACTGCATTCCGTGGCCGATGGAACGGAGAAGCCTCCAAGGAACTCCTTCGGTAAATCAATTTCATTTAATTCAATTTAATGCGAGTTTCCTCCGGACGCTCACCGTCACGCAACTCTACGCAATAAAACGTTTTTTACATTGGATAAACGATTCCTGTATCTAGGGAGTTACTTTAATATTTTCTCTATGTATAAATGTTGCATTAGACTACTTTGAATTGAGACTACATCGAACGACACAAACTAATACTATAGAATATAGTTATAGAGTACTATAGAAAATTGTTGGAGGTTACTACTACCTGTTCCGATAATGGTGATCAGAGAACAAACCGAAGAAATTATTTTACTGTGCATCAAATTATGTGTTAACATTTAACCGGCGCAGTGTAGTGTAAAGATATATAGAAAACTGGAAAGCTTTTGGTAAAATAATTTAGAACGCGTCAATAATTTAATTAACCACGAATAGAAAATTAAACCCCCTGAATTAGTTTTACAGTATTTTTATCACAGCCTGAATACAATAGGTATGACAGAAAATCCCATTTATACTTTTATTTAAAATATTATTTGTGTAATGGTATGTTGTTAATCTGAATTGCTATGAATGTATAAAAAGAAGAAAGAAAAATATTTATTTGTTTAATGTTGCTTAAAGAAAAAAAGAAATATTAAAACACAATCATTTTCACCAAAACTCGTCTTTAACTTGCTGACACTAGCAACACTGATTTTCAGTGAGCCCATACTGCCATGGAGAGACAGTTCAACCATTATACAAGAACATTTAAAATATATAAATATATTAATAGTAAAACTATTTAAAAATTCTACTAAAATATTAATAATAGTAGTAAACGAAAAGCCTAATGTAGATTACGCAAAATACTGGTGGAGTCTAAAGCATTGCTGATTGCATACAGCCATTGATAGTAGAGTTGACAACCAAGTCCAAAGACAAAATTTTGTAACGGTTTACTTTGTCTTTGGTAAGATGACATCTGTTAAAAATATTACCTGTAGTAATTCGAACATTTTGCTTTATGAGTAATTAACATTTAACACTCGTATTGTATTGCGATGAAGCTGATGTCCTAGACCCAAAAGTTGACGTGAGACACGATTAACTTTAAAATTTATTGATTAAGTATACCCAAGTTAGATCATTGTTCTGATGGTGTTGATTACTTTTCTCAAATACAAGAAATCTCATCACACACTTATTTACGTATAACTTATCGCTAGAAAAACTAATTCAATTTATTTCTATTAAATTGAATTTAGTGTAGCATTTTTTTCCGTAGCACTACAACAATAGAACAGCGTGTATTACCGGTAGATGCTGGCCGGTGGTCGCTTGGGGGCAATTCTGACTTAATAGAAATATTTAAACCATAAATTGATACTACTACTTGAGAGCTATAGTAAGGGAATCTAACAATAATGCACAACTTTGTGATGCAGATAATAAAAATTATAGTTAACTGTCTAGTTCTACGTTGTAGGTTCCCCAGTGTCAAGTTAATAATAACGCGTGAAGAATAGAAATCATCGTATTACATATAAATATATCTAAACTCATAGTGTTTTCAAAATGCATTTATGAAATTAAACTTGCGAGGAAAATATAAGTTAAAATATCCTTACGACATTGAACTTTAACGAATGTTTTAATAAATACAAGAGAATGATGGTCAGATCGATTGCTTATCGACAGTACTAGAATTGGACCCCCGATGGATACAGGCCACACAGCAAGTAGCCGTCACGTTTCCAATGAGATCGGTGCCGCGATGACACCCTTGAAATGTTTTTAATAGCGTGATTTATAGAGCAAATTAAACATTTGACTTGCCGTGAATTCGTTGAGTAGATCCGTCACGCACGGACATCGAGACTTAAGATGCTGAGCGGGACTTTGTTGAGAGTACTATCGAGCGAGAAATGTCTTTTAATAAATAAAAATAATTAGTTTTTATTTGATTTAATGTTATGCCCTTTGGAGTACGGACTCTTGGGCCTTGACGTTCAAGTGCAAAGGCGCTAATTAAAGATTTATGTTGGCGCCTGGTAGATAGTACCGGTGACCCCAGAGCTGGTGCTTTCCTTGCTAAACGAATAAGTATCACAGCGAAGAAATGTTGCCAAGATTATAGGGACCACAGGGATCAAACATTTTAAATTTGTTTTAATTTTCTATTTATCAATTTTTAATTATTATTTTTGTATTGTTAAGAATATTGGCAATACTATATATTTCTGTGTTCGTAATACATTTTGGACATTAGTTTTAGTAGATTTTTTTCTATTAAACTAGACATTTACTTAATTTGAAAAGCACTATTCTTACTACCTTTCATATTCCTTTCTTGAAAAATACAGTGGTGCTAAAACCTTTTAGGCCTTGGATTTCTGTATCTGTTTCGTGATTATTTTTTCTAATAAACAAGAAGATGATTAGCCTCTGTGCCTGACACATGTGTTCTACATGTCATGCATACCGGTTTTCTCAAGAAGTTTTCCTTCATCGTCCGAGTGTTAAATGCGCACATAGAAAGAAAAGTCCATTGGTCCAGGTTCGATCCTACGACTTCAGGGATGAGACTTGTATACTGAAACCTAAGCTAAACACTTCATAAAAAATGTGTCACTTCTAACAGACAAAATAACCCAATTACTTTAATGACTAGGTACTTATATTTTTGTCTGGTCTTCAGACAAAGTTTTAATATATATCAACTTTAAGCATCTAATAAATCGTAACATAACTTACTTCTAACTTTAAAATGTATTAAGTATTAATTAAAATGTATTAACTGCACGACTGTACACAATTCATTGCATTAGCCCTGGTCGCAGCTACTTAATACGCGCTACCAACTACCAATAGACTGTTTTTACACGTCTTTGGTCTGTGTCCGTGTGAACTGATTCTCCTTACCCCTTTAATGAAGACAGTACATTGAGGAAATAAATATTTTTGGGAAAAAAAATATGGTCAAGTATTAGGTACGTATAAACTCACCTGTTTTGCAGAACAGGAGGCAAGAGACTCACCTGATGTTAATTGATACCGCCATGGATACTCAGTAGGCTTTAAAGTGCGTTGCCGACATTTTAAGAATTGGTACGCTCTTTTCTTGAAGGACCTTCGTTGGTTCGAAAATATTTCAGTGGGCGGCTGGTTTCACTAAGTGATGGTGCTCGGCAAAAACTGCCTTAAGACGCTCAGTTGTGGAACGACGGACGTCGAGGTAACTATAATGTTACAGTAATTACCAACTAAAAAGTATTATTTTACATGCTATTAGGTTTTTTATCGAACTCGATAATCGACGATCTCAGGGATGAGAGTCGGACGCAGAAGCTACTAGGCTAACATAGTTATTAAAATATAATAAGTATAGTATAATCGTTTTTATCACCATTTAGCAAAAAAACCTTCATAACCGTTCGTTTATATTTCATAGTAAAGGGAAGATGATGGCTAAATAGAATAACATTGTTAGTGTAGGTATTACTCTCATTTATAATGCATCGTTTTAAATACTTACTTTCTGCATTAAAAAAAACCAAACAAAACACCTGTTTTTGTCTAAGGGTTTTTATAACTAGCTGTAGAAATAAAATAAAACAAAAAATGAATGTACAGAAATTACTTTTGTATGAATGGAAAATATTTAACAACTAATAAAGTTTTTTTTTCATTAATTCTTAAGCTTTTGCCTACCTTTCGACCTACCTACAACACATACAATATTAAGAAATATTAGATTTAGACACCTACGTTTTAATTATTTTACAGATTAACAACAACACTGTAATCAACTAAGCAGTTACTTATTCTGTGCAAGGAGTAGACCATACTCAAATTATTCAATGTCTTTACGGGTTTACTGATATTTTATCTACTTATTAACAAAATTAATATCATGTTAAACGTGAAATTCAACAAAAATATACAACGTTTGAACATATAACAACCACGAAATATAACAGATAAAAATGGCACTGTATGGCGAGTATATACCATGTCATAAAATTATCATACTTAATAGATTTTATATTTCTCAAATGAAGCCAGAGCAGCGACACTAAGGGCCATTTGCAAGTATGAAAAATTAAATGTTGTTGGGAGTGATATGCATAAAACATGGCTTTAAAAGGCGTTGGAGAAACATAAATGAAAAATATTTATTTTTATACATTAGTCACGTGACACAAAACTGTCACAGGTTAGACGCATCGATGATGACATTACTGTAGGCGTTTGCCTCTGTACCTATATGTATGCCTGAAAATAATATGTCCTCGCCTGTCTAATCCTAATACTATCTCGAAGTTTAATTTCGTCGGAGACTATTTGATGGAAACACATGGTGATGTTGACATATAATTATTTAACTAACGTATACAAAATATTGTAAACCTATTTTAAAGAGTAGTGTGGAGTTTCTTGCCCATGCTTCTCCACACGAAACTACCTTTTGGAAGGGAAGTAGGGAAGTAGAATCATCTTTATATTAAATTGACGTTCAAAAGTGCCATTTTAGGTGGTAAAATTGAAATAAATGATTTGACTTTACTTGAAAAACTTTTCTGGCAATGGTACGTCATAGAGACTGGTGCGACGCCATCTTGCCTAGAGAGGCGTTTTGGCGGATTCTTAAAATTATGAATGTTTAAATTGAACTTACAGGCATCTTTACTTTAATTCATTAATGTGCCGTAACTCATTCCCCGACATGAGCGCCATCTTTTTAAGATCGGTAAATAAGAGCAGGTGAAAATGTAAACTCTGGTTAATGCGCATGGGTTCAATTTGCCGCTCCCTTTATATTATGAACATCCCCCATCATTAAAACCGTGACGATATTCCTTTAGACGCTACGTTTTTGTTACTGTTTTACGGATTCGGTTACACCAATTAATATCTGTATAATAAAAAATATATGGGTTAAAAAGCAGCTGTTTTTTTAGATAAATATTAACACAAACGGTTCACTACCTACCTAGACCATCCTTATTTGGTTTATATAATTGTATTTTTTAATTATTAACTACTCCTTTACTAGGTTTATTCGCGGTTACTGAACTATACTTACTTATATATTATGCGATATACTTTCTTATATCTGTGAACTTTTAGCAAATGTAATCAATTTGAGCTGTAACACGCGAAGTAGGTTATAACTATTCGAAAAACACTTTATACCTATACGTAAAACAAAATAACATTATAAACAATATTATCTAACTAAATATGTATACTTGAAAAAAAGACTACTATTGCAACCAGCGCGCGACAACTCACAAGACAGAGTAGTAATATTCCTTCTAGTTAAGTAGAATATGGCGTATATTCTGCTAAACTTGTTGCTAAATGGTTAACGCATTTGGTATAAAACCTGGTTGGTCTTTAGTTTTGTTACCCGTCGAAATATAACTGTTTTAGGAAAGTACGTACAGATCGCTTATTGCCCTAAAAATGAATGTGTGCGACCCGTTCGCGTGTTACAGAATGTATGCAAAAACTAATATAGGTATTTGATATGGGCAAAAAAACAAAAAACAAAAACAGCATACCATAGTAAAAACATTTCGACCAAGATACAAATTAAAAATTAGAAGGAAATATAATTTAGCAAATTATTAAAAAGTGCATATGAGAAAAAACTTCATAATTGATTTCATTTGTACCGTGCAACAGTCGCGTTGTTTGTCAGTGTCAGTACGCGGAAGGCGTGGCAGATGGGCGCGGCCTTTTCACGCTCCGCCCCTCTCCCCAGCAAATATGATAACGAGGATGCCACCTCGAGCAAACCACATCACGAGTAGATACTATCGTTACTAACTTGATTGACTGCCCTTACCTGTTTGTTTTGTACTAGTTGTAGCTAACTCTGAATTTACGCCCTTGGTATTAATTTATATACGAAAAAATTATGTTATCATAATTGAAATGTATTTGATTAGGTAGTCTTAGGTCATAGGTAGTCTTTCATACTTCGCGAAATCAGAATATATTTACTTAAGCATAAAAAGGATGTTTATTTTACTAAAAGTATGCAAAGAAGTATGAACGTCAAAAACGCTAAAGCTTAGAATAAGAACTTTCTTTACTAACGCCATCTATTGTCGAATAGTAAAATGATTTTTGAGAAAAATGTGTTAAGCAGTTAAGCAGATCATTCCTCAACAAATGCATAAGTTAATAAGCATACCGACATGATTGGCGCCAATATAATGAAAGAAAGAAAATACGTAGTGAAAAAGTTCGTGCCACGATATTTAATAGATTTTGTAAATATATATATATATATATTTATTTTATAACGACTCATTTAATATATTGCTACATTTTTAAATATGTGTTATTTTGGATATAACTTATTCATCCACTTAATTCTGAACGTGCATTAATTTTGTACGTAAATTTGTAATAAATTTTGTTGTTATTTTCGTATTAATTTTTGAATTTATAACTGTTTATATGATTAAAGAAATAAATTAGCCGTTCAATTAACAGCCTAGCCGTTTAACTAGCGGCCTGAAAGCTGTTCAGCCAGTTGATTGAACGGCTAGGCAAATGACTTGGTTCGATGACGTTTCATAACTTGCCTAGCTTGACTGTTAATTTAAATTTAATTCAACTTTCTGCCACTCTCAAACTCGAAACGAAACTGTTCAAACTGTCACGCCTTTAGTACACCTACGCGTTCGTATGCGGCTGCGAATCTTTGCGAAATAATTGCGGTAGCGAAATATCTGCGGAACGTTAGTACACTGCAGGTTTTTCGCAAGGATATGTCATTGTAGCTTTCGTGGGCTGTAGGTGCAGACGTCGTTTCAGAATGTCATCTGAGTCGTCCCAGTCGTCGCTTTCAGATTCTGAAGAGGATTTTGTAATCAACATGCCCAACTAAATATAATTCGGGATAATTTCGAATCAAATTCAATAATAATTCAATATTTTCGGCTTCCATTGTGCGAAATTCTGTCCTCACTGACAGAACGCGTGGTGACGCCTTGCGATGCGAAACTTTACTAGCGAAACGTCTGCGTCTGTGTAACAGCCATTTCGCAGTTACTTGCGAAACAATACCGACAAGGACGCAACTATTTCATCTAGCTATATATTAGAGCGAGACAAAACACATGCGAAACGTTGCCATACAACTTACAGCTTTTCGTCGTTTCGCTGCCGCATGCGATTGCGTAGGTGTACTAAAGGCGTAAATATGGCAAACCACAACTTTAATGGTGTTTTCCAAATTTTCATGAAAAACAACAAGTACAATGGAATAGTGTAGTGACAATAATAATGTGAATTTGACTTAAGTAATTTAATTTTAAAAGTAATATTTTTTATGTCATATGTTTATCTTTTCAATTTCTGCCAAATAATGACTTTATCGTACGAATGGCCTAAGCATTAGCCAGCCAGTTTATTAAATATTGTAACAAACGCTACGGCTGAAAATCTTTCAGGCCGTTAGTTAAAAGGCTAGGCTGTTAATTGAACGGCTAATTAAGCTAGTTGGCTGCGACATATACATTAATAGTTTAAGTGGCACGACTGGGTTTAGTACAAATTTCGACCATACCCCTCTTAACCTTATTCATCTATTTCGTAGTTGGCAGATTTGTCCAACTAACTACTGCATTATTATGTAAACCAGTATAGGCCGCCTCCTTGGTTAGATTATTCTGATTGGCTTTTCTACTTCTAACAAAAAATATCAATCATTGACAAATACACATAAGCATGACTTTAACGAAGTTCTTATATGTATATATAAACTAAGTTTGTAATAATAATACCATACCTAGGCATATTATTTCCAATTAGGCTGTAAGAGTTTTTGATAAACCTCGTAATGAAAAAATTTGATTAAGAAAATTTTACATTTTATTAACATTTCTCTTATAAAATACATGATTCTCCTCAATAATAGTTTTAAAATTTCTGACAACAATTGATATAATTTTAGCTACAGTTTTACAGAAAATCATCACAATTTGGAGGTTAATTCTGGTACTGCCTTGAACAGATCTGCTACCAGGCCTACGTCCGACACCTAGAAAAAAAAATTAAAGTAAAGTTATTGTATTAACTGCTGCGACAAAATAAAATCAATTTTGGGAATTTAGCCAAGCACAATATTCCCTCAAAAATTGATTATTATGAATTTTAATTAAAGGATATTGATGAATCTGCACTACAAGATGGTCTAGTTATTCATAGTTTTTTTATTATGAAATAAGTACCTATTTAGTTATTGACTTTATAATATAAACCCGAACACAATTTATATACATTTTAACAATTAAACACCTCAAAGTTTATATTTTTATATTTTTTTACCGGAAGTTCGCTGTTTACTATTGAAGGTTATTTACTGTTAATTTTATTATTCAAATCAAATTATCATTTATTCATGTCGATAACTTAATGTACATGTCAAAAAAAATTCAATGGTTTTAAATTTAGTGAAGAAAATTCAAGAAGCAATCTATTCTCCGTCACTTTTAGAACGCTAAGATTTAAAAAAAAATGTATAAGCACCGGCAACCATTGCATCATGTTATATCAGTTTATTATTGTAAATTAATCAAAAATTTTACCTCAATTTATAAATCAATATCAATATTGAAAGAAGTGTGAAGATCTTGACTGACTTTGTATACCTTTCAAAATTATTTAGTAATATTATACATGCCCCCTACAGAAATGTGTAACTTCTTTTAAAAACTACTAAACCGATTTTGATGAAACTGTGCTAGGTCCCTAAATGGAATATACCCAATTAAAATCATCTCAATATGACTTTTTGTTTCCAAGAAATTTGTGGCCATACATACACTTGGAATACCCACTCTTGCTTGGCTTAATCATATACATATATTTATATCATTCAAATATTTTCAAATTCCTCTTTTTAAGTCGGTTGCAAATGCTTTATTCAGAAGTTACGTGCCTGGAAAATAGGTGCTTCAGGGTCTTTGTTTATCGCAACAATGGTCTTGGAGTCCTTCATGCCAGCCAAGTGTTGGATGGCACCACTGATGCCTACCGCTATGTAGAGATCCTAGAAGTAGAAAAGAAAAATATATCTTCATGAAACATTGCAAAAGTTATTACTAAAAATATTTATATTATTTAAATATGAAGGTACTGCAAAATTAAGTGAAGAATCAAAATTTTGTTTGTTCATAGCATCATAGATTGTGAGATTTAGCCTCAATGTTATAATCTTCCACCAACATGGCATACAGCCTGTGATACAAGTCCTGGATTCAATTTGCTCCAATACAAGTGGAACAAATAGAATATAACAAATTTAGCACCAATACTCACAGGTGCAACAATTTTGCCAGTCTGTCCTATCTGCAGATCGTTAGGGACAAAACCAGCATCCACAGCTGCACGACTAGCACCAACTGCTGCATTCAGTTTGTCAGCTAGGTCATATAGCAGCTTGAAATTATCACCAGATTTCAAACCACGACCTGTAAATGCATTATATATATAAACAGCCACATTAAATTTTTTATTATTATTATTTTTTATTATTGGACAATTCACACCAATTGACCTAGTCCCATGCTAAGCTGGTGAAGCTTGTGTTATGGGTACTAGGCAACGGATATACATACATATTATAGATAGATAGACATATAAATACATATTTAAACACCCAAAACCTAAGCACAACACCAAATGCTCATCACATTGATGTTTGTCTCAGCCGGGGATCGAACCCGGGACCCATGGATTTGCAGTCAGGGGTACTAACCACTAGACCAATGAGCCGTCGAAAAGACACATTTCAGTATTATATTTTTTCCAAAAATTATTGTACCATCTATATAAAATATAGGCAGATAACTTGACTTAACTTACTTGCCAAAACTAAGACCTAGAGGTAGTAGTGACTGTTTTTTTTTTAAATAAGAAAATTTAACAAAAACCTATTGAAAGATTATGTTAAAATCAGAAGGCAATTATGGCTTCATTCGGAATTTTTTCGCCCAATGCACACAAAATAAAAAGATTACAGATCTTGCTTTAATTGTGCCTAAATCAAAAACTTTTAATGGAATATTTAAAAATCAGCTTTAATAACTTACCACCAGCAACAATGTTCTTAGCACTGCTGAGTTCTGGTCTATCAGATTTGGTGAGCTCTTGTGAAACAAACTCCACCAAGTCAGTCTTATAATCGCCTTCTGGGGCATTTTCCTGTGCTGCAGATCCTCCCTCTAACGGCTCAGGAGCAAATGCTGTGCCCCGCACTGTGATGACTTTAACTGCATCTTTTGCTTCCAATGTCAGTATCGCATTTCCTGTAATTCAATTGTTATATCAAAGCCTTTTAATAAGACGTAAAGTTACTAAATACTAACTAACTTTAAGTAAATGGGTGCCCATGGGCTGCAATGACTGCCCTTTTTTGTTGCGCCATAGGCTTGTTTGCCCCCTATTCTATAAAAAAACTCAATTTATAATCCTTCTGGCAGTGTGGTTTGTGGACTCAGTTAACGCACTTAGACTTAATGATGTTAAAAAATAATCGATTTTTATTTTCTTATAACCCATTTTTAATCAATCGATTATCTAAATTAAGCGTTTAAATTGATTTTCATAAACAGTGCGCTATTTAATAAAAGATTCGAAAACATCCAAAAGTTTTTTTATTCAACGTTAGATTATGACCCTTTATGTTCTCAAAATCAATTAGATGATGACCCTTTATCGTTCTCAAAATCAATAAATTAAATTATGATAATTCGGAAGGGGCTAGTTCTGGATCATCTGTTTCATCAAAATCTACGGTCAACGGACAAGATACATGGCAGGTACATCACGAAAAAATAATGGTCTTGGCATCTAACCCATCAATGGTCAAAAATACCGAATTGGACCTATACGTTGCAGCATCGCTATCGGATCTTATGGTAGATCCTCTCAATGTCTGGAAGAACTCTGAAGGGACTTTTCCTAAGCTAACCGAATTGGCTCTAAAGCATCTCTCTGTGATGGCCACTTCTGCTCCATCCGAAAGATTATTTTCCAAAGCGGGAAATATGGTCAGGAAAACACGAAACCATATTTTAGGAAAGAGATTATCAAAATTATTATTTTTAAACTGCTTACCTGAAAATTTATGGTAATAATTATTCTAATCAAATGTAAAATTTTTGAACATTTTGTAACAATACGTTAACGTTGTCGTTTAGCTTTAGTACTTATCATTTCATTTTATTTCAATATTACTCTTACGTAAAACGAGACACTGGACAATAATTATTTTGAATTTTTTTATTGTTTAAACTTAAAGATTAACGAAAGATTTGTTTCATATTTTAATTTTTGAGAATACAACCTAGTCCTTTAGTTTTTAATTATTGTTTTTAGTACTTTAATTTAAAACTAGTCAAATATAAAATAGTACTGGACATTTATGGCAATTTTTATTTTAGTTTTTGAGACAATAAGGTTGTTATTTTGATGGGATGCTCATCATTTTATTTTTATTATGATAAAACGTTTAACGTGCTGACAATTTGTATCAATAATGATATTTGATTCTCTTATTCCTTATCTTGAATGTTTAAAGAAACATTAACCCTTATTTTAATATTTAAAAAGGTTATTTTTTTATTCATATCGTTTCATTTGATTTGTAACCTAATAAATTGTTAATGAAAAGCATGTTGATTTTTGAAAATAGATTTTT
The DNA here is from genome assembly GCA_905332375.1 of Pieris macdunnoughi. Classification (NCBI taxonomy): domain Eukaryota; kingdom Metazoa; phylum Arthropoda; class Insecta; order Lepidoptera; family Pieridae; genus Pieris; species Pieris macdunnoughi. Next base: position 6,742,091 of record CAJOBZ010000005.1, on the reverse strand, counting down.
TTCGGTAATTATTTTTCTAATAAAATCGATTTGACAAATCGAATTAAGAAAAATTGTTTTTTCATTAACCTCACTCCCTATCCTTATCTTGAATGTTTAAAGAAACATTTTTTTGTAAATCTAATTGTCTATCAGTCTTTTCATTATATACCATTTAATTTTATTTTGGGAAAGCTTAGATCTAAATCACTAGACATTTACATACTACTTATAGTTACATAATTATAGTGACCTTGAAGATCATAACAATTTCATTAGCAATTGTCATCATTGAAATTTTAAACTTTGATAAGATAATAACCTTCAACAATGTTATTTAAAAATTAAAATAAGTATAACATAGGGATGAATTTTAAATATTAATACATTTTAAGTAAAACACTGTTTGAAGTTCTGAAACTTGCCAATGGCACATACAATTTTATCTAATGTTAAAATAATAAAAATGTCATTTATTTTGGTTTTTTTTTACTCCCTATCATTTTTAATACTTTATATTTTTGCCATAAATTAAACCTAGGACAGGATGAAGGATGACTTACCTGCATAAATAGTTCTAACAAATGTGTTAGGGTCTTTAATACCAATGATATCGGTTATAGGTGACACATCCAGTTTAGCAGCAACTCTAGGTAGGATGGCTTTGCCAAATGCAGTAGCAGGTGCCAAAATATGTGTGAAGTTAAATTGCTTCTGAGTTGCCAATATTAGTGGTGTCATGGACTCTGAAGTAAATCCTTTAAAAGCATCACTCTCTGCTACAAGTACTTTGGAAACACCATTAGCTTTTGCAACTGCTTCTGCAGCCTGAAATTCCAAGAAAAAGCTAATAGCACACAGTAAAATAAACTATAAATAAGTATTAATTGATAAAACATACACTATATATAAAAGATTCAATCTCAATGTAACTTTAATAATTCGCCAGAGTAGAGTATTATATACAAGAGTAACTGTAACTTAGATTCTTAGTGGCTTCTACTACTTATTTCCTAAATGATATAAACTTACTGGGCCACATTTGGTGCCAGCAACCAGCACAGTGATGTCTCCTCCTATTTTCTTTGCAGCACATAAAGTGTTTTGGGTGGCAGCGATTAAGGCTTCATTATTATGCTCGGCTATTACCAACGTGCTTTGGAGGCGACGAAGCTAAAGCATAAATATGTTTACAAAAGAAGAAGGCAATTGGGTATACAAAAACCTCACAAAGTTACTATGGAGAAAAAAAAATTATCAAATTTACAAACCTGAGTGTAGAAAAGCAGTTGTCTGCTAAACGGAGAGAACATTGTTTAAAATAAGCAAAATAAAATAAAAAAACCTTTGAATATCTATAAAATCTAACAGACCACTTTCTAATGAGCAAATAGGCAAAAAATGGCAATAGCAAAACTCATAAGTCAAAGTCCACACAAGTCCAATATATTTGAAAAAAAGTCTCTCAATCGTCATTCAACAGAAGTTAAGTCAAAGTCAAAAAACAAGAAATGTCTTCCATCATTAAATGAGGGATAGAAGTTGACAGTAAACCAAAATGTCAATTTGTGAACATAGTCCAAGAACATACTTGAATCTGTTGAAATGTGAAATAAATTTATTTATTACTTTTAGTAGGTACGTTTCACTTCGTGGACGTGTTTGAATATTTTACAGTATTATAATTATATCTTATAAGGTCCGCAACCTACGACTATTATTAATATAATTGAAGAAGAGATGACTTCCCTACCTATCGTGTCTATAACGAGAAGAGAAACTTTCAGTTCTTGCCATCGATTACACAGGTTTGCTTATTTTCGAAGTTAAATTATAAAATATTGCGACATTATAACTTGTTCCATAGTTGTACGACGATATCATTAATAGCTTTTATTATTAATTATCAATAAAAACTAAGCAACTGATGATAATAGTAAACTTGTATTATCTTTATTTTGGTCTTTAACCTTTTTATCGGATTTTTGTCTATAATAGTTTACTATTTTATAATAACAATTTTAATTATATTTCCAGCCCTTTTTTAGGTGATGAAGAGAACAAAAAATTATATGGAAAATGTAACAATCCTAATGGACATGGTCATAATTATGTTGGTAATACTAATGCTTAATTAACTTTCTTTATTAATATATTGCACACCTTATATGCTTGGATGAGCAAGAATCCAATACATGTTGCTTATAATTTTTGTTGCGACTGTATAATTAATAGACTATCATATAACAAATAATGCAATCAATGCATAATTTACCTAGCATTCATTAAAAATAAATATCTTAATTTATCCTTTATTTTTAGTACTTGTAACAGTAAAGGGTCCAGTAGACCCACAAACAGGAATGGTTATGAATGTACATGATCTGAAACAATACATGAAAGATGCAATAATGGATCCACTTGATCATAAAAATCTGGATCAAGATGTGCCATACTTTAAAGCTGTTGTAAGTCTAAAATTCACTAGCTTCTTTGAACATAATATTATGATAACTAATGTAATAGTGCTGAAGAATACCAAAGTATCTCCTAAGTTTAACCTTTAGATCTGTTCTTGAATTTATCTTGTAAAAGAAGTATTGTATGTTGAGGCTTATTTTATTAATACAATCTGTAAGCAAATTAGTTTTTTTAAGCAGCAAGTTTTGTTTAGATTTATAAGCATAATATATCAAATAAAATTACAGGTGAGTACTACTGAGAACTTGGCAATTTTTATTTGGGATCAACTGCAAAAGTTAATGCCAAAGCCACAATTGCTACATGAAGTAAAAATTTTGGAGACTGAAAAAAACCATGTTGTGTATCGTGGAGGCACTACATTTCCCCGCAAAAAAGTGGATTCTTCTCACTTACATCCAGGAAACCACAATCATGTGTCTTCTGATTCGGACTAGTTAAGTTCACCCTAACTAAAATGGTACAGGAATGATATATGGTAATCAAAGAATGACTCAATTGATTTCACAGTTTTAGTTTCAAATTAACATAACTATCTAAATTAAATTTTTATTCTGTACAAGTAATCTAAATCTGTGTTGAATTACTATAACATGTAATATTCATCATTTTTTTTACCTAAATTGTGGTTTCTGGTTATGCAAATGTTGCATTCCAACTAATGTTTGTGGTGTGGGAATGTGAATAGAAAATAGATTGAATTTATGAATCTGTTTATTTTTATACTGCCATTTTAAAAGGCCATTCCATTATTACATTAGCTTAAGAGTTGCTAGTTTACTACAAAAATGTTTATGCTCCACTACTTTATAATTTTAAATAATTATGTTATTCTAGCGCACAGTTTATTTAACAATTGGTACACCTTGCATTTTTTTAAAAACTATTCTTGGGATGGTTGTTTTAATAAGTTTTTATAATAAATTTTTTTTCAAGTTTTTTTTTTTATTTTCCACCCAAACCTTTATTCCTAAATGTTTTTAAAACCAATAGATAATAATTGAATCACCTACAATGTTTTTGAATGTAGGGCTCCAACAAATCCTTAGAATCTGATATGTTATGTACATATCAGACACACAACATAATCTATTCCACAATTACGTATGTTCTCAAAAAAATATTCTCCAAGTCATTTATCCTACAATATTTCTGATAATTTTAATGTTAAAGTGTTGTCCGCCAGAAATAAAAATGCGTAAACGTAGTGTGTAAACAAAATGCATGTGTATTGTAGCAAATTATAAAATTTATTTCATCACAATATGTCATTTTACATAATATTATACCATAAATTATAGATAAGTCAGTACAACAAATTAATTTTTTTTTGTATTCATCAATTTTGTACCTAGCTACCAAAAAAAGGGTATACCTTTTGTGATTGATTTAGAGACTAAATAAAACATTTAAAAATAAATACTTTGTAAATCTTAAAAAATACAAATTGCACTCAATCACTGTTAGTAAAACTATACATCACAGATAAAATATACTGATAAACAATTATTTCAGACTATAAACTGACATGAGTCAATTTTTTATAAAAAAATTAAATAGCTAAATTATCCTTTTTGTATGGATGTTTTATTGTTATATATGGTATTCCTAATTCAAAATCGTTTTTCGGCCAGTATTTTAATTGCGGCTTCTGCTCCGGCCTCTCTTCAGAAACATTAAAATAGGCGTAAAGAACTAAGGCTGTATAACTTGCGATGAAGATAAGAATGTGCCAGGCTCCATGCAGGTATGGAAAGTTTATATAAAGCCAGGCGTCACAGAACATTCGGTCGATGATCCAGCAAAACATTGCCAGAAGACTCACAGCAACGCATCGCAGACCAAGACGGTAAACGCGCGGACATTTTACTCTGGAATCACAATTCTGTCGTTAGATCGGTAACGTGTTACATCGTGCTCGGATTAAATATCACTATTTGATTATTGTTTGAATTGTTTAAGAAAATTTTAGGCAGACGCATAGGCGGATTTGCCCTAAGGCCCAGTAGGCCCGGGCCTAGGGCGGCAAGATGCCAAGGGCGGCAAATCGTGCCAATTTTTTTTTTATATTTGTAAAATTGTATCCAATAATGTTCTGCCCTCTGTGGTTTTTTACGAATCTTAGCAACTCAGAAGTCGAAGATAAGGCCAGGATTTTTTAAGCAAATTGGATTGCGAAGATTTAATAAATGATTTTGCTGCACTTACCTAAGTGCAGACGAGTTTTGTAAAACATTTATTAATAAAAAAAGCCTAAAACCGTTTTAAATGTTTTATTTAAATGTCCAATCATCCCTAAAAGTTCGGAAAATACATATTATAAACTAGCAGCTTTACTTTAACGTCAACAAATTTTCAGAATCAAAAAGGTGGGCAATAAAGTAAATTAATTAATTAGGGGCGTCAAAATTACGTGAGGTTTTTTTAAATTTTCTTACCTCCTCCTGGGTGGGAATTTTATTCCCTCCCCCGTTTTTCAAAGGTGTGGTTGAAAAGAAAAAAATGTTTTTTTAGATAAAACAAAATAAGTGAAATTTGGTTTGGTTGAGTTAGGGGAAGTTGAGATAGACTTAGAGTCAACCTTTCCTATTTTTTTTACTAGAAAAATAATTGGTGAATTGGAGCCCCCTCTCCGTAAGATTTATTTTGCCCTCTTAAACACCTCACGTAATTTATGAGCTTGTATCTCGTCTATAGGTGTTGAGAAAGGGGCGGGACATGGCCTGGGGCCTAGAGCGGGTCTGCAAATCCTCCTCTGGGCAGACGGGTGGTACAATTGGCAATTTGATAGTTTATGTATGACAAAGTCAAGACAAAATTATGTATGACAAAGGCGTTATGGAGTAAAATAATATACACATGTTTAATATCAGTGTAGCCATATTGGTTTGCATTACATTTTATAAGGCACTTGAGACTATACATACCTCTGAATTTGTAATAATAAAAAACAAAACAGTAATCATAAGATATGCATGGGTAAAAGCTACCTAAAAACATACCTTTTCAATTCTTTGCAAAGAAATACAAGTGCTGGGACTGCAAGAGTCATCAGAGCGAAAGCATTGGCTTTCGGATGCATCACGAGAAATCCCGTCGATAACACTGAGAATACGCTAGCATATAATGCTAGCAATCTCCTGAAACAAAACAAGTTTTGTATGTCATGCAGATACCTTAAATAATGGAAACCAGCATGAGTAAGCTATTATAAGCGAACTGTAAAAAGGTAACGACATAGATTCATCTGTTTTTTATGAGTGACTCTAATCTATCTAATCTCGCTGAAACAGGCGAAGGACTTTAAGCTGCTCTCAGCATCTCTTCTATTTCCTCTTGAAGAGTCGTGGTGGTTTTTATAGCAGCAGCACATACATTCCTCTTCAATTACCACTTACCAGCAGTGGAGGCGTTTAAAAGGATATATGACAATATAATCGTTTGATCGTATTTTTAAATTTCCTACCGTACCTACGATATATTTGCTAGGAAAATTGAAAATTTCATGGCCTTTCAACTGTTCAAAGTAATAATAACAATCTACGTTCTGGATGCATTTATTCGACGCTCAGAGATACGCTCGTTCATTGATCAGATCTTTTCTGATACAACTGCTACTTAATCTCGTTAATCCTACTAGATTTCGTCATGTTATGCCTCGGGATTGATCTAAAAATCTAAAATGGCACGAGATCTCGCGGGATCGGGATTGCATTCCCTGCTTAAGTGGTATCTTAGTGTCTAATAGATACGTATACATGACGTACAAGAGGGTGCAAGATCAGTAAGGTTCGTTACATTAAAATAATTTCGCTAATTTATATGAAACCTTTGCAGTACATGTCGAAGATTAATTGTTGTAAAATGCAAGAAACATAAGGCGAAACGTTAATAAAATAACTGAGAAATCGGCACGAACTTATCGATAAGATTTTATTACATTAATTCATACGACGTATGACTCCCGGATTGCGGATTACGAATTCTGCACACGCAATATTAAAGGTCAATAGGCATTTCTTATCACCAGTTGTAGGCAATTACCTAATTCTGATGAGGGTCAAATAGGACAACACTGTTAGCACATACCAATGCGATATCTGAGGACATTTGCATTGTACTTTATATTTGAAAATCTTTAGCTATTTTTATCTAATACATTCTTTGCGCGCATTTTTTTAACTACTATAATCCTAAGTAAATGTACCGAATTCAAACAAAACCAATCTATACCTATCTGCTGCCACTCAGGCAATTCTTTTCAGTTCATTTTTGGAATGATTTAGAAAATCATATATATTTTAAATATCTTTAGTAAATTATTACTTTGTTTTACTTCTAAAATATCAAAGAAAATATTAATTTTAGCATTTAACATTATTAACACACTGTTAATTTACTTTCATATTAGGTAGGGTAAAGCGAGCCACTCTTAACCCTGAACACTACAAAAAATAATTCCAATAATGAGTTAAAAAGATTAGATGTTTTACAACATTTTTGTAATCAAGCAAATTGCATCCTAAAGTTTGTAGATTTAGAGTGATTACAAGCGTTACACTTTTCATTGTGCACTTTAGCCTTCAAATTATGATAAGATGTTTAAACATACTAAACTATTCCTAGTCATGCAATACTCAGCCACCAAATGTTAGCTTCTATATAGCAAATATACAATTGTTTTACTTTAAAGTTATTTGTTGGTTAATGAAGTTGAAATAGATTTATGTAAAACATCAAGAGGAAAACGACTAATATATAAATGTCAACATTCTACCAACTATTTGTAGCCTAATTTTCATTTTTATACAACAGCTTTTGCAGGATTCTACACATCACTTTATCAGTTAATAATAATAAGTAGGTTAACAATGGGTTTCGTAGTAAGATTATGGTTTACATAATAATAATTTTCCCAAGATGATTTAGAGCCAACATACCTTAAATATAATATGCAACTAAGTGTTATCTGAATTATACATTGAAAATAAACTTACCTATTACCACCTAAGAAACTTGGAAAATATCTTTTTGGAAAAAATGTTGCAAATGCAGCCATGAACACCCAAAGTATTGCTAACTCATCCAGAAGTTGTCCTGTAAGTAAATAGATTTGCTAAGAGTTTAGGTTTACATTCATATATTTTAGTTATACAATATATTTAACTACTTACCAACTAAACTTAAGGTAGCATGAAAATAGGCAGAACTTAACCCAACCACCATCAACAACAACCACAAGACATTAATTGCAGGATTAAAGAACTTTGCATAGCTTTGAAACAGGTGTATTAACACTGGGGGAAGTAAGAAGAAGAGAACATTGCTTACCTGAAAAATATAATTAATTAAATTAAGAAAACCTATTAGTCCAAATTAATTATTTAATAGAAAATAATGAAGAGTGTTGTGGAATAATATATTATAATTAAATGTTACTTACAGTATTAACAAACTCTGCTATCATAGGTGTAATAGAATAGTTAGATTCACACCAATCTACTGGGGAACTGCCACGTTCTAAATGCGACCACATCTTTAAGTCTTTTGTTCTGAACTAGTCAATAACAGATGTTATTGTATTCTCAGGTAACGGTACCAAATGCACGGGGCAATGAACTTGTGATTTTTAAGTAATGCTGTATCTACGAAATTCATAGATTATTTTTAAATTCGTAAGTTTTAAGCTTATAAAGTGTAAGAAAATAATTACGTCCGTTCGAGCTTAATATTACCAAAACACTGTGTCAGTCCCGAGTCCCGACTCCTGTGAATGATATATTATTATAATACATACTATACACTGTATCACAGTATTACCTTCAGAGTTCCGAGTAACTAGTATTTTAATATTATTTCAATTTGAAAGCCAACATTATAAGTTAAATAAATCATCGCACCTAAATAAACACATCACATCTGTTATAACACGTTGAAATAACTTGCAATTGTATATTTGCCGTAATATACTTATTACTTTTGTTCGCTAAACAAAGATTTTAATATTTATTATTGGTTATTGCCTCCACAGATTACAGTTGCCTCATAAGTCATAACACCTGCTGTATATAATCTTATACTGTGGAGGTTACAAACTGCTGAATTCTACCGAAAGGAACAGAAAATCTATATATTTTTGCTGCTATCGTTACAACGTAAAACAGGAATGATTTCTTGATAAAACGTGGAATCTTAAACAAAAATGTATAAATATACTTAAAGTAAATTTTTCTCTTTATTTGGTGTAACAGTGCAAAAGCAATTTTGAGTCATTAACTTGACATACTTGTGCCAGATCTATTGACTGCAGCGGGCGTGGTTTTTATATAATTTATCTTCATAAAGCAACTCAAAATGGAACTCATCATGTTTTGTATGTCTGTTTCAAATTTATGAATAAGGGTCTGATCCTTTGAGAAATAACGTTAAATTTTGTAGATTTACATAACCAACTTTAAATAAGGGATTTGCTACTATCATTGCCCTATTTGTGATAATGTTGTCATTAAACTCCTTAACATTTTATTTTTTAGACATTAATTTTTGGTTTTATTACCTTTTTTATTGATATGCAAAAAAGTACTAGAATAACTGAAGGTGAATTACTAAAATATACCAATCCTCTAAATTCTTTCAGACCTCAAAATCTACCAAAAAAGTGAATCTACTAAATCTTCACACTGCAAACACCTGCTGATTTTTTATACTTATTGTATCAAGTAAAACAAAGATAGTTATTTTGTGCTATATTAAATAAATATATAAAATTCTCTATTAATATCTCCTGCGCTTGACCGATTTTATCAAATCAAATTCAGTAGGTCTGGATAGTCAGCTAGTATCATTTAATTATCACTAACATGTTAGTTTGTTTTTTTTATGTTAACTAACTCAGATACAATCTATTTCCCCCTAGAAAAATATAATTCTAACATTAAAATTACATGGCAAAAAAAGTTTGGTAGTCAGCTAGTATTTTAAAATTGTCCGATCCGTTTGTACGTTCTTAAAAATTCAAATCAAACTTTTTAAGAAAACGCTGTTAAAACTACGAAAAATTTACGAGTTGATTAATATAATTAAGCTTATATAATTAAAACTACTTATGTTAATAAAATTAAGTGCTACTTTCAGTAGTTTCGGTATGTAAGTGGTTTTTAACCAAAGGACGGGGTTATCGATTCGACGTGTTTGGAATTCTGAGCCTACGAGATTTGTATTATAAAACAAAGACCTTAAATTTTCTGTAAATTGTGTTATCACGTCTCTTATACAATTGATAAAAATAAAATGGGTTCTGGTATGTAAAAATAGAGTATATTTTCTCCAAAGAACAAGAATTATGGGTAGCAATAAATTATATAAAACATAGTATGGACAGTAATATGTAGGTCCATTGTCGCTTTCCATTGCGTGATAAATACTTTATACTTAGTAAAAGGCTTTATTAACAACATGGTCCAATAAGTTTTAAATTGTCATTTCAGAATATTTTGAAACAAATTCCCTAGACTTTACCGAATTTTGGGCCAACACAGGCGTGAAAAGCGAAGTCCTTCGCGGCGCAAAGCTACGGGAGGAGAAACCCAACTGTAGTAAAAATCAACAACAGTTTACACCAGTTAATATCAATATAAACGGCTCTGTAAAGAAGATGAAGTATGTTATATACGATATAACCTATATATAATTGATTTAATTATTATAGACATTTTTAAAATTTAAAAAACAATCAAAATTACGCCAATCAAATAAATCGTTTCTACTTTTATTTTTATGGAGCTTTCTTGTTTTTATGAAATACGAAATGTCATAGCCACATAGTTTAAAATTAACTTCCTTTTACTTTAGTAAATATAGGCATGGCAAACGTAAACGAGGTACAAATACAAAGAAGTATAGCAGATGTCCAATGAGAATAGCAGAACTAGCTGTTCCGACTAAGCGTCAATGTCTTGATACCTGGAGAAATAGAGGGAAGACTCTCCCTAACTTCATGGTATGTATTAAACTTTTTATTTTCCTAGTTAATTAAATTTTATTGGAATGATTAGAAATTTAATATTTTTTTTAACTGACTGTCTAATTCGCATGTACAAGTAGGTATTAGTAATTAGAATTGTTATTCGTGTGGCACTCGGGGACTGCCGCGGTAAAGCGATTATTATTCGCTAAAAAAATATGTTAATTTGACTGTACGAGAATGGAAAAAAAAATCATTGTCAGATAAAACAAAAATATATATGGTAAATTCCGATTAAAAGCGCTATGTTAGACGCCCTGTAAACAATGCTTTTAATTATAAATACACAAGGAGTATAATCAAGCACGGTGGCAACATTCAAGTTTGGAGTGTTTCTCCGGATGTGGAGTTGGACCCGTTCGGAAGATTGAAGGTATAATGAATCAATAGCAAAGGCAATACAAAAATATCTTAGAGCACACAATGATACCCTGGATCTTTCAGCATGACAAAGACTCTAAACACACGGCCAATAGCGTCAAATGTTTCCTTAGCGAACAGCATATATCCGTTTTAGACTGGCCAGCAAATAGTCCGGATTTAAACCCGATAGAAAATGTTTGGTATATTGTTAAAAAGAAAGTCTCAAACAAACGTAACACCAGTCAAAACGAACTACATATATGTACCATTTGTAGAAGCAATTGATGGAATCGATGCCACGTCGTTGCAGACAGTGCAGTGCTTATTGAAATTAAGGATACGCCACTAAAAAAAGGGTGCGTTACTTATGTACGCGCGTAAGAAGTTATACTTCTTTGGCATTATTAAAAATAGTTTTTGATTGCAAGCAAATAATTAATTACATATTATTATTATTCTCTTACATTAAGTGTAACATAAATTATATTATTCGAATGTTTTTTTTTTTCAATTATGTCCAACGCCGTAGCATCTTCCGTGGGCAACTTCATTCTGTTAATTTTGTGTAACGGTGCGCGCGCATCGTAAAATTTCACTCTCATAAATTTTTCATAACGCGCCTAAAGAAGTATAACTTCAAAAATATTTATAATTATTGATAGGTGTGGATAGCAGCTATTTCGTAAGTAACTGCAACATGCGGTCCGTCTATGGCCCGCTTTAGACTCATTTTGTAATTAAAAGTAAGATATGTTTTATATTTTATGCATTTCATTAAATGCTAATCTAAAGCGAAACTCCTTAGTTTCTTATTTGAGTGGCAATATTATAGCATGATTATTAATTATTGAATGTGTATATTTTTTACGAACATTTGTAGGTACGTTGAAGTTATACTTTCTTTATTCATTAGAAGTGCTTCTAATTGTATGACCACCACTGTATGTGATGCACTTTTTCGCGTAATTGTAATTCGTAACAACATTAATAGTGAATACCTTTCATTGATATTCAATATTAAATAATTTAATATTAATCAGGAAAGAAATTATTGGCTAAATAAACAATAAAAACTAATTTATTACTATTAAAAGATTTATAGATTAATAATGGAATACCAAAGAATACAGGTAGTGGCTAATGCGAAATTAGATGCTAATATATATTTCCTCATTTTTTAATTGTTTATTAATTATTATCCATTAAACACTATAATACGTTCTAATATTTGCGTTTAAGAGGTTTTGTACCTCATTTATTAATTGTCTTTTTTAGGTAGAAAGGTTGCGACAACACGTTATGGATGAAAGAGCCGTGGTCCATATTAATGATGCAATTTATTGCTTTAAATCTCACAAAGCCAAACGATCTAGGTAATTTCTGGCGTTACATCAATTTTAAATTTATACAATTTAGTAGTTGGTGAAATTTTAATTTTTCTAATCTTTATTCAGACCAAATAAATTAAAGTCTATAAAGAAAGGAAACATCGATAGAACAAAATTATTCTGCGCTATTTTTGGACACAGAATTGTATTGAAGTTATTGCCACCTGGACGAATACCAGTACATACGAGGTAAAAATTATAATAACGATGAACATCAAAACGGGTAAGAAATAAAGTATTAACTGATATTTTCAGTTTAAGGAATCTAACTGAAATCGTAAACAATGACATTGAACAGCTTCTTGGAAAAAGGAAAAGAAATACCATTCATAAAACAATACGAGACGAAATATCAGAAAAGGTACCACGAACTAATGAAATAGTTTTCATGAAATGTTGTTTATTTTAACATCTTTATCTTATCACGTGACATGTCGCAATAACGAACGTCAAAACAAATCTAAGAATCTTATAGTAACGCACTTTAAACATACCTAAAACAAAAAACGTGTGGCACTCGGGGACTGCCGCGGTAAAGCTATTGCATAATTCTTTTTAAACTTATGCAATTATAATTATTTATTTATGCAGTATTTTTTTTCTTTGGTAAATTAATTCAATCTGCCACTCTACCAGACTCAGACTTACTCGCCTATATAGTTTGTCACCGGCTGCACCGATCTCGTCAGAGAGATGTGAAAACGCAGTATGCGTTCTGTCTGTGTCTCGTGCGTATTGGCCGCACCTATATTACGTCATCGTGTGTTAGGTTTTTTCGTTACGGAATTTCTTGATTCGGTCGCCGCGCTCAAAGCCCGCGATAAAATCTATGCAATAGCATAAAATATTAGGTCCTTACATATGAAATTGGCGTTTTGTATGGGAGGAACAAAAAGTCGAATATTTTTAAATATAATATATTTAATTAATCAAAGTATGAACCATTGTTTTCTATGCACTTTTGCCATCTCATAGGTAGTTCATTGATCCCTTTACTAAAAAACCAGTAGGACGGGAATCAATAAAATCTGTGAAGGCGATTTGGACTGCCCCATCAGAGTTAAATTTTTTCCCTTGCAAGAAGTTGTCCAAATTTCGAAAAAAATGGTAATCTGTTGGAGCAAGGTCCGGGGAGTACGGAGGATGTCTTAGACATTCCAATTGAAGCTCTTCTAATTTGGTAGCCGTCTGTTGTGCAGTGTGTGGTCTAGCGTTGTCGTGAAGTAGCAGTGGCGTGGAGCGATTGACCAGCCTTGGTTGTTTGATTTGAGAAAACTGCAATGAACAATACCGGCACTAGTCCACCAAACGCTTACAAGTAACTTTTTTGGGGTTAATTTTCGCTTGGGGCAGGATTTGGCTGGCTGGCCAGGATCCCACCATTGCGCTGAGCGCTTCCGATTATCGTAAAGAATCCATTTTTCATCACAGGTAATGATTCGGTTTAAAATACCTTCATTATTGTGCCGGTTCAGTAATGTAACGAGCTCGACGCGCGTTTGTGCCGGTTTGCTTCAGTCAATTCGTGAGGTACCCATCGTTCAAGCTTTTTAATCTTCCCAATTTGCTTCAAGTGAATTAAAACAGTTTTATCACTAACACCGCAGCCTGCAGCTAACTCCGACGTGGTTTGCGATAAATCCGCTTCCACAATAGCCTTCAATACTTCATTATCAACTTGGGTCTCAGGCCGTCCACGGGGCTGGTTCTGCAGGTCGAAATTTCCGGAACGAAAACGTTAGAACCAAAAACAAACTGTGTTTTCTTTTGCAACATGACCGCCATACACATCATTCACCCTTCGAGTCGTTTCCGCAGTACTAGTGCCACGGCGGAACTCGTACTCGTAAATAATGCGATACTTTAAGTTTTCCATTTTGTAAAATGAGTGACGCAAACAGAAAAAAATAGAAGAAAAAAACAAATGAATGACGGTCATCGAAGCACAAATACATGAGTAAATAGCTGTACAAATTTGAATTTGGAATTCCTTACCAAAGAGGAGAACATCGTGATTAAAGTGGCCAGTACGAAATACGCCAATTTCATATGTAAGGACCTAATATTTAAATTAAAAAGTTGAATACGTACTTAGTTGACAATTTCTTACATTGCCGCCGTTTAAAACGCTATTTACGCAAAAATACATGCGCAAAATTTGCATTAAGATAGACGAGTTTACATATTCATAATAAATTTTTTTTTACTCACTTACGTTCTACAATTTTATAAGTAATTTCATTCATTCAGTTCAATTTAAACACTCGCGTGATGCTGATTAAAACATGTTCATGTTTATATACCCTCACTAAGCATTAGTTGCGTAAAAAATAGTTTTTTTTTAATTTTCCAGGTGACTGTTTGGATTGCGAGTGTTCTTGACGACTCGGATATTAAGTTAATGATGGATGACTTAGAAGGCAATTAAAATTAATAATAAAAAATCAACTTAAAATATTAATAACTATTAATAAACTAAATTGAATTTTCAGACTTAGAAGAAAAGGAGGGACATGTATGGGATATAATCGATGATCTGATTGATGCAATAGTAGTAGTAAGTCTTTGTAATGAAGTAAAAGTAAGTACCAATGTTTATATCATGTATTAAATCATGTTATTTTCAGGAGAATTGCGAAACTGAAAGCATATCGTACGTTGATGAGAAATATCCATCGGAAACAAGTAGCTTCAATTCAATTGACAGCAATACATCACGTTCATCATTAAACAAAAAAGAAAAAATGAGCTTTTACGATGACATAAATATAAACAACATAGCTACCGAAACAAATGAATACAAAATCAATATGATAGATGTTATTCTATTGGATATAATTGACACCATATGTGGATATGACAATCAAATAAATGGTTTTGTTCAAAATCTTCTTGATAACACAGTATCAGGAGTCATAGCCATCAATAACGAGGAAATAAATATAAATAATGAAATAAATACAGTAGATATGACTGGTAGCCATTCGCCTAAAATGATTATTTTAGAACAAGCCGATTCTGTGAATGAGTTTATCTCTAATAATATTGACAGAATAGTTTTTAATGTAACAAATACGCCAGAAAGCAATACTAGCAAATTAGAAAACAGAGAAGAATCCAAAAATACAGACGACCAAAATGATTTTGACAACCAAACTTATTACGATGTACTACCCAAAGATACAAGTACTCACGGTGCAGATAATGATATCATAAAAGAAAGTAACAATAGTGAAAACCAAGAAAGCGTTACTATTAGAGAAAAAATACAATTAATGGAAAGTCCCGAAAGCACTAAAACTGAACAAATACAAGAGGACGACGCTTGGAATCAGCTCACAGTATCTGAAACAAAACTACCCATCGAATATGGGTCAGATACAAATGTCAGTATGGAAAATATTCAATTAGAGCTAAAAGACTCATATGAATGGCCCGAAGATAGTTTTAAAAAAGTAAAATTTTCTGATACCAATATCGGTAATTATATGTATAGTGAAATTGAGTCGATAGGATTGTTACTTGACCATGCTTTTATAATGTATTTTAATAAATTCTTTAGTAATTTATTAATATCATTTAAATTTCAGGAAACGAACAACAGTCAATAAACGGTGATTCCAGGTAAGATGTATATAAACTTTTTTGTAGATTACAAAGACAAATAAATTAAAATTGCATTTATTATGTTTTATAGGTACAATAACAATGAGACCAGCTTTTTGCACAAAAAACTTTCATCAAGCTCACAAAGAAACTACTTTAAACACATTAATTTTTCCCCTCCAAATACACACCTTCTATGTGAGTCAAAACACTTATATTATCAAAATTTAAATGTACTTAATAAGAATGTGTATATTGCATTGTTAAATTGTATAATGTTTATTTAGATAATGTAGACGAAACATGGCCTGAAGACTATTTCCCTTTAACAACTAAACTTTCTGCCACCGTTAGCAAGTCCGTAATATCTTTAGGTTTCATTAATGAAGCAGATGAGAAATCAATTCCCTCTCCCATTACTTTAAAAGAGAGGGAACAAAATGTTGAAAAACAATTTGTGGCAGAGCTTTCTAAATTAAGTGAAGAAATTTTCAAAGGCAGTAATGATTTACAAAAGACTATTTTACGAGATATATGTAATACATATACGGCTATAGAATTGAAAGATGAAGATACATATCAAACTTCACAAGGAAGTGATTCTGTTTGCTTAAACATAAAAAGGTCACATGAAAAGGGTGATAACGGAGACAGTAAAGTAATACTTATAAATGATGTCGGTAAATCACAGAACACTCGAAAATTAACAGTCAAGGTTTTGTCTTGTATTAACATTGCTTCGGAAATAGAAGTTTTATCAGCTAAATGCCTCACCAAAGAAAAACAAATACAAACAGATTCAGAGAAAATAAAGTTAAATCCAAGTATGTCTTTTTAATACTATGGAGATATAGAATGTAATGTAACTTAAAAGATTTTAGACGTTTTTAAATCAAAGCACATGTGACATAAGTTTTCATTTGGTATAAATTTTCATTAATTAAAAGAGAAACACCCGCGCTCTTCTCGGTAGAGCGTGCGTTCCAGACAGAAAATAACTGGGCTTTCTATTTAAAATATATTTCTTGTCTGATTAGTGCCAGGCGTTTAATATCAATAATTACTTCTTATTGTATAAATGTCTATTAAATAAAACTAAAATAATATTTCCAGAATACAAACCAATACGACAACACGAGGTACGTATTATATGCAAAGGACTTTATAATGTTATTATAAATATGGAAAAATGGTTAAATTGGATAATTTGTGTAACAAACATCGTAACTGCAAAATTACGGCAAAATGGTATAAATAAGTCTATGTTGACCACTGGCATTTCATATCTCTTGAATTTCAGTAATAAATTCTGCTTTCAGATGAAAATAGTATAAAAACACAAAAAGATAAAGATGATTATTTGAAAGAGTGGTTACAATTAAAGAAAAGTGTTGATTCAGATAGAAAAGTATGGCACCATTTATACAAAAGGCTCTCTCTTGGTATAAACAGTTACAAAAATCATTTCAAAGAGGACAATGCAAAGGTGTGGTTTAAGAAATTGTAGTGTTCTGTGCTTTTTAAGATCAAATATAATTGACCAGCCTTTTTATATTTTTTATAATAAAATATGTATAATGTTGCTGGTGTAAGTCAACTTTAATCATCACAAATTTTCATTATAATGCATTGAGCCCAGTAATAAATATTTTTCTTTACAAAACTAATACTTGTGAAACAAAAAGGCTTATAGGGATTAATATTAATCAAAATTAGTTGCACTCAAGCATTCAATTTAATTTATTTTCAATGTCTGAATAAATACCCCTAAATTTATTACCTTTTCAGATCAAGTCTGTACAACTTAAATCATGTACATGTAGGGGCTTTTAGCGGCTTTTATTGAATTGCAGTTTATACATCAAATATAATAAAAATATTATCTGCACAATGTCTTTCACTTGTTACTTAAAATGTACACTTATTTGATTAAAGTCATATTTTCTGACTTTAGTATCACGACACCCTACAAAAATCCATTTACCATTGAATGATAAATCTCTGATGCCATCACAGTCGGAGCCTGTTAATTGCACTCTCACAGAGTTAAAGTCGTCTTGTACTGAGAGCACAGCACAATTCCCATCCTGTCTTCCAACCACATACAGGCCATTCATGAGAACAGCCATAGAAAGAATTGGGCTAGCAGATTCATGTATTTCTTTTATTATTTCACCATCTTCCACCTTCAAATGGATAATCTGAAATTAAAAATATTTGTGTTAAAATTTTTATTCTATATACAATTTGTTTAACCTTGCTGAACCCAAACCTAAATTTAATTATCGTTTAAAATTACTTACCACTCCAATTTACAACAACAAAAAATTTAGCTAATGCTATTTCTATACTCTTATAGATATGTAGGAAACTGTACCTTATCTTTGCATTTAAAACTCCATGTCCCCAACTGTCATATATATATTTAATAAAACACTATTTTGACCGGATTATATATAATACATAACTTCAATCCGGTCAAAATAGTGTTTTATTAAATGAATAAAAGTTATGTTAATCAAAGACAATACTATATATATATTTTCCCACTAATTGATCAAAAAGAATTAGCATCTCATTTGTAGTAAAAAAAAAAAAACTTATACTAATATTTTGCAATTAAAGTTTTAAGTACCCACAACAGACTTACTTTTCCATCTGCACATCCCACAATTATGGTTTGTTCAATAATAATGCAGGTGTTGCATGGTGATCCAAACTTTTTATGAAATATTACTTCTCTTTTTGCTATGTGAGCACTTACAATTTCACCTGATTCACAACCAATAACTAACTGCTTATTTGCTGTTCCAATCTGAAATAAGTAAATAATACATTTAAAAAACTCAAATTGTATGCTAATTTAAATGTAATGGGCTCCCTTATGGACCCCAGCCCATGGTCTATGAATAGAGACTTGCATACAACATGGAAAATTAAGTATTACATACTAATATTATAAATTGATATTTTTAAATAGTTTTGAGTTGGATACTCAATTTATTGAGGCAGGCCATATAACATCACAGTGTTTACAGGATATAAATAATTATCTGAATAAATACTTTATTCAATATCAGTATTGATTTTTGAACAACATTGTATGCTTGCACATGCTTACATACAATTTTGCTTTATTTATTCAGATTATTTTTATAATAAATATTGATTGAACTCTACAACAAAACAATGATCAAGGACCAGGACCACATTTAAGAACCAGCTCTTAGAGTTAACCACAGGGTACAGCTGGTATATTAGGGCTTAGCTAATAAATTAGTTAGAAAATAAATAAAAGTTCAAATTCCTGAGGGATCTGCACCCCACTGGCTTTTTGAAGCCAATTTTATAACTGATGGAACATAAGTGCATGAATTAATGCAAGCTATAATGTTGCTAGACTATCATCACCAATTACCTAAAATAACTTAAATTTACTTAATTACAATTACTTTTACCTCTCTATCATTGTTGACATTTACTTCATCCTGAGTTATTGTCAATGTACAGCAATTAATGGGGCCTCTATCTTTAATTACATCATCCAAACATTTTGATTCACCAACATCCCATAACTTTGCTGTACCATCTCTAAAAATGTTTTTGGTTTAATGATTACAGCAGTAAATGAAACTCTTAAGAGGACATTATTTAAAATTAGCATTATAAATATACTTTTTTTCCTCCTGGGGCTAATATTAATTATAAGCATAGGTGACCCCTAAGCAGACAATACACAATGGGCCCTGGGAGACGCAGATATTAAGTCAAGATATATTTGTCTATAAAATAATCATCAATGAAACAGGCCAGAAATGTGTCTGCCTCATAGCTAATTATAACATATAAATCACATAATGCTAACACTACAAACTTATTTAAATGGAGACACTTAGGTCGAAGATACTAATAAACTTAAAACTCTACCTTACTACTACTAATAATGTATACTACAACTTATATATTTACAATAAAATAGAAGATAAATTATTTATTGTAATTCTATTTACTATTAATAATAAAGATACATAATATTTACTTGCTGACAGAAATAACATTTCTTCCCTTATCAATTATACAAACATCTGCCACAGACATGACATGTCCTTTTAGAGTAACAGGGTTGATTCCTGATTGTGCAGACCAAATTTTACATGATCCATCAGCTCCAGCAGATATTAACACAACTCCAGATGGAAAAAAGCGACACTTGTAAATAGGACCACCATGGCCTTTCAAATCCAATAATGTTTCACCTAAAAAAATAACAAGTTTGAATAATCTAGAAACAGATAAAAGGGATTTAAAAATCCGTCGCCCGAAATTGATGATACATAATATCAGTATTAACTTACTAGTTCTGCTATCCCACACTAAAAGCTGGTCACCCTCACATGATGATACAGTCAGAGAATTCTCTGCAGCACATACAGAAAGTATAGCTTTTTGGTGCAAATCATGAACTTTCGTTGGAGCTACAAATGCAACTTTTAAATCAGATTCCACATGTTTTAAAACAAGGCTAAGATTTGAATATGAAATCAATTGAAAGTTTTCCGGTACGTGTATTTTAATTTTTACATCTGGCTTGTTGAGAGATGTTGTAATTTTATCATGAACACTGTTAATGTTCAGATACTTAATTGATATCCACACTTTACTTTGTGGTAATCTGTAAAAAAAGAACTGTAAAGCCTTAGTTATTTATATTTACATATTTAACATTATTTAAATTAAAAGTCACCTTAGAGCGTCGTTCCAATCACATTGAATACTAATAACCGGCAAGCCGGGCATTTTGTGGTATGTGATGTTAACAAGTTTAGTGTAAACGGACTAAAACTTAGGGGAAAACGTATACAACTTTTTTTTTGTATTTTGTAATGAAAAAGATTTAAGATAACGCAAAAAATATTTCAAAAATTATTATTGTCATTCTCATTTCTTTCTTCTTTTTTTTTCGCCCATGGCGCAAGCTATAGTCTTTCGACCATACCGCCTAGCATTCTCATTTCTAGTTGGGTAACAAGATTTGACATTTGAAATTTATCACAGATGATAGATTAGATACTACGAAGTAGTTTTATCTCAAGCCTCTGAAATCCCACAACGGTACTCTTTCTGCATAATATGTACATTCAACATGCATACCAACAAGTAATGTATAATATTATACGCTATTACACGCTTATAATATAGTAATTACTATTAATATGTTTGTTCTGTGTCCTTTTCTACCTGAGTAATCTACGTAGGCTATTTTGCTAGAAAACGAGAAAATTACCATGTTCATCTGTTCATGTAATAAATTATAAAAAATACTTTACCCATCATCGGTCACCCTTAGTCGCATCTACATGTGGTATATATGCTATGTCTAACACAGGCTACAGACTCATCACTCAACTATTAAGTACCAAATTGACAAAGACGGTTGACAATAGCCCAGAAAAAATTATGATTAAAAGTATCCCGTAATTTGTATGGTTTACTGTCGCTGACATTTGACAACAAATCACAAAGTGGGCGAGTTTTGTTTTGCTTTTGCCTAACGTCTGGTGATTTTCTCAAAAAAATATCTAATGTCTTTTGTGTTTAATCTACAGCTTTAAAAGTCTTTAAACTTACTTTGTTAAAATAATGATATGGTATTGAAAATTGTTTAAAATGCATTTTTCTATTCCGGACTTACAACAATTTCGAGACGACAATGGACTTACTTACACGGTAAACTCAAGAAGTTAATAAACATGTTAAATTAGTTCCCTTCACCAATGCCTTACGTAGAAAATATATTCTAAAGAATTATCTATGACCTTAAGGTATTTACGATTAGTAACAACGTATTTCAGCTTAGTAATTTAATGCTGTGTTTTTGTTATCTTAAAGGGCTTCAACATACATATTGATGGATTTTACCACTGCACAGCTCGCTTTAAGCAGATGCTTAGTCTGCATGAGCAATTACAGTCACAATACTCTTACTTTAAATTGCCACAGTTTCCACCAAAAAAGTTTTTTCTTACTAGTTCACAATTAGAAGAACGCAGAATTCTTTTAGAGAAATATATCCAACTGAGTAAGTATCTTTTTCCTTAATTATAAAATTTAAAATTCAATAAAATTTAATTACTATTTGTTTTCAGTTGGACAAAATCCAGTTTTGGCTAATTCAGGAATATTAATGACAT
Organism: Pieris macdunnoughi; assembly: GCA_905332375.1. NCBI lineage: Eukaryota > Metazoa > Arthropoda > Insecta > Lepidoptera > Pieridae > Pieris > Pieris macdunnoughi. Next base: position 6,720,060 of record CAJOBZ010000005.1, on the reverse strand, counting down.
TCCTTTTAACTGCTCAACAAGAATCACATAATGTCAAAGTTCACGTTGTTGATATAGAGATCTCTTTGATGAATGGATATAGAATACCACTATCAGTATCTTCAACTGATACATCAAGTACTGTTTTAGACATTGCATGTAATTATGTGAATCTCCCAAAAGATTTGACAAAATACTTTTCACTGTTTCTATTTAACTGGAGTTGTGCAAAAGATGGACAGCCAAGTTTTAAGAAATTGGAAGATTTTGAATCACCATATATTTCCCAGAAATATGTTAGACCTGAAGATAAAATTGTGTTAAGAAAAAGGTAAGTATGTAATGGTTTCAAGGCAATATTAGATATATAATTTTTTTATCAACAATAGTGCAGATCAGGCAATCACAAAATTTCTAATTGACAAATATGGTTTTTATCTGATGTGGTTTATGTATTATAAGACGAGTTACAATATTTCAATTCTTTTCAGTTATTGGGATCCTTGTTATGATATGGACCTAGTTCAAGACAGGGTTTCAATAGATTTACTGTATCTTCAAATTATAGAAGACATTGATTTAGGGTGGATAACTGCTGATTCTGAGACTAAAGTCATACTTTCATCACATGAATCAAAAAAACAAAAGAGAGAGGTAAAAAGATAGCATAAAGTATAGTTTAATCATTGCAGTGCAAATGTTTCATCAATATATCAGTTCAACTTTTTTTTGCATAATGAATGTGTCTTATAGATATAGCAATTAGTATTTTTCAATAAACAGATATTAAATTGTTTATTTTAAACAGTACATTGAGTTGGCTAGAAGTTTAAGGCATTATGGCCGAATCCCAGCTGGAGAGGGCTTAACAGAAGCATTAAATATTGGTGACATGGGTGGTGCTTTAATAAATGTACGAGTGTCTTTAGCATGCAAGGAATTATCACTCACAAGTGTAACACATCCAAGCCATGAACAGAGATATAAAGTAACACGAATGCGTTGTTGGCGTATCACAACTTTACATTCGGTAAGTCTGACTTATTATTAACTTTCTCCTGGCAAAATCTAGGCAACCTCATGTTGCATTTTGTTTAACAAAAAAAATTGTATGTACGACTTTGTTTAAAAGTATACTATACCTATACATTGTTCTTTTTGTCACACTAGATTTTTAAACTTTAAAATTTTAGCTGGACCATTCACATAATGGATCTTTACTAGAAGAACCAACAAAAAACTTTGAGCTTTCATTTGAATATCTTATAAGCAAGGATAATCTCATTTGGGTAACATTGAAGACTGAAAATGCAATTTTTATCAGTGTATGTTTACAGGTAATATGGCTTTGTTTATAAAAATTGTTTATTAAAAAGATCTTTAGCATTCATATTAGTCAAACTGATTATTAAGAACTCAAATTTTCAACATTATATCAATTGTTCAGCTATTTCGGGACTCGGATGAATCCCCAAAATTTAAAATCATAAAAGTCAGTTAAATTGTTTGTGTTATTAATTATGTAACCAGTCTGTCATACAATTCACCTTTTATTAATGTCCAGTCAATAGTCGATGAGTTGATGCGTCAAAAGAACGGTGAGGGTCCTATATCCCCACGCTGTAAACGAGCAAGTCTCACCTACTTACGTCGGGATGGCTCCAGTCAACTTATAACACCTTCATCATCTAGCGATACACTTAGTTCTATAGTAAGTATCTTAAAATTCCTGTATAATATTTCTAAATTTTTAGCCCGTTTAACTGATGATTTCATCAAAACCTATTTTTTACCTATTAGTTTAATGTATTATCAAAATCTATAAAAAGTGTTATGCATTTAGTGATTGCTATATTGTCATTATATATATATATAATATATTTTTTATGATAATCCAAACATATGTGATGCTTGGACTATGATTAAAAATAAATTAATTGCTGTCATATTGTATGATTAATAGTGCTACAACTTTTTTAGAATGGAGACTCTTGCACTTCGGGAAGTTCTCGTGAAATATTCTCAGTTCAAAAGTTAACAGAGAAATTTGCCTCAGTCGCGTTCAAAACTGGCAAGGACTGTGTGGAAAATAACGCTTTTGAAGCTATAGGTGATGAAGAGTTGTAATATTATTATTTACACTAAACTCTTGCTGTTAACATAACATTATAACATTTTAATTAATGAGAAACAAGAAAATTGAGGATTACAATACACAAGGCCTACTTATTAAAAAATATGGGATAGAAACTTTATTAACTTTAAATTACTAAAAGCGCTATCTATGACTTTATGATTTACTATCACTTCTTATTTTTTTTTATTTAAATATTATTTATACCGCATCTAGTAGAAATGTCAAAACAAAATGAAAACATTTTTGAAGACATGTTAGCAAAAAAAATTTGGTTAACAGCAAGGGGTGAATACTCAGTATCCAAAGACAGGTTAAACTTTATTACGGCCAAGGTCGAAAATACAACTTACACAAACAAACAATTTCGAAATTTTTACAGGCAGTAGTAGGGTTTTTATTTGGGGAAATGTCAATTTATATATAAAAATGTGGCTATGAGTTAGCTTCCCCTTAAATTTTTACTCCATTCATTTTCTCCGGCCATTACCTTGCCATATAACATATCGAATTTATAATTATATCACTAAATTATTTACATACCTAATATTTTATTTTATCATTACAATCCCTCTTTTGATGTAAATGAAATCTCTGAATGTTAATTTTTTTTATTTAAACGTTAATTAAGATGTGAATGTATAATACAAGATATAGTAAGTCTAATGTAATGAAACAACTATACAAAACCTTCTACCATATTATAGGCTACTTTAAAAGTTAGTGCCAAAGAACCCCTTTTTAGAAGGAGCATGAATTTATTAACTTCATGAGCCATTATTTATATATTATTATTTAAGTATATATATACACGAATATCGCCTTTTTCTCCTTATTAAAAACTTGTTCAAAATTTTTTTTTATAGTTCAGCTACACAAAATCTTGTTTTATCGATCGATAGTCGTCCGGAATATCGCGTCCGTTTATAATTGCCTGCTTTTAAATATAAGTATAAAGGTACTCAACTCCTTATTTGCATTGAAATAATCGTCTCCATGCTAAAGAACAATTCATTTTTTTGTTTATTGGGTATTTCTTTATTTTTAATAAACTAAAGATTGCATGTGAACTAATGTATACCCAATAACCATAGTTCATTTATTAAGCATTTTTTTACACTAATTCTTTAATGAACACATTCAAATACTTCAGTGTAAAATTAAAAATAATTTTGTGTTTTGTATAATATATGTTTATACTGTCTCTGTTTGTGGCTTACATTATTTTGACACCTTAAAATATTTCAAATATGAATTGAGGATAAAATGTTGGAAATACTCATAATCATTCAGATCATTCAAAATATTTGTTTGTTTTTTATGAGACTGTTTTAATTCTATTTAATGTACAAATTGAATTGTTTGCTTTATGTTATGTCATGTGCTCAGTTTTTTAGTAAATATGTAAGTTATGTTATTGAAGTATATTACATAGTTATCTCGATTTCAAAAACAATATTTTTTAACTAAATGTTATAAAATTAGAATATAATACAGTATGTATTGATAGTAATACTTGTAATATATTAATATTTGTACAGACTTTTTGATAACAAATATATTATTATTGTGTTTTCAAATCTTATATTTGTCTACAACATAATTTTATAATTAAAGTAGTTTTTCTTATTCACACATTTAAAATATATAAGAATAAATACCATTGAATTTCATTTTTAAACTGACATGATTCTCAAATATTTGTTGAAATAGTGACTATACTAGTAGATTTTTAAGATTTATACATTCCTATGTAATGATTAAGAAGTATTAGTATCCATCATAAATTTAAAAAGAATAAATAATGGTCACTAAATCAATTTTCCTTATTACATTCTTAAGTTTAATCATGTATATTAGCTTATTGGCAAACTAATTAAACAACAAAATAATAAATAAGAGTTTTATTCATTGATTTAAAACATTTTCACTTAAAACCTACAAAAAATCATGCACTAAAACTTTGATTTTAATTATTTTTTTCCCAGTTTTCACGTTCTTGCTTTTCCTTTTTGACTTGGTCAACAATTGGTGTTAGATAGAGTTTGTCCTCTTCAAATTTTGTCCACTCCTCCTTTGGTAAAATTGTTTTAGTAACGGACAATTGGACAGCTCTAACTAAACGATAATTGCGTTCATCAACTACATGTTGAGGTAAACGGCGAAGTGCCTCAGTAACTTCTTCAGTTTCGTGAAGGCAATCGTCCCTTAGTAACCCTGTTTATGATTAAAAATGTTAACAATCTCTATAGGAATATCAACTTTTACAGCAAAAAATGGGCAAATTATATAGTATGTAGATAATTCGGGATTGCAGGCTTCATATAAGTAAAGAACACACCAGAAAATCCTTTTAAAAAAAAAATACTAACCATATTTATTAAATCCCGCGAGGTTGTAGCACCACTTCCTCAGGCTGTCTGAAAGGGATAAATTATTATATAACACTTAAATATTAGTTGTGTGAAATTTTATGTAAGAAATACTGACTGTTATATAAAACCTTTGTTGTACGCAGGGCCATAATTGGTTTGTTTTAAGTTTAGAGGTCCGAAACTATTTTTTTAAACACAGTAAATTTTGATACACTACCTAACATACAATTTACAAATCAATTGCAAAGCAAATTGCAATTAGCAAATTTCAAGTCGAAAATGTAATCCGTTGTCAAACTTCAAAGTCAAAAACATACTATATGTCAAATTTTGACAGCTGAATATTTTGCCATAGAGAATATAAGAACTTATACAGTCTGTTTTGGACATTTTTAATATAGTATGACCATTGAGGTTGACTTTTGCGGAAAAGTAAGAAAAAGATGCTAATCACAAAGATAATAAATGGTATAAACTTTCACGATAACCCAAGAAAGTTTACCTTTTAAATTTCTCACTACTTCATTAAATAACAAGTAATACTTTGTTTTCATTAGTACCATTTAATTATAAAAATATACTTTGACGGTCAGAAAACAAAAATAAAATCAAGCCTTTATTTATTTCAATAGCATATATTATTTAAATTATTCATGTGAGTCTTTTTCTTTTATAAAATAGCGAATTTGTAGTTTTGCAAGTAGTAACACACGTGCACATACCTTAGTGAACTTTATAAAAAAAAAAAAAAAAAAAAAAAAATACCTTACTAAAATTACTATCAATATCTTTTTTTTACAAATTAGGGTTAAACATATTAATTTTTCATTTAAGTTTTAAGGCAATTTAGAACTCGCTTTTAAATATATTATTGTAGAGAATATTTTAGAAAACGTCACTTGAGAAGGTGAAGTATTTACTATTGTTTATTGTGATGTAAAGTCTTCGTTAATAAAGTATAGGTAATGTAGATGTAGAACATTACCTATACTATATAAATGAAAAATACTATTACTAAATGACAAATGATACTTTCAGCTATACGACAACGCAAGATAAAAGAAGTGCGCTCGTGGCGGAGTCGTGTTTCTTATCAGGCGTATTTACTTGCTACTCTTTATGTGAACTTAATATGCCCTCGCTCGACCCCTCGGTTCCTTGGCCCGCTTATCATTATCAGCCTGAATAAAATGAGGCGACAGAAGGTAATTAATTCATATTTTGTTACGCTGTCGCACAATTCATTCGTTTGCGATATTCTCTTTTATTACGATATTTTTTTTCCTTTTTCCATTTTTAGTCATTGTTTTTTGTGATTATAATTTCGTTTTTAAATATACTTGATTTGTGATTTTTTTGTTCAACCTGTCTTCAAGAGAAGGAATGCAAAGTGACTGTCGAGACTGTTTGGGGATTCGTTTTCGAATTAACGCCCTGCACCAAACTTGGAAGTGGCTGCATCAAACAATTGCACTACATGAATATCTGATCTCCCTCTCATCAGCTGATACAGATGCCTGCCTTCCTGCTAAGTGCTAATCACTGATTTGTAGTGTTTGAACTCTAGTAATAAATATCTAAAATACAAGAATAGAGTGTGTGTACTTCTGTAAGTGCATAAAACTGCCAATCACTCATTCATATAGAAAAGTATCTGCTCAGAAAATGTCTCAATCAATGATGAGGAAGTTTGTTGTTACTAACATGTGTGTTGTTGCTGGATTGACAAGACGCACAAGTGCAAGAAGCCTGGCTACAAGTTCAGCCAAACCAATAAAAGAGGCTCAGGTATTACCACCGGAGAGGGAAATCACAAAGTCTGTGTTTATGTCACAATCAACAGACATCTACACAAATCTAGCAATGGAAGATTGGATGTACCGTAATATGGATTTTTCAAATCACCATGTTATGATGGTGTGGCGGAATGAGCCCTGTGTTGTTATTGGAAGACACCAAAACCCCTGGCTTGAAGCTAATGTACCTTTCTTAGGTGATAAGGAAATTGCCCTTGCTCGGCGTAATAGTGGTGGAGGCACAGTGTATCATGACCGAGGAAACCTAAACATAACATTTTTTACCCATAGAGACCGATATGATAGAAAATATAACTTAGAAATTATCAAGAGGGCCTTGTATAGAAGCTTTGGAATAAAATCTCTTATCAACGAGAGACAAGACATTATTGTTAGGGACAAATACAAAGTATCCTTTTTAAACATAAAAATACCTTTTTTAAAATTAGTATAAATAATAATAGAAATGTATTTTACATCTATTAAAATATTAGTGTTAAAGATAAATTTTCAATGAAATCAGATCAAAAATATTCCTTCATGCATAATAAGTGTTAATTGTATAAAGTTACAATTACTATGAAAGCCTATATTAATGTAATTGTAATGTCTGTAAGTTTTCTTAATTAAGATGTTAGATATCGGGAACAGCTGCTAAGCTAAGCCGTTTAACAGCGTACCATCACTGCACACTTCTAGTCAACGCCAACAAGGCTGATCTCAGCAAAGCACTTGCTAAACGAGAGGTGAGTTCTTAATATCTACTTGTGACTAGATTTTCAATAACAAATATGCTTTATGTTTATGACAGTATTCCTTTTTTTGTAAATTTTTCTCTAAGATCAATAGTAAATTGTACTTTCCTCATGCAACAATTTACTGGTATGCACATAAACTAGCAATAACACATTAACAATGCATACTGGTATAGACCTTTAGTATTAATTAGATTAATGAAGTGTACAGCAGTCTTTTGTTTTTTAATTTGCTCAGTAACTGTTTACAATTTACATGAATAAAGGGCTCATTAGGGTTTTGAAACTATTTAAGGATTTAAAATTATTCATTTATGTTAGAGGTCGCATCATGCACCATGACTCATGAAAATATTAGTTTATTAGTAAACCTGGGTTATGAATACTTCAAAGGCTATTTAGTTTCAATAATATAAAAGTTTCATATTGTTTTATGAACGAATTTATAAAAAACAAACACTTACTTATAAAATACTTCCCTATATACTTTAACAATCGTGGTTAAAAAGATAAAAACTTGACTAAGAATAAACTACTAACATGTGTGTGGTAACTAACCTGACCTATCCCCTCCAATCACTCAAGTTAAGGGCCCATAATTTTATATAGCATGGCATACAGACATCAGCGACTCCGTCAACGCCGTCTCCTGTCGTAAATCTGGCCGATCTGGACAATAGGGTAACCGTGGAAAGCCTTCAGACGGCCATCGGCTACGAGTACCTTCGCACACCGGCGCTTCATATCGAAGATGCCGGTGAGAGGCATATATCGCAACAGAGGGGTTTCCAATTCGTTAACCCCACTGAAGATTGGTATCCAGGTACTTATATATTTTTCTCATACAAATCTCGAAACACGTCTTGAGTTTCATATTTGAATTTCTCGTTTAGTTTGACGGCTTTTCAATTTGAGTCTGTTTTCATTAGATTGTGACAGAATCTGATTCTAGTTTTTTCTGGGATGAAATGGGTGCGAATAAATCGCGATGTTTGTCGATTTATTGATTTTATAAATATTACAATGTGGAGTAACTTCAACAACAACAGCAACTTGTGACTTTATACTCATTTAAATTATCTACTGACAGGTATTGCAGAATTAAGAAAGGAATTGACGACATGGGAATGGTGCTATGGCAGAACACCAGAGTTCACTGTTAGCCGCTCTTTCCCCGTGCCACCGGAACTTCTCTCGTCCAAACTCTATTCCGCCTCTCAAGAGTTGATTATCTCCATGACTGTGGAGAAAGGCCTAATTAATGACGTCACGCTGAACATCCCGCCCGGTTTAATTGAGTCCGGCTTCCACGGGGAGGCTTCAGTGATAACTCATCTGAAAGGCAAGCGGTTCACTTCAGAAGCACTTGCGGCTCTCGAAAACGCCATGTTGACCCGTCACTTGAGCGGTGACGTCAGAAAGTTGGACGACAAAGAACAATTTGTCGCTAAGTGCTTCGACCAAGTCGTCAACACTGTGTAAATCTGTGTTATACAAAGGTGCTATAGTATAAGTATTATCAGTAAATATGTAGCGGCTGTAGATATCATAAATTAAGATAGTTGGGTCAAAGGCCTAACGATATGTAAAATTCAGTTTATAAATTGTTTTGTGTATTTATATTGCTTATGCATAATTTACAAATAACTTGTAGTTAATTTGCTTTTTTAGTTGTTAAATTCTGTTAGTGTTATTTTATAGTGTTGTTGCTTACAGTGATATCTTGTATTTCATCCAAGTGAATTTTTAACTAACATGTTACGTTAAATAATAATACAAAATGTCACTATTGGGCGATACACAACACGCGATTCGCGGTTTTTGTGTTGAGCACTACAAGAATGCATCATATCATTTGTTTTTAGTTCTTTTTACAAAGTTATATACAGCCACATAGAAAATAGTAATATCATATGTAGTTTTTACTTTCTAGACGGTACTTTTCTGTATGAATTTGTTTAATTAGATGTTAGATAATTATTTAGCTTAAATTTAATATCTAATTATTTATTAATGGTGTATATGATTTTAATTTTTAACCGTTGTCAAATTATTTTGTGCTAATAAAGACAATAAAAGTATATTTTTTCATTTTCCAGTGAATACTTTGTTACAATTACATAAGTTTCGTAACAAATTACACCAATTGACAGTGATTACATTACCGGTAATGTTTATGCAACTATTTTGGAGACATCTCAAGGAGAGGGCTATATAGAATCATAAGTTTGGACAATACTCGTTGATTACGTTAAAATACAGCATGACTAATGTTCGTGAGTGAACAAACTTAGCAATGGTTAGAAATATGCGCGTGTGTCCTCGCACAATAAAAACCTGCTTGGGTCTTCCTCTCGCTTTCAGAAGAGCTGGGTGGTGGTCGATGGCCGGCGCAAGTGAACCTACTCGAGCCAGTACTATCGTACACAGCGACGCGCACGTACGCCATATTTAATCTTAACTCGTTGCCATGACAACCGCGTACACAAAACAATTCTTACGATAATATCCGGTAAGAAAACTGAAGTGCTGTGACAATCACTCATATTCTATTTGCAAAGTAAGTATACCTCGGATAATATAGAATAAAAAGAGTTAAAGGTAAAAACAAACAAACTAAAGCTTCTATTTTATCATATAAATTAGTAATTCTCGGATTATATATTAATCCTAGAAAAGTAATTTTTTTCTGGTTCACTAAGGTTAAAATTTTATAGTTTTAGGTGGGTAAAGTTACGTTATATTGAAAAATTTAATCGTTATACATATTTACACAAATATAGGTACAGATTTAGATAATTTTCGATATATTACTAATTTATAATTGATTATGAAAAAGAAAAATGGAAATTATACAAAATTATCAGTAACTATATTGGTGTATAATTTAAAGTATAAATGTGGAAATGAACCGCGATCTAGTTATAAATATTTATTTGGTAAGTACCAATTATAGAAGTGATGTTTGATGCAACTTATAAGGCAAATAAAAGTATCCGTTTTGGCAATAGAAAAATAATCTGATGATGCCATTACGTTATGCAAACTTAATTTCCGGATGACAAACTATTTCAATATAAAATGCAACAGTAATTTGTCTGTGGATGGTCTTAAAGAGGTTTCAATTAAATTGGTTAACTATTATATATATTACACAAGACCTAATTAAATTCTTTTGAACATTATAATGATAAAGTATAGGTAGTACGTCTAATAGTACCTACTTTATTCCTTTGATCGAAGATTCTCTTTATAGATTTTTTATATGTTAGATAACTTAGGAGGTAACAAATATCGTGGGCTATTATCGTATGAGGTAGAAGTTTGGTTCCCGGTGAAATAATAATTATATCGGGTGATATTTGATACTGCAGAGTGCAGACTGTTCACGGACTTGCCTTTAAAAAGCGATTAATAATATAGATCACTTGAAGGCGATAAGATCTCCTGTTGATTTAATAGTTCTCATTGTATTGTTTTTATACTGCATCATTGTCATGTATAAAGTAGCTTCCCCCGCGAACTTCGTTTCGCTTTAATATGATTTTTTTTATTTAAGCTGTCATTTTAGTAGCTACAAGCCAACACATGACTCATTTTCTTATGCTACCCCATAGAGGTTGTTCGGTTTTCTGAAATAAAATCCGTACTAAATAAAACTAAATTTTTCATTTTTTTCTATGTACATATTTCCAACTTTTCTCTATATAAAAGCCTACTTCCTTCCTTTGAGTTCAAAGGATAAATGTAAAAAAAAAATACTCGAATTGATCCAGCCGTTTATGTACATGGTGTAATGGTTGAAGCTCCTTACTAACATTGTGTAAAACAAAAAACTTGGCGTTTAAAAAGAGTGGCGGAGAGTTTATTGCCAGTTCTTCTCGTCCGTTCTACGCCCTTGATTTGAGAACTGGCAGTAAATGTAAAATTAGAAGCATTTAGTATTTAATATGTATTCCTTTATTGACGTTCATAAGTTTACATTGTGTTACCTAAATTAATAAATGATTTTGCCTTGATATAGATAAATAAATTTTTATGTTATGAGTGACTTTGCTCTATTGGGCTTCAGAGTAAAAATCCTTATGTTATCCGAAGTTAATAGACTTGTAGGTTCAGGCTTTATGTTAACTATAAAGGAAAAAAGCTTGTGTCCGTGTCTGGCAGTGCCGGATAAAGCCAGCGCGGGGCCTGTAGCAAATTCTGCCTAGGGGCCCTTGGTTAGGCTTTCGGATTTAAATAGTTCGCCTATGTCCCTCGAAATACTTATAATCGATATTATATTAAAATCGATTAGAAAAGTACAATCTCGGCTACGTAAACTAGCAAAATAAATGTATACCTATATAAAAATAAAAATCTGAAGGGTACAAATAACATGCTAGTCTATATATGTATATCGATTATAATTAAAATTTGAAAATTAACGTTAAAAAGATAAATACGTACTTATTTTAACGATTATACTTGACGAAGTCGAGTTTATTTTTATGTGGAAGTGAAGCATAGACGAAGCGCTTCGCGTTAAAGGTATGCAAGATATTTTACGCTACTATCTAAATTAATACTTTTTTTATTACGGTCAGACAGGCGTTGGAGCGCGGGGCCCCTAAGTTCGCGGGGCCCGTAGCATTTGCTACTCTTGCTATGTGGCTAATCCGGCACTGGTGTCTGGGCATATATGTACACTATAATATGCCTCGAGATCGTGGCTAATCGTATTTCTCACTGTAACTGGTGTATTGGTATAGATAAATGCTTCCTTGCATTATATCTAGTATAATAGGTATCATCGTATATGATGGTTTAAAATTAAAGAAGACTCTCTTTACGAAGGTATATAAAATGGCCAATGTAAATCTGCGAAGTTTTTTGTCACAACTCAGGTCAGACCGTCAGACGCTATACATTATTACAATACAGATTGACTAAGGTAAATCTACGTAAGCCTGAAAATTCTCCTCTTCCGATTGTAGTTTGTGCAAGGAAGAAATTACGTGATATGTGTGCTACAACTTTTTTAATTTGTATTGAGTTAGTAAGTAGAGAGTAATTTCACCACGAAGTACAGTGTTGCCTATATAAGGACTAAGTTTCAAGAGATCCAGGGGAGCAAGGACCCCACTTTATCACAAAATATTTAATAGTTTTATACAGAATATATTTTAATCATCTTTACAGATTCTGTATGAAATCGATCCAAATTGGTCACTACTAGTTCATATAAATATAAAAACTTCGGTCTTATTCATAAAAAATTTGAACAACTGTGTGACCGCTTGAACCGATACAGGAAAATAACACTAGCAGTTAAATGTGTTGATGGTAATAGCACTTACATTTTGTTTTACATCAATCTGTTAAAATAAGTTATTCATACAAATATTTCTACATACCTCGCTACGAAAGAAATGCTTAAATACGGACACAAGACATACTAGACCCGAACTACATATTTATTTATGAAGGACTTTACAAGTAAAGATGTTAACTGAAAACTAATATTAAGAGGTACTTTGCTTCCGTTTAGAAATCAGATATCCGATCGCTTAATAATCGTTATCATTTGAACACGCTCACGCCATTTGTTATAGTAACACTACATAATTGCGCAGTTACTAATATGATGCAAATTCTATTCGTAAACATAATTTAATAAAGCCTATGTATAGCACAGGTAACACAACAACTAATTGGTTGTGTTTTGATAAAAGCATCAACATTTCTCTATCTTCCACCGTTCGTGTTTTTTCTTGTTGTTTCCCTCCTTATCCCCCTTATTAATTGATACCTAAACTAGTATTAGAGCCGGTATGCCAAATACGAAAATCTTTTTAAGTCTCAATAGTTACTGAAGTCAGCTAAAAAGGCCTTGTAAGAAAGCCAGGTGCGTATAACCTGACTCACGATATTTTCGAAGTAGGTTAATAGTTTGTGGGAAATAATGTCGATTTTTGATAAAATTATCCAATTTTGGTAAACATTATCACAATGTTTTGTTGGCATTCATTGCAACCGGTTGCATTGAATTCCAATAGTGATTTAATTACGATAAAATATAAAATAATCAGCGAATGGATTCAAACAAATGGGTTCACTGGTGAGAGAATCTATAGTTTATATATAATATATCTCGATAGTTATTTCCAATAAGTTAAAAAAAATAAAAATCCTGCCATGCAAGGCGAGATAGGCCCCTAGTACCTAGTAGTTAATTGTGTCAATTTCAGTATCTCAAGATATCTCATAAAATCTTGCTTTTTACGTTTTTTAGACGAAATATTTTTTAATTGTTTTAAAAGACATATAATATCATTTCCAGAAAGGAATCATAATTATAAATACAATTTAGTATTATTAATTGTTGCGACTGGCCATTTAGGCGGGAGTTATTATAGTGTTCCGAAGAGTAGGATGTCAAAACATATTTGGAATCATCCAAATGGTGCGTTTTTTCTTCACCAAAGATTTGAACCCAAGATCTTATAACCTTCAGTCGAACATGCTAGCCACTAGACCAAAGAGGCTGTTGAATAATAATTGCAGAAAAGTAGCATTCGGTAACTGAGACACGTGTTATTCCCACGTTTGTAATAAACAAAACTCCACATTTGCAATTGCTTAATTAATGAAGTTAATTACAATCCACAGCTAGTTAACATAGTACCTTGCGTAAAAATTACGAATGCTGCGAATAATTGTTTCAAAGAATATATAATATTTGAAAATAAGTAAACGCTTTTGTAGCTTAATCGAGACTTAGCGCTAAATATTATGACTGCCGTTTGTCAAGATGATTGAATTATGAATATGAATGGTACCGTTAACCGTAAGTCAAATGTCATTTAGGCGACCTAATTAGTCTTTAATCTCTCAATTTTACTCTTATATTTAGGGCGTAATAAGAACCGCGTGGAAATAAAACGATATTTTGTTAGTCTAGAATGTGTACGACGTAATGTAATTTTCTCTAATTATAAAATGGGGATTAATTCACTTTTCGTCGTGGTTTATAATATATGTAGTAACAAAGTATGCAAAGCTTATTATTGCATATAATGGTATGTTTGCCGTTAAGTCATATGTAACTCAAAACAATAAGCAAAGTGTAATAAATTGCATAGGGTTATCGTTTATAAAATTTACAATCCATGTAACACCTGCATTTACTTTATTGCGAAACATGTTGCATTACAATACCAAGAATGTAGGTATGATGTCATCATTTTACAAAATTTCAAATCTTGACTCATAAATTTTGCATAAATCTAAGAAGCTGGTTTGGTATTTTTTTTCAGCATTGCATTCCCATTATAATAATTGACGCACCCATCTTCGAATATTTATTAATAGTTTTTTTACACAAAACAAGAAAATATCAAGGAAATAAAATAATAACTGAAATAACTCTCTCAGTGTAAAAACTATAAAAATAAGAAATTTATCAGTTGTTTGCAACAATACCAGAATGAAGAGAAAAATAAAACACAATTTTAGGTAATGATGGCAAACGGTTCGAATCTATATTATTCATCGTCGATCATAAAATACTATATTATAATATAATATAAAATAAAAGTATTTTTAATCGAGTTAGTTTTTAAATGAAAACAAAACGACCTATTTTAAGAATTTACACATTAAAAACAAAATTACATAACAATCGAATCGTTTCATGGTTTTTGTTGTTTATTTAGCAATTAAGTTTAATTCTATGAATCTCATCGGTTTTTATTTTATTCGTATTCCAAATGGTGATTTCAAATGGCAAAGGTTACTCTGTGTGACTTCTACCTGTAATGTCTGCGCACTATAAATTAAATGATATTGTGTAATAGGATGTATTATTTATTTGCGTTCTAGTAGTAAACGAGGGATCATAATGTGTAGGTATAAATTTTTATTTATAAGCTTTAAGTAGGACCCATAATATAGAGACGAACTAGGCGAGAAACTTATATATTTATTTTGTTCCAGGTGTAACAGTATTTTATTATGGAGAAGGAAAAAATTATGTTCAAGGTAAGAATAATAATTAATTATCCCTTCGTTTTTTTACTTATAGACTAGCAATAGTTTTTTCAAATAGCCTATTGGCACTACATGAATAATAATATGTATTGTTTATTGAAACCTTAGCTAGATGTAAATATAAAAGTTTAAGGAAGTTATTTTACTCTAGCTCCTATTACATAAACTGAGAAGGGCGTTTGGTAGTTAGGATTTGACGCCGTAATTACTAAAATATTTTTATTACTTTTAACACACTTTTATTCTTCTGGTGATTATTTAGTTGACGCCGTCTTTTATTGGTTTTTGGTTTACGCGATTACTACACATTACACATTTAAATAAAACTTGTTTAAAGGTTATACAAGCGAATTTATGTAAATAGATGGCGATACTATGGCAACATTTCAATAAACTCTTAACATAATACCATGTCAACTTGATGTGGCAGTCTCTCTCTAAAATGTAATGAATTCGTCAATTGTGTCCGTTAATGATGGTTATTCACGAATTAACTAAAATTGTATTTCAAGTGAAAGGTCGTGAATTATTACTCTTAATAAATACTTATAATAGACAATACTATCCTATTTTTAAAAGACACTAATGTGTTCTTCTTCCAGAGCTTACAAGTTCAAGTTTTTAATCTAGATAAATTTTCTAGACCTACCATGAAGAGAAATATCGAATAATCGATTTGCATGTCGTTTACATTGAACTGTTAACACGATTTTGACATTTTGGCCGCGCCGCCCACGGCCACAGACTAAAGAAATATTTTAATACTCACTTATGTCAATGTGATAATGATTGATTACATTTGGATTTAGAACTAAGGATCCACGTTCTAAATAGTGCTAAAAGAAAACTTACAAATAACATGTTTCGACGATATTTAAAATATTTTGTTTAAAACTATTAATACTTTTTACAGTGTGTACAATCCCGTCTCCTCCTTAAAGTATATTGACGCATTTTTACGTATTTGATTTTGATTGATAATAATTAATACTTTATCAGCTTGATTTCCCCTTTAAAGTCTTCCAATTATTGCTAAGAAATCAATCGAAACCTTTCTGCATATAATTATTTATTATAGACGTTAGTTTCCACCTGAGGTTAACTACTAAGCAAACGGTACATATTATTAGGTCCTTACATATGAAATTGGCGTATTTCGTACTGGCCACTTTAATCACGATGTTCTCCTCTTTGGTAAGGAATTCCGAATTAAAATTTGTACAGCTATTTACTCATGTATTTGTGCTTCGATGACCGTCATTCATTTGTTTTTTTCTTCTGTTTTTTTTCTGTTTGCGTCACTCATTTTACAAAATGGAAAACTTAAAGTATCGCATTATTTACGAGTACGAGTTCCGCCGTGGCACTAGTGCTGCGGAAACGACTCGAAGGGTGAATGATGTGTATGGCGGTCATGTTGCAAAAGAAAACACAGTTCGTTTTTGGTTCCAACGTTTTCGTTCTGGAAATTTCGACCTGCAGAACAAGCCCCGTGGACGGCCTGAGACCCAAGTTGATAATGAAGTATTGTAGGCTATTGTGAAAGCGGATCCATCGCAAACCACGTCCGAGTTAGCTGCAGGCTGCTGTGTTAGTGATAAAACTGTTTTAATTCACTTGAAGCAAATTGGGAAGATTAAAAAGCTTGAAAGATGGGTACCTCACGAATTGACTGAAGCAAACCGGCAAACGCGCGTCGACTGCTGCGTTACATTACTGAACCGGCATAATAATGAAGGTATTTTAAACCGAAAGATCTCTCGCTCAGCGCAATGGTTGGATCCTGGCCAGCCAGCCAAATCCTGCCCCAAGCGAAAATTAACCCCAAAAAAGTTACTTGTTAGCGTTTGGTGGACTAGTGCCGGTATTGTTCATTGCAGTTTTCTCAAATTTGGCCAGACTATTACGGCTGATGTCTATTGTCAGCAATTGCAAACCATGATGGAAAAGCTAGCGGCTAAACAACCTAGGCTGGTCAATCGCTCCACGCCACTGCTACTTCACGACAACGCTAGACCACACACTGCATAACAGACGGCTACCAAATTAGAAGAGCTTCAATTGGAATGTCTAAGACATCCTCCGTACTCCCCGGACCTTGCTCCAACAGATAACAATTTTTTTCGAAATTTGGACAATTTTTTGCTAGGGAAAAAATTTAACTCTGATGGGGCAGTCCAAATCGCCTTCACAGATTTTATTGATTCCCGTCCGACTGTTTTTTTTAGTAAAGTGATCAATGAACTACCTATGAGATGGCAAAAGTGCATAGAAAACAATGGTTCATAGTTTGATTAATAAAATATATTATATTTAAAAATATTCGACTTTTTGTTCCTCCCATACAAAACGCCAATTTCATATGTAAGGACCTTATATAATGCAAATAATTAGTAACACTAAATGTATTTTATCACATAATACTTAGACTTTTTAAGAAATGATTTGTATAGATGTAAAAACCTTCTATAATATTTTTAATCATTTCCCGTTGTTAAATTATATAACAATAGATGTTGTTCGCACTTTCGATAAACATGTGTCAAATATAAGTTATGTAAATATGATTAACATAATAAATGTATCATTGGAAACTATTAAAATATTTAAACATGAGAAATGGAGTCATATCTATGGTAATGAGATAATAGAGAATTGTCTATTCGACAGGAGATTTGTCATTCCATTGTTACCTATAAATATTCTATTTAGAGCTGATAATATCGTGACCATGCATACGTATTGTAATGTTACTTTAAATACTATTATATCATAGTAGTCTCATTAAATACCCAGATTTTAGTCTAGTAAAATATAATATTTTCTAATATTTCGCTAGCTATAAGCCGCGTGACTTCTTTAGCGTGAAAACCAGACAATACCAGATCACGATCTCAAATTAGAACAAGATATAATAAACTTCTTAACTTTAAAAAAAAACAGTGTTTGTAGAGATTACTTCCTATTTACTATTATGTTACGTATACGATAATCATCTATCAGATTATTATTATTATAATTGTATTTGTAGAGAGATTGCGTAATTTACAATTTTAAGTTTCCCCCACCTGCATTCAATACAGGTAAACGATCAATATATATAATACTAGTAGACTCGGCCAAGCGTTGCTCTGGCTAAGATTTTTGTTATATTACATAGTAGTAAACTATTCAAGGGAAACGGTAGGAGAACTTATGTGAAAGGTAGATGACAGCTTATGTGAAACGTTGATAATTTTAACACAGTGCCATCTGTTAGAATTGTATCAAATAATAAACAAATATTTTGCAATAAATTAAAATTGCGACTATAATTTGACATTTAAACTATCCTATCTCTCAAGTTGGATCGAACTGCACATGGTGTGCAAATTTGATTGATATCGGTTCGGTAGTTTAGGAGTCCATTGAGGACAAACATTGTGACACGAGATTTATATATATTAAGATATATGCAATTAAATCGAACTTATATTTAGGTATAGCATATAAATTTTCTTAGTCACTTCTATAAAGTATATCAATATCATGACACTTGAACTTTAACATCTAAAAATTTACATATTACAATAATTACTTAAAAGACCTCGAGTTGATCGTGATTCTGTGACATTCCAATCATATCATCCACCGGTTAAAGCCTACTTACATTGTTTAAACCTTCATCTGTACCTGCCCTAACCTAACCTTCGGATCCAATATGTGGCTCACCTTTGTAGTTTTTGAATTATTTAATCTAAATTATTACTTAAGATAAGCTGGAATAGTTGAATATTAATTGTTACCTTAATAATTACGCAAGCTTTAACAGTATTTTGATAAAACGCATGTTTTGTTTACTTACTAAAATACCTATTAACTTATAAATATTTTTTGTACTTTGTACCCTTGATAAGCAATGAGTATAGACTTGTTTACTAACTTTAACGTTGACTATTGTTCTAAAAAATAAGACAAAAATATGTTTTATCTTTACAACATAAATAGGTTGCTTTTCCAGTGTTGTGTCGAATAAATTAATAATCTTTTGGCATGTTCTCTTTTTAATTCCCGAATATTTATCTGATACAATCTAGGTGAAAACGTATAACATGCAAAACTATAGAACCTGAAATTGGAGCCTCAACATAAGCCTTAGGAAGTCACAAATTAACAAAACACAGTATCTTAACAAAAAAAGTTAAAATTATTGGCAAATATAAAATTGAAGAAATATTTTGATAAAACTTGTACATATAAATAATTATCGTATTATAATCATTAAAAATTAAAATTAAACCTATTACCAGGCTGAATACGTTCACGTTGATACTTTAATATCTGAACGAAACATCCAGATCGGGTTAGTCGGATGATTTTCATTCGCAGAAGATACCAAACTGGTCTATCGTAACTAGATGAGAATAAGTTTGTATTTAAATGTGCTGATAACCTTGAAATCGATATTCGTTAAAATTTATAATATATAAGTGAGAGATGCAAACGGGTTCGATGTCACGGCTTTCGCAACGGGTCAAGGTCATTTTGATGTACCGAATATTTGGATTGAATCTCTGGGTTATTAGTGTATGTTCTCAATAAGAAAAAATCCGAGAAATATAATAAAATACTCATAGAGTGAGATTCAGAGTCGAGTTATAGCGGTAATTCGGTATGTCAAAAACATCAGATTTGAATATTTATTTATTACATTTTATGAAGGTTTACAGTATTTTAACAAAAAGTAAATTTTGGTTACAATAAAATAAAATCAGTCCTAATTACAAATCACAATCTATAGATATTCCATAAATACCTTAGGGAGATGGGAGGAATAAAATTAAAATTAACCGTTATGAATTTATAAAACTACGAAACAATTAAAGAAATTCAGTAAAAAAAAATTAAGTATGGAAAAGCAGAAGATTTAAATTTATAACTATTCTAATAGAAATAGCTGGATGTGAGTGTGCGTCTCAAGAGTCAATGGAAGAACAGAAAAGATCGATGTCAAACTGGGTTGAATATTGGTTGTAGGTCTGTACACTTCGAATCATGAATGTATTTTTATCGCTAATATGTCTCGACTTTCAATAACTACCGCCCCTACAGTTATTAACGATTATCAAAGTATTTTCAAGAGATCTTTTCCAGCCGAATGTTTTATTTATATACATTACATAACAGATAAGATTGCAGCTTTTTTATTCCTAACTACTTAGTGTGATTATTCTGTTAAAATATTGCTAAAAGAATAATAACCTAGATCTTTGTCTCAAGAAACGCTGCTGGTTTAAAAATACTTAAAGACATATTCATAGACATATAAACGTACTCTATTATTATTTAATTATGCACCTACGCAATTAATTGTATCATTATTAAGTATATCTATTGTATTTTAATTAGCTTACACTCCGATTACACGAAGGTTGATCTTGTCACGAATTTGTCTGGAGATATGGTTATTGGTTATATAGAAATATGCTAGAAGACATGTGGACATATAACTAACAGGCACAAACAATGAGAATACTTCCGCATTTATTGTTAATTGGATTTAGATTTAGTAATTTAATTTTTTGAGGAATTCAAATTTGAAATAAATGTTTTTCTATTTTATTGATCCGTAAACATTATTTAACATGAAAATATAAGTACATATCTGTATTACATTCGTAAATAGTATGACAATAAAGTATTAAAAGAATTGTTTACAGTATTTAAAAGATAATTGGACCACTTAGTAGAGCAAAATAAAGTATTTGATAAGAGCTTTAAAACTGGGACGGCTGATAACAGCCACGTGAATTAAGTCTGGCCATAATATTCGACTGCGTTTGTTCTTCTCATCCCTGATAACCAAACGTTTGCTTAGAAACAAGTGTCTTGTTTACTATTTAAAAAAAACTAATAATAGTAACATACATTTTTCTTATCACTTGTTTAAAACAAACATTAAATTATATACACTTGTAGATTAATATATCTAAATAATATGTAAATCAACTATGAAACCTAATGATTAGCAGATGATTTTGAAAGCATTTGCTTTAGAAGAAACACTTGCTTTTCCCTAAATTTTCATAAACATTTTCAGATACGTCTTAAGTAACCGTAACTCTTATTGAACGACTTTGAATACGCTTTTATGAGTTTCAAAAGATTGTCCCTTGCAATGCAGATAATATCTACGCTTTCGTTAATTTATGTAGGTAATTACCACGACAGAAACAATGAAGGCTCTAAATTTCTTAACACTATTTCGGTCTTTATAAAAAACTGTCTTAACCCTGATCCACTAATGGTAAAGTTATTCAGTGCCACTTGACTTTTGAGTGACATGCCATTCATTGCGACGCTTCACTAAATTAAATGTCAATGTCACCGCTTCAACGTGAGAATCTTGCTGGGCAACGTCTAAAATCGTATATATTACTAGGTATGTATATTAATAAGAATCGTAAATTTGTTGATGCTACAATTTACAAAACTAGAAGACCTTATTGAAGTGAAACTTCTTTATCGGGGTTGGAAAAAAATTTAGTGTAACATTTTTTCGTTACGCGTCACATTTTTCGGTTACGCGCCATGTTGCTTTTTGATGTCAAACTTCTTTATCGGCGTTGGAATGAAACTTCTTTATCGACGTATGGGAGAAATTTTGTAGCAAATCGTCACGTTTTTCAATGATAGTAATAATTCTATTACAATTAATGAAATTCTATAATAATCTTCGTAGTAATAAGGTAAAATGAAATATTTGCATTCATGTCTATGATAATAAAAGCCTTTTGTTAAACTTTATCTAATTTAACGAATTTCTGTAAAGTTGCATATAGTAGATCATTTTTCGAAAAATAAGATCTTATTTCTTAGTTTCACTTCTTACGTGTGTACACCTAGTACACGCACAATTTTTTATTTTCTATTAATCAATGTGTAATAATATATTAAGAAATCTTTATATATATAATTCTTCTGTGAGTGTGTATGTCACTGAACTTCGCTCAAACGACTGGATCGATTTTGATGAAATTTTGTGTGTGTGTTCAAGGGGATCTGGGAATGGTTTAGATTCACAAATCAGCCCGGCAGATGGCACTGCAGTCGGAACTTTCATACTTTGCTTAATATCCTAATCGCTTTAAGTATCATGCAGGACAACGTCTGTGGGGTCCACTAGTATAAATATATGAATATAAAAATCAAGGACGAATGAATTGGTTTGTGTGGAAAAATACTATGGTTCAAATCATCAACAGGATCACCGCATAATATGAAAATCGTGACTAACCCATTCCTAGATTGATGTTATTTATTAA
The DNA here is from genome assembly GCA_905332375.1 of Pieris macdunnoughi. Lineage (NCBI taxonomy): Eukaryota > Metazoa > Arthropoda > Insecta > Lepidoptera > Pieridae > Pieris > Pieris macdunnoughi. Next base: position 6,697,686 of record CAJOBZ010000005.1, on the reverse strand, counting down.
TTGGTGGTTAAAAAATATTTTGATCAAAGTAGTGTCCATACAATAGATTATATATACACAGTTCTTACAATAGACATATTGCATTAAATGACTGAAAACAAATACCTACTATGTTAGAATAAAGCCTATTTAGAAAATTGAAATTAAATGCACTTACCATTATATCGTTAATGGTCATAGTCGATTACCAAAGGAAATACCAAGTAATAATACTTTTTCTTCCTAAATTCAGTTTTTGTTTAGCCGATACGTCACTTTTTCTAGGTTTATGATATAAAATTATTTTATTTAAATACTGGTTATATTGCTTATAAGTATTTATCCATTAAGGTCTCAGAGGATATAGCTTGAATTCTTTACAGGGTTCCTGGTAGCTTTATTATGTTCTTGGTACTTGTATTTATTCAATTTCATATTTACTCTTAAATAATAAGGGGAACGTATATAGCTATTACGCCTTACAGTTTGTTGGTTTTAACTTAAATTTTGTATCAGAAAGATATTAGGGTAAATCAAAGATATTTAAATACAGACTAAGTACGTACGTACATATATTTAAATATCTAACTATATATACTAATATATAAGGGAATCGTGTCATGTGATAACATTTGGGATACGTTGCTTTGGCTCTCTAAATAATGTAGGATTGATAAACTATGAAAATTTCTAAGCATTTTGTAGAAAATTACCAAAACAAATTTTAATAATAAAACAAATTTTATTGAGCAATTTGTATATTTTTACAATTTAGAGAAGTTCTTTTACCTGTTTTTAGACAGATTTTTTTCACTCTACCGATGTATATATTTCGATAAAAAATTAAATTGAGGAATCAAAGTATTCTAATAAAAATCAATAAATAGGAATCTAGACATTTGAGTTCGTTTGGTAAGTGGCGCAACAAGCGACCCGCTGCCGAGTATTAAGATTATTAAAACATAATTATGAATGTATTACAGACCAGGAAATAGGAACTTATGACGTTACTGAAGTTCCTCATACATAACATTATGTGGATACTTCATAAATGTTTCATTACTATCTTTTGAAACTCAGGTTCGAAGTATGTTTGAGGCTAGAACTGAAAATAACATAGATTCGTATGTTAACGAACACGAATTACCTGTATAATTCACCAATGTTTCGGGGTTTATCTAACTATGACACTAATTATGAGGATATTGATAAGTTCCACCTCACCAAAGAGGATGTGAGGAAACATTTACTGAGGCGGGAAGACTTGGATATTGTTTAATTAGCTCTCTAGTTTATTCTTTGAATTGTTTATAAAAAAATCATTTAATCACATAGGTAACATAATGTACACTTATGACTTGTTACTGATGAAATACATATTAATGCTTCTAATTTTACATTTACTGCCAGTTCTCAAATCAAGGGCGTAGAACGGGAGAGAAGAACTGGCAATAAACTCTCCGCCACCCTTTTTTGTTTGTTTAATGTTAGATTTCAGTTTTCTTTAATTTTTGAAGTTGTACTTCTTTAGGCGCGTTATGAAAAATTGATGAGAGTGAAATTTTACGATTGCGCGCGCACCTATGACACAAAATTGGCAGTGTGATATAGCGTGCGCGAGCGAGATGGGAATAAGACAAACTACAAGTAAAAGAAATAGAATATGCGTGAAGCTAACTTCACGCATATTCTAGCTTAGCAGCTTAACAAGAATTTTGAATGACCATGACAATTGACATCTGACAATGACATTTACCTTTTAAACAAATATAGGAGTTTTAATTATTGTTTAAAATTAATAATTATATACCTAGTTATTTTCATTATACAAAATATTTGTGAAATAATATAAAATATTTGTGAAAAAACTGTGCTAACCTTCCTGAGTGCTTCAATACAATTGAGGTTAACTATCCGTATGTATTATCGAGTATTATTGTTGATTAAAACTGAAACATGAACCATTATTCATTGCTTTTGTTTATTGCGTTTGTTACAGCAACTTTTTAGAAATATTCTACGACCCTATATATCAATAATTGAGAACAAAGATTTAAGCACGAATACTAATAAGGAGAAAATGAAGGCTTGGAGCGATATAACAGAGAAGTAAACATTTTAATAAGTACCTGCATCTCAAAAAAATGACCACATTATTTAATCAAAACATCAGATTTAATCTAGCAAATATAAGGACAAGAGACAAAAAACAATTGATGAATCAGTGGAAGTGCACTAAATTGAATACAAAAAAAGAGTTGTCATCTTATCGCCGTGAAACATCAAAAACTGGAGGTGGAACAAAGCCACCATCACCTTCTCGAGACACAATGTTTTGAAGTAGATTTCAATGAATTTGATTGTGATGGTGTCGAGGTAGGAATGTTAATTATAAATATGATGTATGGTGATGTTCAAGGTTCAACCTTTCAAGCATAGGCATATTGCTTACAACATTACTTTATTGCCCTACAGGGTAGTTAGAGATATTGTAATACCTCAAAACATCCATGTTGCACTTGTAGTACCGAAACTCTGTCCTGCCAGAAGTGAGCCCATTCCCACTTATAATGGACAGTGGGTATAATACACCTTAATACCTGAGTGCGAACCACTCACCATGATACTTAAATTAATAGATGTTATTTATATATTTCAGGTTATTACAAATAAAATCATTTTGGAAACAATTGATATCCCAAAAGCAAATAAAGCCAACAATGACAAGGTAATAAATCAGTTTTGACATAACTTGAATACTAAAAAAGCCAAACAAAGGTGTGCACAACAGTGACAACATAACTTAACAATTTCATTATTTTGTAGGATTAAAGAAAGGTTAAAGAAAATCATGTCGAACTGAACAACAAGAATCCCCAAACAACTCCAAAGAAACCTACAAGGAAGACACCGGTATTATATTTAAATTATCTCTATCTCTAAATAGAATAAAAGAAAGTTGCTATCCAGGTCTGTAGCATGTGCTACAAATTATATTATTAACACATTTATATAATTATAGTAATATAAATGTGTTAAAAAATTTATAATATGAATTATAAAAAAATTTAAGTTTTGCATGGACAGAGCTTAAATTAATATTCTCTTATTTGTTGCAGAAAGCAAGTAGTTTTGGAGGAGCCTCGTAGATGCACAACCAAGTAATGATTAATTTAAAATTACAAACCGCAATTCTGATGAAGACATAAGGGTCACTTAAAAATAAATAGTATAATGAAATAAAAATGTTTTAAAGATAAATAGTGTTTTATTTGTTTAATGTAAGAGAATAATAATAAATATTTATTTAATTAATTTTTCAAATGTAAACTGAACTTTATTGACTTTAATGACTCCTTTTCCAGTCTTTGATTATTTAATTGTAATTAATTATTTGCATGCAATCAAAAACTATTTTTAATAATGCCAAAGAAGTATAACTTCTTACGCGCGTACATAAGTACACGCACCCTTTTTTTATATATATATTGTACTTACTCATGTTTTCTGTTTTATAATATGTATGTTAGCTGTAAGATTACTAATAAATATGGTAATATACAAACACAACGTTACGCTTTTGAGCTTCTCGTAAAATATACAATTGTTTTCTTTACTTTTGAAAAACAGTCTAAGATTCCATACGGGTGATAAACCTAGAACTCATATATGTAGAATATCACGTTATATACTGATTCGGATAACCTTTTTGACAAGTGCCCCACCCCCGACATTGCTATCCGATATCGGATCACGTTTACTTCTTTGGCTTTCTTTATTTTTTTTAATATAATTAATTAATAATTAATATTTAACGTAAACAATTTAATAATATTTAATATTTAGTATATTATTCAATTATTAATTAATATTAATAACAATTATTATTATTATTTATTATTTTATTATATTATTCATTCAATTTAATAACTTGGTATGTTTCATAACCTTTTAACTAAGTAACAATAGGTCTTTGTGAAAAAGCACTGCTAAATTTCTATGAAAAAATAATTAAAACTCCTTTATTTGTTTAAAAGGTAAATGTCATTATGGTCATTCAAAATTCTTGGCATAGCTGCTAACTTCACGCATATTCTATTTCTTTTTACTTGTAGATTGACTTAAACCCATCTCGCTCGCGCACGCTATAATCACACTGACAACTTTGTGTCTCAGGTGCGCGCGCATCGTAAAATTTCACTCTCATCAATTTTTCATAACGCGCCTAAAGAAGTATAACTTCAAAAAAATTTACACTATTATAATTTTCTGAAAATAAAAATCCGAATAAATTCATAATCAACTTATTAGTAACTATCATGATATATCGATGCTCTCGTTCACTTTAGCTTACTAATTAAAGCACAGCATACGTTAAGTTCTTTTGTAGCATTGACTGAAGTTATTTTAATATTAACTTTTAATGAATGATTCAAAGTTTGTTAGGAAATCCCGCGACGCGAATTATATTGTATATTCAAGACTAGTCGTAATTTTTGCGAAAATCGATAGTAAGCCTTTTTCTAAATGCATGATCTTAATAACTTTGTTATTCATTATCACTATTTTCACACGTATAAAATATGATTGATTATATTGTTATTCGCCGCCCACAGACTCCAAACTTAAAGGCTACAAGTAACTGATGAGCATGACCACTCTTACGTAATGCTTACACAACAAATTGCATTCAAATTATGTTTAGTTTCATCAAATATAAGCCTCATTGTTTTTTTAAGTGTCACTAACTCGTTAGTTGTTGCTTTTTTTTTTTGAATAAATCCTTAGGTTTTATAGCTTCACAATTAATTGAAACAAAATATACCTATATCAGACCCTGTGCAACGCAATCTAATAAATAATTGGATTTGTAACATGAAGTATGATTGACCTTTTTTCGATGCCCAAATTCGATCTTCGAAGTGCAAATTTATGTGGGTGTTGTATGGCATAATTATAGACGAGCAAATTGAACTTCAAATATGAACCATGTTTTGTATATATGTTACTGTAAAAGCTCGAACTGCAGTAAATCCTAAGATATTCCAGTAAAACCTAAGATCTACCAATTCCTAATGGTAAATGTCCCAAAAGGTTTGCGATTCGAACTCTTACCACCATTCCGTTGGTAAATCTTAGGATTTACATTAATGGCACGGTAAATGTTAAAAAACAGAAAAATGCACCTGCAGATCATCAGGATTACTTTGTAATTCTAAATGCCACAATAGCAATCCGTGTTGTAACAAGTGAAATGTTTTTTTTAGGTACCTTATGTAGGTGAGATATTTAGATATATACATTATGTGTTTTTTCAAAATAATTTAAATAAGTTGGTATTAGTTTTTACTTATTACTATCATATGATACCTGAATAATACTATGTACCTGTTTTGTCAAATAGTTCATTAAAGTAAATAATTAAGAATTACTCATTGTGTTATTCCTAAAACCAACATCTACCAGCTGACAGTGGTAAAACCTAGCATATACTGAATTCGAATGGTAAAAGCTCAAAAAATCGTCGTATTTTCAGAAATACTTACATTTACCAACTCATGTCGGTAAATCCTAAGACTTACACTTAAATCTTAAGATAAACCGTAGTTCGAGCTTTTACAGTAACATATACACTATATGCAAAAGGTTAAATTTCAATGTATAACATTCGACCATAAAAACTAACTTTGACTATTTTTTTATTATAAAGTAGATTGACAATTATGTATATGTGTTACTTTAAACTTGTGTAGTTTTTATATAATAAAACACTATTTTGACCGGATTGAAGTTATGTATTATTATAAATTTACAACTATTTATATTTTACATTCAATTATAAATTACACGGTGACGGTGTCACCGTGACCACGCACGCTGTAAAGCACGCGAAACGTCGGATAAATTTAAAATTATGTTAAATAGTTGTAAATTTATAATAATACATAACTTCAATCCGGTCAAAATAGTGTTTTATTAAATGAATAAAAGTTATGTTAATCAAAGACAATACTAGTTTTTATATGACAATAGAATAGAATTTGATATTCTTTTTTATTAGCTGAATCGGTCATTCTTACTTGAAACGTACAGATTAACATTATTAAAGAAATCTTAAACTATATGCATTGTAAAGTAGAATATAAACAATGTTAACAAAAATAGAAAGTGGAAATAATTCACTGATCAACTAATAAACCAGTACCTAATTAGATCTATATTAACTACTGCAATTAAAATCTAGATCTTGAATTTACTTTCTACAGTATCGTGAGAAGGGCCATCATATTGCATCAGTAATCGCGTTCAGTTAAAACGCACGTTGATAAATCGATGCGCTATACGAGTATGCTACTCGTAGCCCAAATCGGCACGAACTGATGTTTAATCAATAGTTTGTATTGGTAGTAACTGACATTTCCATATAAGAACTTTAGTTGACTGTATAGTCCATAGAGTGATAACTATGTATATTGTATATCCAAATTAAAGCAGACCTACAAAAACAAATTTCATTACAAGTTGTGTAGTAGTAACAAAACAGGAGCAAAAACGCTCAAAGTTTTTCCTTATAATTACGAGTTGATATAGGAGTTAGAAAAACCACTACTATTACAAGCTCAGAAGTCTTCAGATTTCTTTTATAAATATTGTGCGAGTATATAAAAACAGTGGCGCTAAAACAATTTGATATATCACCGATTTCAAGATCTTTGGATTTTCTTATAGGATTTTTTGAATCTAAGGCATGCGAGTTTTCTCACGATGTTTGTCTTCTTCGGTCAACAGTGCTAGTTTTATTTATATATTAATAAATACATCATGGGAAAGTATTTAATGATTATTTGACGCTTTATAAACAGCTAACTTAAGCCACCATATCACGTTTTGCCAGTACATAAGGTTTAATCACAGCTAAAAAAGAAACGAAACGATAAATAGATTTCGTTTGATTGTCATTGATCTATCGGAAAAGCAGTCTGTGTTACGTATCTGTGATTGGAATAGAGGCGCTGTGTCAAACAAAACAGAAGAAAATTCGTCGTTTCGTCATTTGTTTTGTTTATATATATCCTTTTCACTCTCTATTCTGGGTTCATCACGCGACTCACTCCAGAAAAGACTGAAGTCGGTCGCGTCTTACACAACTCTGCAACCTTCAGCTTTCCAAATACAATATATACTCTTTATTACGTTATTCGTTATAACGAAATCTCTCTCTCTATAACATAAAAATGTATATTTCTTAGGTTCAAGCCATACATTAATGCCTCCCTGTAACGAAACCACTCTATAAGGAATAAAAATGCTCGGTCTCTTAAAATTCGTTATAAAGAGATTACACTGTACAAATATATACTAAAACAGATTTTACCATGTACTTACTAAGCTCTAATACGCAATTAATGTTAAATGTTATCGTGGAGCATATAGTAGCTATAAATTTTAATGTTAGTACGTATGGGCGTAAATAATATCTAAGTGAGAGTAGAGAGGTCATGTTTTGTTTCACGCTCCATTGCATTTTGCACAAGCTATCGGAAAAATGTTTTGAAACTAGAATTTTCCACTCTATACTGTAATATTAATTTGTAGTGTACGTAAGCACTATTTACTTAGTGATATAATGTGTACATGTTTCTAGACATAATATTTATTTAATTTTGACTTTTTAATAACCACACGAAATAAAATATGAAACAAATGTTTTTTTTTATAGAGCAATTCACGACTCGTATCATTACATCTGGTTTTTTAAAGATTTACAGGCTTAAGCCCTAGAGTTTTATATGTTGTTATGGTATAGGGGACTGCATGCGACCAATAAGGTTTTGTCAAACAGCGGACGGGGCGGCACGGCAACGCGGCGTGGATGTCACACTGCGGACGTGATGATCCTGAAAGCGTCGCGTCGGCCGACGCGCCGCACTCGGCGTGATTTCTCGAGCATTTTGAAACAAACTATGTATTTGAGATTTCGCCTCCCCGTCAGCGTCCCGCCCCATCCGCTCTTTGACCAAACCAATAAGAATAAAAACACTTTACTGTACATACGTAAAACACATAATAAAAATACTGTTACTGTATAAATTAAAAACCTGGCGGGGTTTTAAAGTATTTGTGTTTTTAAATAACGGACAGATTTTCTTAGAATTATCTCACTCACATTCCGCTGGCTCTGCGACCTAAAAAGTGTCTTGCATCCGAATCGAGAAACTCCTACGCTCGATGTTCTGGGCCACCTCTGTGCAATTGATGGCTTTCAGAAGCAGCAGGCCCTCTTCCATTCTGTCGATCCAGCGGTACCTAGGCCAACCTACTGGTCTCTTAAGCTTCTTTCACCGCCTGATATTGTCCCATGCGCTCAAGGATGTCTAAGAATTAAAAATTAAAGTAAATTTTACAATCGTGATTTCATAGCATTGATATTTAAGATAAGAAAAGTGTTTATAAGGAGGTTCTTAAGAGCCTTTATTAAGAAGATTGCCCATCTTGTTGTCCATGGTTGCCTCGCCACGCATTGCATTTATTACTAAAATAGCTTTTGATATACATCGTGATCTTTTTATTTAGCAATAACAGATTACCAAAACAATTTGAAATATCTATGGATGTCCGAAACGCGTAAAATAATAAGCAATGAAGATAGATGATTGAAGAGTGTTGCATAACATTAACTTTTTCAGATTCAAGAGTGATCACTAATGCTATTGCCACAGATTAGCAAATAAAATATTTACTGAAGGACAATATGTATTGTGAAATTTCCTTTCATGCATTACACGTAGACGTGAAAGTTGCCAAGTTGTGATGAACACAATGAAAAGTATCTTTAAAATCTTATTTGAACAAAGCTCCACGCAACAAAGAACATCTTGATGGACCTTACACGTTCTAAGTTTTCTAAATAGAAATAGACACATTCTTCTTTAACTTATTTTTATAATCTTTGGCTTTGTTTTTTTGGTCTAAATAATAACTACCATCATGAATCATGATATATGGCTAAAAACGTGTGTTAAATAACATACAACCACACCCGACGAGCTGCATAACAGCAGTGGTTTCTCATGCATTTCCCAACAATAACGGTTTGATGAGCGGCTTCCTTTTTGTCATACAATAATAAAACATTGAATTTTTAGTACAAAAAAAGTTTTCTTTTTTTCTAACAAACACTAAGGAATCACTCAATATGAAGTCATACGTTAAAATATGATACATATATCTAATAATGGAGTTAGTACCGTATCAAAAGTCTATAAGATATACCAATATTGGTTATTACAACGTATATATTTAATGATTGTTTTATTAATTCAATACGGCTCGTTTAGTATAAATTATTTTGAAGGATTTTCTATTGTTTACGAATTCTTACGATTAACTTCTTCATGACCTAAAGAATCGTGTGCATAAATTTATTATAGAAAACGCAATCAAAAACAAGTGTTATTAAACAAATAGTACTATTATTGTTTACATAGTAAAGATTTGGTCCTTAAAAATTGTTTTTGCCTTAATAGTAATTAATACTAATAACCTACTTCATGGGGTTTTAATATTATTCCAAAATTTAAACGATGTTGCCTGCCAAATTCATCCCTCATCATTGGAATCTTCATCCATTGGAAATAATTGATAGATGTGATAGATAAATAATTCTCCTAGTACTGTCAGGATACCTACTCGGGATAAGCAGAGTTGCGTGATTAATGGTGCACGCATATTACCGTACAAACATTTTCATATCTTACATTGGTAATCTTCCATAGATGTATGTTTAATCGATTTTCACGCTGTCCAGTATTTACGACATAGCATTGTTTTCCGCATTCTTCAATCGATAATTATGTGCATGCAAATCTAACGGATGTTTTAGTAAATATATATTTTTAAATATAGGTATTCGTTATTATGGAAGATATGCTAATTTTGCACTATATTTGTTTACATGACTTAAAGTTTAAATTGAATTTCATTTTTTTTGTTCTTTCTTCCTAACTATCTTATATTTAGGTATAGTGACGACTAAAACTTATATATAAAGTTTATATATAACGATTTGCAATGTTTTATTTAACTAAAAGGCACTAGGCCCTTAGAAATTAAGCGATAATACCGCGTATTTACGCTTCAAAGACAGATGTAACTGTGAAATTGAAGCGATTAACATTTTGTTCTTAGTGCAGCTCTTTAACCCAGTTCAGAGGTCGTATAAAACATAGACTTACGCCCACAAACTACTTAACAACATTAGCATGACACGTGTTATCTTTGAGTGATTGTATTCACGATATCTAGCGGAAAGTTACATTGTGATTGTGAAACAAATGTTCTCGTATCTTCATAAAACAGGCACGCAGCCGCCACGAGATTGTATAGATGCGAATTTTAAATATTTGCACTACCTGGTAAATATTTAGGGTTTTATCGTAAAGAAAATATTAGCTAAGTAATTTTGTATTAAAGATTAGGTATTCTGTCTATTGGTAATTTATATTGCAACGAGTATTGAGTAACTGCGTACATTTGAAAGTTTTGGCAATAATTAAAATTAATGTATATAGAGCACTTGTTTGTTTGATATTTATTTGTAATTGCCTCTAATTGATAATTTCCTAAGTTATTACGTATGTTGTCTAACTTGTAAGCGCCGGTTAATTAGACTTAATTGAAAAGCATCGAATGTGTATTTAAATGGCTAATCTGATGTAACGAGAATTTCTTAAGATAAATGTCGCCGCTCTGCTAATGGTTGCTATTATCACAATTAAGAAATATGTATTACTACACACGTCACTTACTGACAGTTACGACTTATTTTTATTAGAAATGATAATTAAATGGCAACTCAATTTACTATATCTGCTAAAGATCAAATTGTAACTACTAGTAAGACTAAGCGAAATAGACTTTACATTTCGTATTTAAATTTTATTAAATGCCATTTCGTAATGTTTGCTAACATCAGTAAAAAAAAATAAATGAATAAAACATTGATTGCCCTTGGGGAATCGTCAAAACCAAAACATCCGGTTATTATATCACAGATAAAAAAGCAAAATATGTTAAGTACATCAAAAATAGCTTCGTGTTTAAGGTGTTCGAAATACTTCAATAGCTATTCATTAGACTGATGTAGAGTCACGAACAGTATTTCTAAAAGCATTGGATGACTTGCGCAAGAGTGGAATCGCCAATCGGACGCACTGGGCCGAAAGGGCACAGGTAAATTGGTTAACCTGTAACTTGAAGTAATGTTTAAAGTCATCAGGTCTGGGAAAACTTTGTCAATATGGTTTTACGACCTCATGTTTATGAATCTATTGTTAAAATACCTAATTCGAAATACGCAAACATTCATGCGTCAAGTAAACTCATATTAAATTTTAGATTGTGCGAGATATAAAGTGGCGTTCCAATTATAAAAATGTATTGTCAAAGTATTACTCTTGATTGTTTGAATGCTTCGGGTGATTGAGGCGTCTTTTGTGACAGCGCAACGGTGCTTGTATCATTCAAGAACCGACTCATCCTTTTTTTACCAATAAAAAATGACATAATTATGAACTATGTGGATACAAAGAATTCCATCAATCAGCGACGATACTTGTCGTAAAGGGAGTATTAGTACGATATGAAAGAATGAACTTAACGGAACAGCCATCGAGTATGTAGATAGCTATACTTATCTTGGTAAACAAGTTTTATTTAAGAAACAAAGGCACGACAAAGAACTGGAGCGCCGCATCACTACAACTTGGAAGAAATTTTGGAGCTTAAAAGAAATCCTTAAAGATCCCACTTAAACTAAATAAAAAGGTGCTTGATTCGTGCTTGCAGGCTTGCCTTACATATGGAGCACAAACTATGATTTTCAAAAACAAAACGAAAGCCAAAATACGTTCGTACCAGCGTGCGATAGAAAGAAGTATTCTCGGAATGAAATGACGCGACGAACAGCAAAGTGAATGTATTCGCAGAAAACAAAAATAATTGATGCTGAGCAACATGCCCTACAACTTAAATGGTGATGAGCAGGGCACATAGCCCGTTATACAGATGATAGATAGTCTAAAGCAGTAACCGAATGGACTGGTCCAAAAGGAAAAAGAAACATGGGCAGACCAATACAGCGATAGGCCGACGGGACTGAAAAAATTGGATGGCGATGGTAAAAAATAAAATAGGGTGGACGAAGTTGGAGGAGGCCTTCTTCCGGAAAGGGGCCGCATCTAAGAGTAGTAAATTTTTTATTAATTTCTGTTTTTGTTAAGTGTATGTCAATAAGATGTGGATGAATAAAGGCTTATTATTATTATTAAACGAGTGATATCTCCGGAACTTAAACCGTATCATTCTGTCGTTCACGATTATCTTGATTTCAATCTCATTCGTAGAGAATTATGCATTTGATAGAATTTTGAAGCATTTATGCCGGTTCTAGTGTTGTGTACCTAGGAAAACGATCAGGAACATCTGTTAACAAACTAACTGTTATAGAAGCGTTAATTTTAGTTGTATTTTTGATGTCTTGTGATATAATTAGGTTTGTGCTTACCAATAATTTCACCAGGAATTAAATCCAGGGTTCCTAGCTTAACGCTTTATGCGTAAATCGTTAGGCCACATGGGCAGGTAAACAGTGTTAGTTTGTAGTTCTTACCTGTAAATGTTATGCAATTAAATAAGCATTCAACAACAAAGTCTACTTTTAGTTATCGATTCGCAAACACACATGATGACACTATGACGCAAATCACTGCGTCAATAATCAATATTAACTATCAAAAACTTTTCCTACCAATTATGGTATAAATAGAACTTAATTAAGACTCGTATCGTATGCTAAATTTATTGTTATCTTTACGATACACCTTTGACATGTTTATTATGTTGGAAAGCACTGAAACGTGAAAACAGTCACGAATACACTAAATAATCGGTCTACATTTGTGACGAACATTATTCGCGTGAAATACGAGACTCTGGATCTTTATGAATGTTAATATCTATACAAAATTCAGCACTTCTCTACTAATCTAATTAACAACAATCGACAATCTTTAGGATCTCTAAGCACAGTTATAATTGTCTATTGTAACTAGACATTCATCTTATTCATACTGCATCTTCTTAAGAAAGTTGGTCATCTTGTAGGACGTTAAAGTACGTAAATATCAAAAGTTCTGAATCAAAAACTAATAATAATAATCCAGTGGCGCTACAACCCTAAATTGTGGATCACTTTTATGATATCGACTAATAGGTGATCCCTTCTAATCGGTGAAGCCTTCTGTGCCTGACTCATGTCATCGATATTTGGGTTTACATGCCGGTTTCCTAACGTTTGCCTTCGACGTAGGAGCCAGTGCTAATTAATAATAATAATAATTAAACTTTATTCATGACAGAAATATGGTTGTGACAAGATTGATCTATCGCTTGTCCCCACACTACGGAGATCCTGTATTGTAGTTTATTGACTACAATTATTACGTGGTACATGATTTAAACATTTTTTGTTATAAAAAGTAGACTTAGTGTCACATATAATCAAACAATAGTATGACCTTAAATATGCGTGAATGTATGAAGTATGTGTGTGCTTGTGTAGAATTTTGCGCGCATGAAATAAAAATTTCATCAGTTGAACAGCCGTGATTCGAACGCACGACTATAAGGGTTACGCTGCTCTTTAAAATCTAGATTTTCTAATTTCTAGCAACTACGAAGTAAAAATGTCAATTGCTTATGACTAGTATCTAACTTTAAATTATCGCTATTCACAGATCACACACTCTTTATCATAATTAAGAGCTCTCACATCGTTAACAAATTACGTAATTTTATGTGATGAGTAGACCTTCTAGTGCTAGGTCAGCTATTATTTAATAACGTTTCTGTTCCATGTTAAGGCCAGGCTGGCCTGTTTATCCACCTGCCTCTTAAGATTAGAGTCATATATCACATAAACTTTAGTATTATTCACTGCCATCCTTGTAATAAATTAGCGTGATTAATTTGTTAAATTTAATCCTGCATTTTAATGCAAAGAGTAGCTTTGGGTATTCATTAAAGTTTACTTCTTATGTGATTTGTTAAGAATTGATTCGAAGTTAAAATAAATAATGTGTTTAGATAAAATTCTTACTATGTATTTCACAAGTTCATCTAAAAATAATACAAAATTCATAATCATTTATTCAAATAGGTAACACAATGTACACTTATGAACGTCAAAAAAGAAATATATATGAAATGCTTCTAATTTTACATTTACTGCCAGTTCTCAAATCAAGGGCGTAGAGCGGAAGGGAAGAACTGGCAATAAACTCTCCGCCACTCTTTTTAATCGCCAAGTTTTTGTTTTACACAACGTTTGTAAGGAGCTGCGACCATTACACCATGTTCCACATGACATCTTAAGTAATTAATAATAATAAAATAAATTAAAAACAAAGATTTGTCCTCTATCAGCAGGAGGCATGGTGAAATAGGAGCACGCACTTACATTCTCGTGGGAACAACACGCAAATACATAGTCGAAATACCTAACATCACCGCACACACGAATTCAAGTACGACCAGTAATTTAATCACGGAAGAAATCTCCGTAAATTATAGGTATGTAAATGCCAAACAATATGTATGTCATCATTATTTTATCTCTGCTCGAAGTAAAGTCTAGGCCAATGAACTGATTGACTTCGTGGGTACATTAAACAAAAACGCCTGCTTACAACGAACCCTTTCAAGACTATTGATTCGTATAACATGACGACATATTTCTATAACTAAAACAATATATAGGTACTAATGAGCCCATTCATTTGGGTGAGCCCTGTGCATGAAAGATTCTTATAAAGCGTAGTCCTAGTAGGTAAATTTTCATCATAAATTTAATAGAATTGTAATAAGAAAAATTACATAAGAAAAGCAAATGCAACAATAGACATGCTGACATCTATGGGAATGTTTTAAAGAGTTGGTTCAAATAATATATCTTGTGATAGCTATGACCAGCTATTTTAATGATGCCGTGCCTCTTGAGGAATTTTCTTACTAATCACTCACGAGATATATGACCATAAAAGTATTACTGTCGTAAACAAAGAAATTGCCTACAGATGTACATATTTATTTATCAAAATATAATAATAATTTTATGCAATTTCAATAGGTAGTAAAAGTTAAAATCGATGTATTCTGTAATACATGACAATTGTGGTGAACATAAATATTCCAAAATTTTTAAAAATATTACACTTCCAATTTTAGTTTTTACTGGTAATTTTTTGCTTAACAACGCGGATTAGGTACCAGAGGGCGATTAACAACGTTTTTAAGTGGTCAGCCTACTACCGAATGTATTAATACTTAACATTGAGTAGTTAATGTATTAAAATAGTATCTAAACACTTCTTGTATTCATATTGTAACATACATAGTTCGAATAGTTTACTTGGAGTAGACAATTCGACAGTCAGAACCTGACACTTCATTGATACTAGTACTTGGCATAACTATCGTAAAGTTTGTGTTTTGTCTACATGTCAGATAAGTTGTTTCTAAAAACACTTGAAGTTTATATTGGTTATGCTTCTTTCTTTGGCAATCAGACTTTTACTCTGTGTAAATAAAATGTATGCGAGAAGAAAATGTGTTATCTTATTTAAATAACTTTGTGTTGATTGATTGATATTTATTTAACGTATATTTAATATTAAATTTGCATCAAATTTAGGTAGAAACGTATATTTTAACTTTTTATGTTTTGGCCTACATGAAATGAGATGTTACTTCATTGAAACAATGCTCTCGAAGCTATAATAAACGTGTCAAACAATAATTCAGCTCGCAAAGCCTACAATAGCGAATGCAAATTCGATTGTCGTACTGAGATTATCGAAATTTTGTTGCGAAATATTATTGTTGTACGGGCGCCACTGTATGAATAGGAATCTGCTCCGCCCAATTTTGTTCCTTTTGGCCTTGATCTCCTAAAATATGTTACTGATAATTTCGATCGATCGATATTATATAACCTAAAAAGTTCTGAAATGATTCTTGAAAAACTTTTGATAACATTCAAATGTATTATACTCGTATATATATGTATTTAAGATTCAATGCTTTTTATTAATTACCTAAGTTTTCCGCCATGTAATATGTTTGAATTATATGTATTATTTATTATAAAGTATATCAAAATATCTATATTTCCACAAGCGTTGTTTGTTTGTAGTAATATAATGTGAAAGAGCTCTCATAATAAAGTAATTTTAATTTTTTTATTAATACATATATTTCATGCCCGATTTCGCATAAATCACGTCTATTCCTTGGTAACTGCACTACTAATGGTGTATATCTTTATCCACAGATTAGGCAAAAATTTTACATCATTAGAATTGGGAAGGCCATTTCCGTCACGTCAGCATTTGCATTAGCGGGATATTAGTAATCAAATAATGAAACTAATCGATTTTGAATCATTAAGAGCCAGTCAAATATATAAGCTGAGCATGTAATTCAAGTTAAAATCGGCATTGACATCAATGATGAATTCTAAGTAATATTGATGGCTGGCGATGAATAGATTTAATTTCTGTTGATAAATTGTCTGTAATAAAATCTCATAATGTTCTTTGCAAAGCAAACACGTACAATATCAATTTAAAATGAGTTTTCATCACATTACTCAATATATTCGAATCTATACGATAACTTAACAATAAATGTATATATGTTTCATTCGTTTCCGGAATCTATATGTATACTAATGGTTATTTATAGTTATTTTTATATTAATGTCCAAGACTTTCTTTTAAAATACGGAGATTTTTTTTTAATTTTCTATTTACTCGCTTTAATTAATAATAAAAAAACGTATACGACTTTCTCTGTAAAATATGTTTTTTAAATTTTATTAATAATTATCAGTTACTATGATGTTTATGGAGGTAGACTTCCAAGAACCAATGAAAACAATAGTGATATTATTTAACCAAAAAAAACTTTTTAAACTATTTGGTTCCCATATTTATTTATTTATTATTGCTTAATATAAATATTATTTTGTGTATATATAGGAATATATATACATAACATTAGTATTTTTTTATATTATTAAATATATAAACTAACAAACAGTACAGAAACACCAAAAAGACACTTACATAACCATGGTGCCCGAAGAGCTACACCACAGTACAAATTTTAAATTCCTTTTAAACCAAAGAGTTTAAAAAAAACAATTAATACAAAAAACGAAACGAAATCATTACAGCAAATTTATATTTATGAATATTCAGTAACACTTATATCAGTCCATATTATTAAATGGTATGCATTAAACATTTTCTTTTTTATTCATATAATGGAACAAGACACGACGCTCATTGCTCTGACCTAATCACCCACGCTCAGATAGATGAGTTCGTGATCTTACAATCTATATTACTTAGCTTCCGGATCTTATAATATATTCGAGATCAAGGTTTTCAGTAGCTAAAGGAATGAATAGAGGCGGCTCAGGTAGTGCCTCCAACTCAACTTACACAAGCAATACGGAACACAATATTTACTTATTAATTAATAATTCATATAGGAAATTAACGCGAATTTTTTTATACCTAAATTGGTAGAAGGCATGGAAGGGGCCGGCTATAGGAAAATCTATATTGCGATTCAGAATTATCAAAACGTATGTAAATTGCTTCACACAGTTGTGTGCGTTATATGATTTTAAACAATAATACAACTTTAATTTGATATAATGTTTATTGCATTCTTGCATTTAGTAGCATACTGTAATTTTTTAATTATTGCATTCGCCGTATGATCATACTTTTTAAGACTTATTAATAATAGCAAGGATAACATAACTTTAATGAGGTAGAATTAAATAACCCTAAACTTATTTTATTTCTCCGATAATCGAACCACATTTTTACACAATTCCTTGTGGAAAAATTACCGAAAGGTAATTGTTATTTAACCATCTGTATCCAAATTGTTTTAGATAATTATAATTGTTCTTTCATCATACTCAGTGTGTCAAGGTATCATCTTCCCAGTGATTCATTGCGCGTAGGAACAATATATTGTTAAAAGCAGGTGCTTACACCTACTTTATATGAAATATAATAGTGTCATTATTTTTTATTTAAAACAGTAGGAAAACAAAGACGCGGGTTACCTTCAGACTATATTTAAAAAAAATAGATTACTAATTATTAGTTATATAATATTAATTATAAATGTAGTAATTAAAGCAACATTATTACTAAATAATTTAAATAAACTGCTACAGTATAAAAATAATTATTATTATTATTAGTTTATTTAAAATTTATTGATTGATTTGACTTGAATTTTAGAACAACGATTTTATACAAAACTTAAGCACACAAGCGTGACAAATTTCTTAAACATTTATATGAAACAATTCAAATGGTTATGATTATTTTTGTCAGTATTTTTTCCTTCAAATATGTCGAAAACATGTCTTATCGCTCAAACTCTGCGCGTGACCTTTCTATTTAAAGATGCTCATAAGAATTAAACATTAATAAAAATAAAGGACAAACTTAAATGTCAGATAACTCGAATTTCTAGATCTTACTTAACCATCTGGCTTCTATTGAAGATGCTTCATGACACTACTAATTTGGTGCAATATTTTTCTATTAGATGAAAAAATTTATGGATACTTAGAAAATAAGATATGAGTTAATGAAATATTACTGGGCGATATTTTTAGTAACGAGGCTATAATATGTTGTCTTAAATCTTCTTAATTTCTCTGTTCTAAAGTCGTTATTGGATTAAAATACAGCAATACCAACTTTTTTATAATACTAGCTGACACGCGCCAACTTCTTACCGCCTAACAGTCAATGAAATTTGCGTCTGAGATTGCCTGAACTTAATTTATGGTTTTAATTACACTTTCGCGACGTTAATATTTGTATAATATACTGACTCAGTAACACCAATCGATTTGACCTTTTTTAACTTAGTCATTTGTCATTTGTTGTATTCTTAAGTAGCTTTATATGTTATCCTATATGTTAGTTTACACAAAATACATTTCTCATGGCACGCAAAAATAGTTGAAAATTATTAATATACATGTAATTTCTGACATTTTCGTTCCTTTTTCTACAGTTTTAATATGTTTGGCGTATTTTAACGCCAATGACCGAATATTGTAAATATATTTTATCGATTCGACACATTTATTTAAAAACATTCTTTAATTTGAGGAAAAAGTTTATCGTATCGACGGAATGAACATTAAATGTTTGAGAAAACACAAACTTTTTTAATAGATTTAAAAAAAATTTTTTTTATTAATTTTGCAGTATTTTTTTTTCTCCTTTTCGGGACGGAGATAAATCAAAAACCATGAAAACCGTTCTTATAAGTGAAAAACCCGATTTTGTTTTTTATTATTTGCTATATAAAAATAATTAAAGATACTCATCTTGTCAAGATTATAGTCTTGTCATCAAGTGTTTTATGAATAAGGGAGATAGTGTTTTGTTAACTAATTTTGATCGTGAAAATGGTATTTAAGTAAAATTACACAATTATACACTTGCAATAAAGATTAACATATTAACCTCTAAAGGATTCAAAAATTGTGTTTAAGTAATCGTAATTCTTAGTAAATACTAAATACCAAGCATCAGTAAGTGTATTTAAATCACTAGCCATATATGTAACACTATTTGCAACAGTCTATTGTAGCAGAATATTAAAATACGCATGACCGAAAAACACGAGACCCGACCGAAGTTTTAGCCTTGTTTTTAGGACAAGGGCGTACTTTAACAAACACTAATAAAATAATTATACGAGAAATAAAGTTTAAATTGACTGAAAATATATAAGTATATTGTACACAGATACACTAACGAATACGAAAGATGTTTCATTCTACATACCTGTTATTAAAATCAATCAGTTAATTGTATATAGTACAAAATTTTCTCTAAAGCTTCAAGCTCTAATTCATTATATAATTTATTTTAAAATATATTTAGTGCTTTATTTCACAATTTAGTTCTGTAATTTGTCTGGTCGGAAATCCAGATATACCTTTTTCCAGATTAAATTTGAACAGAACTAAATCATTTCATGAGGTTTACTCTAGTATATAAAACTATTTTAACGGACATAAACTTGAATTTTATTACATTAATTACATGACTCGGGGTTTTGATATCAAAAGATATTCAAAAGTCGTGGTCAGCTGACTTCCTCATCAATTTGACAGAAATAAATGTATTTTTATATTATGATTAATTACCATTATGTTGAGTTACTATATACCTACTATGGAAATGTTCTCATCATGAAACAAGCTATTCTTTTGATTTGAATGAATTGAATTGAATTGAATTTGAATATGGCTATCCATATTCATTTATCTATTACATTCATGTTTTTTTTGTGATTATGCACAATCTGTCACAACTCACAATATCATCATTCTCATTCACATATGTATTTGTAAAAACACCATATTATGCATCAATCATAAATACACCACATTTATAATAAATCAAAGCTAAAATAAAACTTTATGTCGTAACAAAAATATTTCACGATTACACCGTCTAATGTCAGATCATTAAAAAATATACTTGAACTTTACTCTTTTGAAAAGTAAATGCAGTGATATTATATTTTCAGAATTAGAGTAATTTTTGTGATATAATCGCTCTCACAATTCCGGCATTTAATTATATGTAAATATGCTAAGTGCGTCGCAGATTTATGGATTTGACCAGTGAAACAGAAAAAGAATTATAAATTTATATTCCCTACTAAGTCTACTGTTTTTACTATTTAAAACCGTATACCTACGTGTATAGTAATTGTATTTGTTTGGTAGGCATGGTCTGAGTTTATTTCTACCTATATTATATATTATGTTCATGGTTATGATAACATGTCTTCAATAAGATACAAAGTTATAAAATACTTGCTAATGGTTGTAGCTACATGATATTATCTATGTTAGTTATGTAAGAAGTAATCGTGACTTCGAGTTGAACGATAAGTAATTTATAATGCACCAGCAAATCTTAGGTCACACATTATTTAAACATTAACATCAACATTTTGTATAAAATCTATTCTTATTGTGAAACATTTATTTAGTATTGTCTTTTATTGACAGAAAAACACTTTTTTTACCTAAAAAAAACCTTACCTTTTTTAAACAATTATTTAGTTGCCTATACAAGATATAATAATTAAGTGTTTACAATAATAAAACTGCGTAAAATATCTAACTCTATGAAAATATAAAGAGGGAAGAGAAACGCACGTACGTAGGATAGATAATTCGTCCTTTTTAATTTAATAGTAAATGACGTGATAATACATTATATAACTTTATATTTAACCCAATAGGTATTGTAACATTTCATCCGTATTAGAACAAAGATATCATCAGTTGAACTTCAGATCCGAATACCAAAATATTAGGTACCGACCCGGCAACTATGCCGCTGGCATTCGTGTTAATTTCAAAGTTCAAGCTTAAAGGACCCCTTAGTGTAATCAAACAAAGACGAAATGTCAGGTAAAGGTCGTTAAGATTTTATTGTGATCATTGTTAAGGTATATATTAGTTCGCGTGATTGTATGGTTTGAGTTTTTATTGTTGAATTATAAAGTAATAAAAGGTTATGTTTTGACTGACCCTTTATTCATCGCTGAATAATATTATCTAAAATTAATTCATTTTTCTGCAAATTTGATTCATTGTGTTCAGTTCGCATAATTTGTCAAACCGCTAAAAACCGGTCATCAATCATGATAGATAACTAGTTCTATAAGATATATGATTTGTGATAAACACTGTAAACCCTAATAATATATTATTATCATCTAGGACCACCAAGAATTAAAATATATATTATGCAATGTAGCAAAAACGTAATTTAATATTACTATTCTTTATAAATGACACTAACAAGTACGATAGATTAAACGTCTATCACACTGTGGGCTTAAATCTAGCAGTAAATAGCAGACAGAGGGGTAGAGAGGTGGCCTATAGTTTTGTAAGAAATATTATGAGGCTGGCAAGCAAAAAACTTAGAAGGTCTAAATAAATTACCAAATAGCTGATGTTCACCAATCGGACTAATATATTTTGTTGTAGAGGTATATGTAGATTATGGTATAGTTAAAGTACATAAACATAGAGCCTCCACGGGAAAATAATTACCTACAGTGGCAAAATGACTTATAATGTTCAGTTTGTAATTATTTACATGTTAACCTGAAATCTGGGTTACGGACAGAAGTACGTTCAGTTATATAACGTATCTACTTGGTCCGTGGCAATCTTGACTACGTGAGGAAGATGATTATAAGATTTCAAGCATACTTAGGACGTAAGTCAAGGCGGAAACGCCTCACAATTTTATAATAGCATAATTGCATGTCTCATAAATGCTTATTCCTTTTCAATAATATTATACTAGTAATGTAAAGTATAGTGACATACGCTTTCAAGTAAAATAATAACTCATTATAAATTTACAATAATTTTTAATAGACCCTTTCTAATAAATATTCTAAATAATCAGAACATCGATTTGTTTTCTCTAGTAACTACGTAATTCAGCCGTTTACATCACTGTTCAAACGGCAAACCTAATCATCTTCCTTTACAAAAACCCAGTGCGCTACAACCTTTCTGGGCCTCGGATTTCTGTATCGGTATCGTGATATTTTTTTTATTGGCAAGTAGGTGATCAGCCTTCTGTACCTGACACACGGCGTCGACTTTTGTTTTTTTGAGTCTAATGCTGGTATTATCACGATGTTTTCCTTCACCGTACGAGCGAGTGTGAATGCGCCCAGAAAGTATATCGGTGTATAGCCGGGGGTCGAACCTATGACTTCAGGGATAAGACTCGCGCGTTGAAGCCACGGACCAACATTGCTCTTTCCTATAATATAAGTAAATATTTTTGTTAGAGATTACACAATCAAGTATTTATTTTAAAAAGTGTATCGATTTGTACGCTCAGGCATTGAACAATTGTATTGATTTTTTGTGGAATTCTATAATCGTTTGTTATGACGTAACGTAATGGAAACGATTCACGATCTGAGAACCAGCACACATCTTGATTATGCTTGTGTTAAGGAACTCTATGATAAACGGTTAGCAATTAAGCTAAGCAGTTAATTCTTAAAATTACTTTATTGTTAAGACTTAAGATGCGATTATTTTTAAATATTACGCGATTAAAATGAAGGGAAATCTTATATGGTACGTAATAAAGACAAAGTTTAACGGTAATGCACAACCTCTTATGTCACACTACGTTAAGAATGGGATTCAGTATTTGTGTCTAATCTTTTTTACGCCTAGAACAGTTAATCTTTAACCGTTAGCTGTGAGTATAAATGTCGTCTAATATTCACTGGGTACATTTCGATAAAAATATTGTGTGTTTTACGGAGCTTATTATAAGCTGTGTTGCATGAAACATCACCAGTGGCGTGTGCAGGGTGTCCATCAGTTAAGAAATTGCGCAGTGGCCAGCACATTGTTTAGCCGTAATCTGCGCATCGGCCAATGAATGGGAGCTGCTAAATTATTTATCTACTATCTTCTGGATATAATGGGTTGCGTAAAGCATGTTCACATGTTTCCACGGCGAATTCCCACAGTGTGGTGCAACGGTGGTGAGCCATAAGCAGTTCAGTCTAACGCGTTGTCTTGGAGCAACTACTAGAATTTTTCACAGCTTAGTTTTGTGTTTGTGACTTAAACGGTGTTGTATTGTGCTCGTTGAATACTTGTGGTTTGTTGGTTTAACGAATCTATGAGGGTCTAATAACTATCTCTTACATGCAGCTATTGTTTAAAAACGTAATATTTAACATGATAGTTGTATAAATTAATTAGTAAATTATCATATGAATTTGGTTACAAACCTGCTAAGGCTAATTTAAATATCGGCTAAGGCCGTTGTCTTAATTTACTTACTTAATAATGCCATATTATATAGATTTACATAGTTAAATTCATATCTACTAAAGTAACACCTAATGAATACAACTGAGGCGTTTTGAAGCGGCTTTATAGAGAAATCAGCAAAGTATTTTGTAACATTTAATCAGTAATACAGAATAATATTAATATAAAATAAAATGCGAGGCAATAATTCTATATTTATTTCAATCGGAGTGCTATTTTTTCTGTATTTTATTAACATTAATTTGATAGAGAACGTGTTAAAAGTATTTCCACGTTTCCATTTAAAATATTATTGATGATTTTACTTTCTCTGAGGAATTGACTTATAAATTGCATTTAATCATGCGACACTCGCCACTTTAATGGTTGATTTATTTAAGTCACACCTAGGTGATTATAAATGATATGTCATAATAATAGTTTAATAATTATCGATTCCGGTGGCATGGTCCTACTGTTCGCGTAAGTAAAGGTGCGCGATACAAGTTGACTAGCGACCTCGTTCACAAAGGTGAAGTTGTGTGCGTAAAAATATGGCTATATATATATATATATATTAGGGTGGTCCTTATTTTTCGACTTTTGAATTATCCTCGGGGCACTTTCTCATTTGATTATATACCTCTAAATATGAAATACGTGTTTTTTTGTTTTTGTTTTTGTTAAGATTTAGAGGTCGCTACCAGCTGTCAAAATTTTTACAAATAAAATATTTTTTATATTATTAACAGTCAATTAGATACCAGTCTTGATGTCTCTAAATTGAGTGACAGACAAGCAACTATGGTCGTGACATCTACTTTGAAATGTGCAGGCTGTGGTCCATCAGAATTTAATGTCAATAGATCTACTATGCGTCGGTAATGGGTCCAAAATCGCAAAGCTGTGCAGATTCGCTCAAAAGCGAGTTTAAACCTAATTCGTCATTAACAATCCATTGGTAGGGTAAACTTCTAGAAGATATTACTGGACACAAAACTAAAGATCGGCTGCCAATTTTGACATCAGGATATGGAGTTTATCAACTACTCGCTGTTCCAAAATTGGAACGTGGAACAAGCGAAGCTTGTCCGTCCAGCTGTCTATGAAGCTATAAAGTCATGGAATTTGAGCTATAAAGTAAAATGTTAGACAATGTTTTGACTCTACTGCTGTAAATACCGGCTTAAGGCGTGGAGTATTCGTCCTTCTGGAGCGCAATATGAATAAAAATAAGCTTTGGTTTGCTTGTTGTCACCACATAATGGAAATTATGTTGTCAGCTGTAGTGGATCACTTGCCCCATCTAGTGCTCCTGATATACAATAATTCAAAAGATTTAAGAACAATTGTAACACTATTGACCAAAGCGACTTCAAATCAATAACAGCTGATGATGCTGAGGCAAATATTCTTGCAGAAGTGGCCGCAGACAAGATTTCGTTTGCATAAAAGCAACTTCAAGTACATGAACCTCGAGATGACTAAAGAGAACTGTTGAATCTTACTATCATTTCCTTAGGAGGTGTTCCTGACAAAAGCGTTTCATTTCAGAGACCTGCTGGTCTTCATCGAGCTAGGTGGATGGCAAGAGCCTTGTACAGTTTAAAAATGTATTTATTTAAGCATCAGTTTAAGCTAACGAAGAAGGACGAAAAAGCTGTGAGAAAAATATGTATTTTCAGTAGTTGTAGAGTCAGTCAGCACCAAGAAACGACTTACAATTATTAATAGACTTAAGGTCTTCAACAAAAATATAGCTACTGATGCGCTGATAAAGATTTTAAATAATTTGTAATTTGTCAGAAGACATAGTTTCGCTTGCGTTTTTCGATGACGAAGTTTTAGTTCAAGAAAAGAAAAATATAGTAGAAGTACTCAAAATTTAAGGCACAGAAGATTGCTTAAAACGAATAAACCTTGGCATCGCACATATCGACAAAAAAAATAGAAAACTTCGTGAGTAGTCATTCCTTAAGATTCTTCCAGACCCTAGATTTCTCATGGTGTTTTTTTTAAAAGACGTCGAAACCTGGAACGAAAACGCTGATTATATAGCTGCCAAAAATATCGTTCATTCATTGCGAGTAGTGAACGACATAGCTGAGAGGAATGGAAGAATATAAAAAAATAATTACCACAAATGAAGAACAAAAGCAATATTTGCTTTTGATGGTAAAAGAGTATAGGATAAAGTACCCTAATACTAACAATTCAACCCTTATATCTTTAAAATAAACAAATCAGATATCTATATAATATCTTAATTAATAACAATAGTTTCGTAACATTTTTAAGACCTGGGTATAAAAATAAAGAATTCTAACAAATACAGATTTTCAATTTTTATTTAAAATTCAAACCTTGGTAGCGACCTCTAAATATCATTTAAAAATTTCAAAAAAAATACTGAAACCCTTTTTTATGGTATATATCCAAATTACGTGGTGCCCCGCGACATTAAAGAAAAAAAAATTTTTCTTAGGAATAAGGACCACCCTAATATATATATATATATCTCAGTCTCAATCCCTGCACATTTTTAAGTACGTTCATTAACTTTCATATTAGTTTAGTTAACTAAGAACGAAATAAATGTTTAATGTAATTGGTAATTACATACACTTGTGTTGTAATTCGATGTTTTAAAGGTGAATTCTGAAATTAGGTCCCTATAAATGTTCATACCTTTAACATTCGACAAATTATGTCTACATATATCAAGGTCTCTTATTGTTTGGAATTTGATGATACAATCGATGCGATTAAATTGCATGCCAATCATTAGATTGAACTGCTCTGTTTGGCTGTGTATTTGGAAATACGGAAGGGCGTATAATTTTAAAAATATAAATATTATTAATAATACGTCACTGACTCTAGGTAAAATGACTATTGTAGTTGCTAGGAGTTTTGTCTCTAAACGGCGTATTAATTTTTTTTACTTACACATGCGTAGTTTAAACATTTTGGGTTGTAGTTTTTGTAAATATTTACATCAATTTAAACTTCTATCTTCTATGGCTAGGTGCGTAAATATTCGTGATAATGTTAAATCGGTGAATTAATTGACTGTAGTTGTGACTTGTATGACGAATCTCATTTAACTGCTGCGAATGAAAGTAATATTCATTTAGAATTTAGATGATGAAATCAAAAGCAATAGATTAAGATCAGGAAGTGTAACAAAATGACCTAAGTTATCAGCATTCAAGGCATCTGTTGCAGTAACGGCA
Organism: Pieris macdunnoughi; assembly: GCA_905332375.1. NCBI lineage: Eukaryota > Metazoa > Arthropoda > Insecta > Lepidoptera > Pieridae > Pieris > Pieris macdunnoughi. The sequence continues at coordinate 6,670,461 of CAJOBZ010000005.1, read as the reverse complement.
CATCATTACGATCACCCTATGCGCCGTTGCACAATCTTTCACTTTTGTTGCTTATGGCCGCCATTGTCGCGCACGCGCTTTACTGAGAACGTTCCCGCGTAAACAGCAAAAACCGCGGGAACGTCAAAACAATAATAGCCGACATAATTATCCATATTATGTTATCTACCGTATTTCCATTTACAGTATTGCAAATATTCTCTTTTATTTCTTTTTAATTGTTGTTTTATTGTTATAGGAAAATATAACATAAATTAGTTCGGCTCAGTTCAAGTTTTGGTTTGTCTGAATAGTAATAAAATTACGTCTTGGAGGTACTAGATTCTCCTAATTGTAATGCTAACTTAGTTAAGTACGATATGATATTTTTCTTATACATACTGCAATAGCAGCCGGAAATTTGATTACACCAATTCATTCGTGGCATTTTTAAACAACTTCGTAATATGCGTGAATTTTCAAGATAACTTTACAAAAACAATAAACAAACAAACCACATTCCTTATTCGTCATTTATTACTCCGTGCAGTTCTGATTACGCCGTGACCAGAAGACATGAAACTCGGAACGTTCATTTAGTAATTAAAATTATTATTTGTTTAATATGAAAATATTAATTTATGTGACAAGTTATTTGTAATCATCGAAATTAATCTGGCAAAATGGTCAATGGAAACTACGTTCTATATGGCGATAGACCAGCTTCAGAATCTGAAATTGTCGATGACCACGTGCATAGGAAAACCGTTGAGCGTAAAGCAAAACGCAAATCTAATAGATCAGCCAACGATCTACAGCGCTCGTTAAACTTAGCGCAGAAGTTAGATAACGAAACAGACTCGGACAAATTCGAAAAGAAAATAAAGGAGCCAAGGCTACTTCGCTACGTACCAACTACGGAAGTGCAAGAACATTTTGTAGCGGAGAAATTTGAGACCTACGACTTGAAGCCTATAGAAGAACCAATGAAGAGATATACATTTGCAAAAAAGCCAAAAAATCACGCAGATGGCTCAATAAACTACGCTTACTCCCGGTCGAGTAGCAGTTGCAGTTCACCTAATGGTAATTTGCCGACTATATCTGAACACGGAGAGCAGTATGGTACATATAGAGTTCGATCTATACAGACATCTTCGAATGAGGGAATTGGTGAATACCAAACAAAATTTGACAAATATTTTACATCACCGAGAGACGTCAAATCATTCACTGATAAGGTAAAATATACTTTGTAGTACCAGCCTGTAGAAATTAATGCGTTAAACTTTAATTGGATAAAATGTTTTATATCAATATAACTTTGAATAGTTAATTGTATATTATTGGCACCTAATAGCTCTTTATAACACACGTGGCTTAAATATGCAATTATAGGCTGCACCCTTCGTATAGGCTAAACAAGTATCAGCCTCTGAAACTAATTAAGGATTCTTATCTAAACTCAGTAGACGATTTACGTTCTCATAAGCGAAGCTTTATTATCTGTCTGTGGGTGGTTTGAGTAACATTTTCCGATTCTCATATGATATGTATTAACTATCAAAATATTATAAAGAAGGGAATTGATGTCTGACATTTTAAAAACCTAACACTTATCTCTTGTATCTTTTATCTTCGTTTTGATATCGGTAAGAATTACCTATAAGGTAATCGAATTAAGGATTATTTATGAAAACCTATTGGATAACCACCGTGATACTATGTAATAAACTCCTAAAAAGCAAAATAATTGTGCTTTAAATCATCTGTAAAGAAGCAATTACAAGTGATAACGCTATTTAATAAACGTGGTCTTAAACAGCTAACTTTCTAAGTACCATTGAACATATTTTTGCTACGAATTGAACCCTGGACTTCTGGGTTAAATAATATGTATATAAATTAAAGATGTCGGTATATTAACGTTATAACACAACGTAACTCATTTCGTCGAGTCTCCAGAGACTTTCTCTAGGGTCAAGGGGCACTGAGATGTCTCGTCTCGAACGAGAACAACGCGGTCGTATACACAATCCGCATATATTATCCGCATTTTATTACACTAAGTTGTAATTCCTGAATTCCAAATTATAAATATTTGAATAACCACGGAAGTATGAACAATCAATCACCTAAATCTAAAATACAATTCGGTTTTTAAATATTTGTAAATACTTCACTCACTAAGCTGGCTCTTTGGCCTCAGAAATGAGAAACTTCCTGCGCTCCTGTGCTTGCTGGCTTCAGCCGTAGCAGTTCCTCCTCTTCGTAAATAACTACTACATGGTAATTCACGTTAAATTGGACAAAGCAGTGTTAAACTGCTTTATTGTTATTAATTGAAAAAGGGATACATATTTCTTTCTGATTTATTAGTACCTCTTTTAGTCAACGTTATAATATAACATTAATTTTATCATAAAAATTAAATATAAAATTAAAAATTACGTACCTAATGACAATCTCTTAGTCAATACCAGGTCTTAATGGAACTGTTTATCCTGGGTTTGATTCTCAGCGACACAATCATCGATTCGGTTGCGAATGTTTCTATCAGACAAAAAATTACAAAATAATGTCCAGTCAGGGCTACTGCCTAAGAATATAAATGAAATATCTTCCTGTATTAAATAAGGACCTTTATTTCAGGGCTCACATCCCGACAGCCTGTACCGTGTGCCTTCAGACCGTGGAAGCAGTACCAGAAAAATCGTCCACATGCTGCGTTTACTTAGGTGGCCCGTAGCTCTATTTGGAGTGTGCGTTGCTCTAGCCATATTCGTCTATTTTCTTATGCCTGGTAAGTTTTTTAATATGTGCCCAATAACCTAGTAACATTACAATAGTTGATTGTGCTGGTTATTTAGTTTGAAACCAGATAATTAATATATCATAAATATTTGATAATAATAACAATGTTTCAAATATCTATTTTAAATTGTACCTACTTGACATACAAACTTTCTCGTTTATTTGATAAGTATTACTCAATAATTTCCAACAAAGAATGTTGAAGGTACGTAAAGTACAAAGTGCAATCAATGACTATACATTGGGTCTATAGTCTTTGATAACGTTTATGAAAGAAGGATTACTAGGGTAATCTCGAAATGTTACCAATGATATGCGATGAAAGTTATGTCGCATAAAAAGCAAATTATCAGCTAATATACATGTAAAAACAGTTATTCTGCCCAGCAGATCATAAATTACTTTCAAAACAATTATTGTCCTTACTCAAGTACTTTGTTACCCGGATACTTGCTACGAATTCGCTTCATAAATATTCAGGAACTTTCACTGCAGACGAAGATATTTAAAACAATAAAAGCTGCAATAAACTGTGTCATATTTTTCGAATTCGACCTTAAAATGTTACGAAATGAAAATAAGTATTTTGTCGACTCCACAGAAATTTATTTTTAGGGCCAAACTTTCGCTACACAGTTTACTGTATCGTTGGCTGATTTAGTTTAGGCAACGGCAAATATAGCACGACATACAAGTTACACACTTACACATATTAACGTAGCATTTTAGTAATGGTAAAGAACAGCTTTCAGACTCAACAATGTGTAAAAAAACGTCTGGTACCGAAATTAAATAATGATTAGGGCTCTGCCTCTTAGGAAACGCTACAATGCTTGACTATTCTTTTATTTTTACTGTTCTCTTTAATGGGGCCGCCCGTTGCACCATGTTTTTCTTTTTTTTTAACTTTATTAATATCATTATTTAATTCTTGTGTATAAATTGCATAAAAATAACTGAAATTAGAAATAGTATATGGTGCCGGTACTCCCCCAGTACAGATTTAAAAAAAGTGTTTCGGTAGGAAGACTTGTATACTTAACCAACCACCAAAAATATTATTTTGACTTTACAAAAACAAAGCAACATCAGTAAGAAACTTATGTTGCTTTGCTTTTACAGACACAAAAAGCAAACTAAGTCTTAAATGCCGTCTAACTAATCTAAGCCAAATGCAAAGAGTTTAATAACTTCCATTTATCTTGCTACTTGATTATATTTCAGATAGGATGGCTTAGGGCTATTGCTTGCTATACTAACATATACTTTGCATACTTAATTAGCCTTTTAAAGGCCAACAATTAGTGAATGATTAAAATTGTCCACCTGAGGTCAACTCCTAAATTAGCAAACATGGGTTGTAAATAAGCTTTATGCCAATAGCTTAGGTCAATTTAGTTCTCTAATTTGAATATGGCAATAATATAAGTATTTAAATTTAAATGTCTAGGTCTAGTTTGAAAATTATTTGGATATCTCGATCAACGCTTGAATGCATAATAATAGTAATTCAAGATAAAGTCTTTTTTTTTAATCTCCAAGTGAAACCTATTCTAAACCAGTCTAGATTAATTCCTATGACACATTTTATTTCCCTTAAGTGTTTGGTTGGGGTTTTAATTAATGTTTGAAAAAAAATAAGCGCAACAAACGCAGAAAAGTGTCGTACATTACTCTAAATAATTATTTATTCAATTCTAATAACGTTCTCGTTCCGGTTGGAATTCTTTAAAAACACATCTCACCTACTTCGTCAATCAAAGATCCTTTAAGAAATTGACGCATTATTTTGGTTATGCAATTGATAGGGTATTATTAACGACTTACAGGTCAAAGTCAAGATATTCTTACGAAGAGACGTGCTAGTGACTTCTTGAACCCGGCTTTCTCCGTTAAATCAACATGTTTCATCTTTAGTATTACGTCAATTCGAGCACAAATACATTTGTCCTATTTACATACATTGTATTGAATATTCAGTGTGGACATTTTGAGGTGGACACGCGAGTGTAAGCATTGCCTAGTCGAAATACAAATAGTATAATCTAGGCCATCATTTAACCTTTAGGTAAACTGAGTTCGTATAAAATTTAACGAGATTTAAAGTGATAGTCTACGTATCAAATTGCTTTACTGTTTATTATGATAACACTTAAAATATATTATGGCTGCGTACCTCAATTGTAGATTTTTAGTTATACTAAATATATAAGCCTTTATTCGGACAAGATACCATTTTACTTAATCTAGAATATACATGTTTCAAAAAAAAATCAGTGTCGCTACAACCTCTTTAGGTCTAGGCCTCAGATTTCTCAATCTGTTTCATGATCATTTTTCAATCTTATAGCCAAGTAGGTGATCAGCCTCCAGTGCCTTAATGTACATGTTAAGTATTGAAAAATGTAACTTAAATATATTTGAATATTTATATTCCCTCGACAAGATTGTCTGTTTGCCTTTTGTTGGCAAAGGCCTCCTCCAATTGGCACCTTAAATTTCTGACCTGGGCAGTTCGGGTCCATGCTACGGCTCTTATTTCATCGACCCACCTTAGGAATGTTCTACCCCTTTTCCTCTTCATGTGACCTGTGTACCAATGCATTAATGACTTGCTCCATTTTGACTAGTCAATGTTAGTGATGTCCTTTGTCTTACTGTTAATAAAAATTCAGTAAAGAAATATATTTAATTTATTACGAGTGCTCAGTACACTGGTTGGATCTAGACTAATCAACATGAAAAATATTAGAAACATCATCATCTTTTGTTTCTGTGTGATTTTTGTTGTTGATATGTTTATTCTGTCAGAAAGTTTTTCCCCATCATGCTTCTATTCATTACATTCTGACATGTTTCAAGTTTTTTGGTTAATGCTTTTGTTAAGGTCCAAGTTTGACAGCCGTAAATCAATATAGGCGGAATGCTCGTGTGATTTTTAGTTATTGGTTAATAATATTTTATTCGTATAATTGATTAAGGTATTTAGTTACATACATAACTTCAATCCGGTAAAAAATTGTTTTATTATCAAATGATTAGGGTATTACTTTTTATATTGGATACTACAAATCCTTAACAAAAGTATAAAAATATTCACCGACTACGTATACGTAGAGACAAGCAGGTCATTGGTCTACACCAAGGCGCACAACGTTGCAGACGGTTCTCATTTATATCACATAACAATTTATTGTTCCAGATAACCTGGGTCAAGAATTCGATAAGATAAACGCAACTAATTGGGAAGAGAATTTCTCCAGTGCTCAATCCTACTCAACTTCCTCTTCGACGTCTGGTCCACTTAGCAGGAATATAAGTAAATCTGTTAACGGTAAGGCACCTGCTAATATTTTTTCACAATAATGTTAGTTTGGACCCAAAGGGCCAAATCAAATCTACGTAACAAACTTCAATAAGTTAAATGATTTATTATTTCATTATAACAGCTGTATGTTTATCATACTAGATTTTACGCTAAAGCTTAAATTTGTTTAGAATCAGTCGTCAGTAGTGTCTGTCCTGGTTTGAATTATTTATAGAAATATTTTAAAACAGGTACGAAAACTTCTGAGATAGATTTCAATGAAGCTGATAACATCACAAATATCTCTTCTGTAATCGCAGAATCCAGCACCACAAGAAAATTGCCAATAACTCCCGTCTTCCCGACCCATATAGAACCCGAGGTACAATATGGAAATGATGACGACAGTATGAGAAAACCAAAACTGCTTTTTAATACAAATACACCAGATGAGTCCACATTCAGGCCACATATAACGCATCATCCTGAAAAACCATTGGCGATTTACTTCAAAGATGCTGAAGCTGTATCCACAACAACCACTGAGAAAATTACCACAGAAATAATAAGAAAAGCTGAAACCTCTAATACGTTGCCAAAATTGGAAGAGAAAACCACAAACACTCCTGTTTTCGCACCACAGCCTAAACCTCTGGTTCCTATAAACGTTGAGTCGCCGGCAGAAATACCGAAAACTTATTATGCAAGGTTACAGAATACGTATAATTCAAACTCAAAAATTACGCCTGACATCCAGGAGTATTACAGGCGGCCAGAATATGAATCCAAAGTGAAGTTCACCTCAGGTCATTCAAAACTTTTTGGTATATCTATAGAGGATTCAGAAAAAATTAAGTCCACAACTCAAAGCTCGTTATATAACACTAGAGTTTCTCCTACACTTCCCACTTGGAAAGATAGAGATTATAGCACTACTAAAAATCCTATTAACTCTCTATCTGATGGTAAGCTTTGATTTGTATTCTGGGAGCATGCGGTGTATAAAATATAGTAATGAACAAGGTGGAGCTTAGTTATATAAGCTTATACAAGAATGTTATATATGCGTTGATTATTATAGAAACTAATAATTAAAAACGTAATAGATACTATGATTTACCTAACAAAATAAATAATATAGAAACAAAATTTTGCATTAAAAGCACTTTTATGTACACAAACGTATAAAGAAGGTCGCCGCGTAGTAAAACTTTAACAAGCGTTGCGTAATATATACTTATTACAATGTTACAACTTAGATTGACTTAATAGCATGCATTTGTGCCTAATAAGATATTTTCTGACCTACATAATATTTTGTTACATCATATTAAAATTATAACAAAATTTTACAAACGGCCTGCTATGCCACTCCATGGTCGGTGATGGTTTTTGTTGGTGTAGTTAATTGAATATAAAAAATATTCTTTATTAATGAAACACTTTTTAATTCTAAATATACCTCGACAGTAGAGATTTATTTCACTTTTATTAAAGCTAGTATCGATATTTACAGTGCCCCAATGCCGGTCCACGCGTCTTTCCATATGTCGAGGCATCTTGCCCTACGACTTAGCAGGTCTTCCAGCTAGGATTGGAAAGAAAGAAGTGACTTTACTGCTACCACAGATTGAATACCTGGTGGCCACTAACTGCAGCGACCGAGTGCGACACTTCGCCTGTTCACTATTAGAACCAGAGTGCAGTCCACCTCCTTTTTCATCAAAACTACCCTGTTATAGTTTGTGCAAAGGTATGATTTTAATATAGTAATTCTAGAAAAAAAAATCTTATACATTATTGTAATATATTGCTATTACCGTCCGCAAAAACAATATGTTTGTGTGAATTTGCATCACTTCATAATATGATGGAAAGAGGAGAAAATGTCGTACACGTACGTGAGCGTCATATGTTATTTTTTTGTGTAAATTTTGCCGAATTAATTACAAAAGAACTGTTATTTCACAAGGACAAAAGTATGAAACATAAATAGATGTTTATAAAGTTTAGCTGTCCAGCTTTTACTCGGAAAAAACCAACAATTAAAAATGTCTTGCGACGGACTCGTATTCAATACAAAACTCAAACTCTAGGACAAAATTTACGTTCCCGTATAACAGCTTATGTTACTGTTAAATTGTAAAAAAAAAGATTTCATTGGAGTGTGCTTTAAAAATGTGTTTGAGCTCGTGGAACTTTGAGTAATAAATCCAAATATAATTTAAATAACTTCAAGAAATATTTCATAGCCGTACTGTAAAGATTTCCGACAAAATAGTTTTTCAATGACCATTGCGTCTTTTTTTCAGCTATCGCAGACAGTTGCGAAGGCTACATACCAACGGAGCTGTCGCCGATCTTCAACTGTAACCAGTATTCGAGTAGCAATTGTGCCAACGCACGAAGCCCTTGCTTCGACAGGGAGCTGACTTGTGGTGATGGCACCTGTGTGCCCCGGGATTGGATCTGTGACGGAACCCGGGACTGTCCCGGTGGAGAGGATGAGGCGCCTTGTTCCACCTGCGAGGAGAATGAATTCCGGTACACCAATTCACGTAACTTGGTTTCGTGATAACTTAGGGTTCGAAAGATATACATTTTTGTGTATGTTAAAGTGTCTTAGAAAACTTAGTCAAAATTGTCCATTAAATTATATCTGATGGTAATTGCATCCATAGAATTAGCTATTTCGCGTCCAAATTGATCTATAGTAAACTTGCTTAATCATTACTTAATCGCTTAGTATCCGTAAGATTTAAATGCGAGTATATACTACCAGTCATAATTTACTTATACTTATTTATAATATTAATTATAGGAATAATCTGCTATTTAACTAAACAACCATTCCAGCCATTAAATTCCGCTTAAAATATTTTGAAATCGAAAATATTAAAACGTTAGTAATTGTTGAACTTTTCTCACATGTCACGCATTAGAGTAGATAGTGTATTTACTATCTACTCTAAGCAAAACATAGCTAATCCTAACCGAAGAGTAAAAAACTTGACATTGACAGGTGCCAGTCAGGTCTATGTATTGTGAAGCGTTGGGTCTGCGACGGATATTCCGACTGCCCTGATGGCGATGACGAAATTGACGAATCTTGTCGCTCTCATACGAATGGGGAAGTGCAAGAACCAGGGGAAGAGCTAGCCGGTTCTGCACCTGCTCCTTCCATTCGCAAACCTTACAGACAACCGCAGTCACGTCAAAACAATGGTATGTGATTATATGAAAATAATGGGCTTCATTTTTTTATTTTTTACAGTTTTAAAAGGATTACAATATTATGATGGAAGCATAAACTAGGCATAGACACATTTTTAATATTCTATTGGCGTTAATGTCTGCATCTGTTTCATTTTTCATTTGTTTGAATAGGCGAGAAGGTGTGTTCTGCATGGCATAGTCAAATTTTGATTTCCTTCATGGTACGAGCAAGTGTTACTTGCATACGTAGCTAGAAAGACCAGAGCACTTTTTATAATCCATTTCTTGGTTTGTGAAACTTCCAGTTGAGGTATTCTCGCAATGTTGACTTCAAAAAAAGAAGGAACTATTCCATAGATATAGAATCGAACTCTAACATTCTAACACTGCACAGTACTTTCTAATAAATTTAAAGTATTTTTACAAGTACCAAAAAGTAAAAAGAAGCTATGTTTTGAAAGTACTGAAATAATATTTTTCAAGTCATTAAAAAAATTTATCTACGTGGGTTAATTTAATTAAATATTAAGCGCCTATTATATTTACCTCTCAATTTCTGGTAATTCAAAATTCTCGCTTTTTTATTAATTACAGATAGATTTTCCCATTCATAAGCCTCATATTATTGTTGTCCTTATCGCTCCGTGTCATATTGAGAATTTATAAATGGGACAAAATATAGTATTTAAGGCTTTAAGTTAAAGTTCTAGACTATTTATCTTTTTCATGCATTACATTTACAAGCCTTGATTTAGTTTATATTTAAAATCACCGCACTATTATCGTTGCGAATGCAACATAACACTAGTTAATATCTTCTATTTTGTAGGAGAGACAGACAGCAAGGAGCTGTTAATGACAAGTGATACGACGAACGCTTTGAAACGTAACTTTACAAGGCGTCCTTCGCCTTCTCGTCTCACACCCTATTCGAGACCCATGCTTAAATCCCGCAAAGAACCTGAACAAACCACGATTGAGAATTTAACAGAAAAATCCGCGGCGTCGTATAGAAAAAACTTCAGGAAACAAACCCAAAGAGTACCTGAAAGTAAAAAAGATGTATCTGAAGATATGGATCAATTCTACGTTGACGTGATAAAGGAAGATGAACGAACGGCGGAAACGCCTCCGCCAGTTGCGACCAAATTGGACAAGAGCATAGACAACTTAGAGAGAGTCATTGATGGAGCTGGATTATTGAGGGTATGTTTTATTAGTATTTAACTATCGATAAATTTAAAAAACAAAAGAAGATAATGTACTTTACATTCTCTATACAATATAAAGTATTGTCAAACCGGAACAACACTACCGGAAGAACACTGCCCCTTATAAATAAAAGATTAATCAGTCAGCGCAATTACACTCTTATGAGCATAACTATAGTACTCTTTCGTCTCTTTCTGACAAATTTTGTTTTAGCTGTGATGAAAAAAAACAGAAAGAGGTTTAGTATTTACTTTTATTGGCGTACGTTCCACAAATACGCTATTACTAGAATATTAAATAAGCGATAAATTGATCTAATATTAAATTGATATTCTATTTTTATTCAACGAGTTTAATATTTAAATTTCAACAGAAAGCGGCCCTTGCCCGTAAACAGGATTTGTCCCGTGAAATGAACGCTACAGAAGAAGACTTTGGTTACAACAGTGCCCACGCATCGCCATGTCCCAACGAGGAATTACGTTGCGTTGACGGCCGATGTATCACTTTGGCCCAACTGTGTGACGGAACCATAGACTGTAGCGATCACGCCGATGAGGACAATTGCTATACATAAATGGACAGGAACTAAAATTTTATTACAGTGTACAAAGAACGTATAATTTAATGTTTTTAACCGCTGGTAAAGCAGTATTTGGTTTTTGCCGCTTCTGGGTTAATCCAGGTCGAAATGTATATTCAACGGATGGGTTCTTCAAAAAAAAATTGATAGACATTAAAAAATGGTCACACGACAGAATGATTTCCGTCCATATTAATTTAGTTTTAGGAAATTAGTGTTTACTTTGAAAACTCGAAAACTTAGCTGTGATACAGAATCATTTTATAGGAATTAAAATCTTCATTTTAATTATTAGCTATAGGTTTCATTCATTCGCGATTCATGCTTTTAAAATTACATGTTTCCATATTTCATTTCGAATATTAAATAAAATATAGTTTAATATAGATGAAGGATTAGTGGTAATATTCATAGACGTACCAAAAGCCTAAAAAATGTTGTCTTTTAACAGTTAATAGATGTAGTACCTACGTCTAAAGGAGTATATAAATATACATATATAAATTTTTAAGCCAATGAAAATGACTGACAAATATTAAGCATAATTCCAGGGGATTTTGCCTGAATGTCTCAAATTGGACAAAGATAGTTGTTTTTCATTCAATTTAGTTTTTATTTAAGTACAAAGCAGACGGACCCTTTAATATTTCCCAATATATCTCAGTATTTGTCTTTAAAATATATTTAATACACATTATTACAATAATTGGTTTTAAATTTTGATAGATTTACAGTTGTGTTAATTGTGCCGTAATTATTAACATAAGGCTATAATCCGATTAATACATTTAACATTTACATAATATACATAAAATTATGTATACCTATAATGTCACATCACCTAAATCTACTTGTCTCTGTCTTGGAATTAAATAAATATTAACAAATACTCACATATAACTTAAGCTCCTTTTTTATTAAAGATATAAGATTGTAAATACACATAGGTTGTAATTATTTATTATTTTGTAAGAAGCATTAGAGATCCTAATCCTTCCGAAAATTTTGTAATTATTGTAAAAATTGAAAAGCGGTGTTTTTTTCTATACCATTAAGTCCAGAGTAATGTCATAATAAATTGTAAAGAGTAGGCAATTTTCAAAATTACGAATTTAAGTAATTAAATTCTAATTGTTAATTTATATTAGTATAATAAATATTATATATCATATCATAAGTACGTTATTCATTAAAATAAGAATAAGTTTTTAAATATTACAAAATCTTAACAACTATCGTAAAATATTCTAAGTTAATAATACGTATAATTGTTAACTGTAGATAAGTTTAGTTAAATAGGTAATATTTAAGTCATCTTTTTTTGTAAAAGCCATGTGGTAATTTTTACGCTATTAATTAAATATTTTATTAAAATATAATATTTTAATATTCTATAGTTTTGTTTCATTACCTACAAAACATAAACGCAGAAAACCACTTCTTTGGCTTCTAACTGTATTTAGGGAAAAATCAAAGTCGAGACTTAGCGGTAAGTATAACACCTGGCAAAAACATATTTTATTGAACTGAATCATACCCTTACTTTGTATAATAAGATAAGAATAAGATATTCAGATAGATAGATCTGAATAGATCAGAATTTCTGTAGATCAGAATAATCAGGATAAGATTTATTCAAACATTCCATTATCACGGGTTTCCAAGTAGCCTGGGCATGTGTGGTTTTATAGGGTGGACGCGGCCCATCCGGCTCTTCTGTTCGCCAGTGTATACGTACATTTACAGTATTTATTGTCTCTTCTGCTAACGCATATTTCAAATTTCTATGACCTTATGCACCAGGCAAACTTTTACGTCAGGCGAAGCAAAATCCCGGATGTCTGTTTTTATTAAAGATTTATAATTACCCATTACTCACATAAGCACAACCATTTATAATTTGCGATTCGAATTAGTTACGGAGTCACGGTGACTCAGAATATCTGCTAGATCTATCGAATTGAGACTTTAATATGATACACGAAAATAATCTTTACACTATTGACTGTATAGTTTATTTTCATTCAATCGGTTGAGTTTAACAGTTAAATTTGGCAGTTTTTATGCTATAGTTGTTTTTCATTGAGATAACGAAGCGATTACCTCATCGGCCAACACAACTACTGTTTCGCCAACATATTTATTTGATACTATATAAACCACATCTGATTTGATTGTATATTATCTGTCGGAAATAATAAGAACTGATTGGATCTTAAATATAAAGTGAAAACTGAATTGGTTTATTTCTGTGGCGTTGAGCTCATGGCCAATTTATATGAAATTTTTTCCTACCTAACATAATATACAAATTTTAGACAGAAATTTATAGTATGGCTAAATACAGTCAGAGTTTTTGATTCATACTATCAATAAACTTTTTAATGTAACTAAACTATAATATATGTATATGCAAACAAATAAAAAAATTAGATTGTAATATTTAAATACCACAACTGGAAATGCCATAATATGGGGAAAAATAAAGTAGTTGAAGTTATTTAAATTGCCAATTGTATCCATAAATTTCTGCATCGTTTTATAGAGTACTTCAGTTCACCCTTTAATTCGTATCGTGCCGCGATATGTAGTACGTCATTTGTTGATACATTAATTGTCTTTTCAATGTTATTTACTAAAGTAAGTAGTTATAGTAATTTAGCAGATAGCCAGTTAAGCAAGTGTCATCGACCGCGGGGTGGTAGAAAGTGGTGACTCACGCGCACACAGGTCCAGGCTGCCTTGACGATTCATGTTACGAGGTAGCACAGGGCCGGAGTCTTCAATGTATACCAGGAGCAATGTTAAAAGTATTTTAAGTGGTCTACTTTGGTAGTTATGATAAACTACACAGATTTAATGGCTCTCACACCCAGTGTACATTTCTTTTTTATAGAGCACGGGGAAAACGGGCAGGAGACTTACTTGATGTTAAGTGTTAGCCCATGGACACTAACACTGCGATAAGGGTCGCAAGTGCGTTGCCGGCCTTTTTAAAATTGGTACGCTCTTATCCTGAAGGACCTTAAGTGGAATTGGTTCGAAATTAATTCTGTGGGCAGGTTCCTCATAGTGGTGGTGCGCGGAAAACACGGCCCTAAAAAGTAAAAACCACTAAAGAAGAATATCTCTACAGTAATGCTGGACAATGAAAGAGGGCGCAATCAATAGCTACTTTTGACGTATGTATAGGACCGATACAGGTTCCACACAAAATCGGGTTCTTAATTGCCTTCATTTTAATGATACGGTTACTGCTTAACTTCCTGAGACAAAAACCTTGTGACGTTCATGAAACAATAATACTTAAATAAAATAAAATTCGGACGTATGTACGAATTTTTCACCAATTGTTGTCTAAGATAGACACTACTTTATATTGTATGAGAGTATTTTACCGTCCGCAAAAATAATATACGACGTTAACTGAGATGTGAATGCAGTACGTCATGTTGTCTGCGACTATTATCTTTAGTTTGTTTTGTTTGGACAATTAATAGCAGTACTTACGTGTAAGTATATTAAAACTAACCAAATGAGTCAACCTCATATTATTTTGTCAAATACCTAGGTATCCTTTCTTCGATAAAACCAGTTATATATTCCCGACCTAGTCCTCAACTATGTCCACTATTTTCTATAAGACGACAGGTTTGCAGACGAAGAATGAAAGTAAATAAACACTGCATTCGTGAGGTAAACAAACCAGGTACTGGTTTTACCTAACTCGATCTTGTTAGACAACCCATAGTACATTTATAACGAATACTTTCTAAATAAGTGTTTCTTTAAACGTTCAATCGAAGTATTTGTGCCATACGACCGCATTTTTTGTAACTAAAAATGAGAAAACTTTAAGCAATACTTAGATCTCAGTTACCAATAAATAATTCTGATTACTTGCCACGTCATGTGATGATAGCAAAAGCACTCGTAACACCTATATACCTACCTTTTTAGATCTACGTTTGAAATAAATTAATAAGATGTTGCGCAAAGCTAATGAAAATGTTTTAATGTAATTTACAAACCTTTATTCTATAAGTTATTAGATTTAGAAAAGTTTAACCTAAAATGATAATTGTAACGAAGGCTACAGTACAGGTGCCAGAGGTTTTACCTACCCCATTTACTACGCTAAAAAAACTGTTTAGGTTAATACCTACTACGCAAAACTATATGTTTTATATTTATTTATATTACGTAATTTAATAAATACAAACTTCGAAAATACTTTAGCAAAAAACTATCATAATATTGTGGTCATTGAAACTCAACAGTATTTTATCTACTTGGTACCACATAGTAACGTGGTTGGTAGCTTTATCATCAATATAATGAGATGATAAAAATTAATATAGGTAAAGATAAATTATTCATATTTACTAATAAAACCTATATTTACTAAACACAATAACGATGTAGAGTTGTCAAAGAATGCGATTACTTATGGCATTGCTGAACTGAATCGAGTATACTGGTGATTCATTTCTCGGAATTGACCTTGCTATGAGTCATTCGCTAGAAGGCAGAGTTGGGGATACCGCGCCTGTCTGCCGGTTGCTTGCACAGGCACTCTGTAAAAATAATTCCTATTTATTAATCTTTAAGTAAATATTTTACTCTCGCAAAAAATGTGGGTTGGAAAAAAGAGAAGGAAAAATAAATAGTGGCAAATTCATTGATAATTTTTTGTGCTTTTCCCAGTTGGATATCATGATAACAACCATGACGTCATTTATATTATTGAAGGTAAGTAATCAACAGTTTATTATTTACTCAGTAAAAAAAATATTTTAGTATGAATTGTTTTTGAGTCTTTATATTAATTATTAAAAAATAATAAATAAGATTTTTATTTGACTACCGTAAGCGTTTGACATTTTGACGTTTACAAATCATAATATAATACGTTGAAAAGAAAAACAAGTGTTCAGATATTTTATCTCTTTCATTTTTCATTCAACATTGCTCGAAGTGACAAGGAGAGTAGATATTATGAATTGTATCATTAATAAATAGTATTACCAAACAAGAATTTAACAGGTTAGAAAGAAATAGAATTATGTATTGTAAAGTGTAATTCTGTAAATAACTTTAATGAAGTGGCCAAAAGCTATAAAATATGCAATAATACAAAAAAATATACGACAAATGTACAACTAATTTAATTGTTTTGGTTTATTGTGTTGGACCTCGCGAGGCGATTGGGTTTATCTTTCTTTTGTTAGGTAGGTATAAAAACATATCACTAGAATATTTTATACGGCGTTTATCAGCTGTGTGACAATAAATACTATTACTTTCCAGACGAACTCGTTTTTGTTGAGAATGAACAGGGAGGATAACGTGAACTGGTTTCATGGAAAGATTTCTCGGGAAAATGCTGAGAAACTTCTCAAAGAAGGTGCTTATATTTTCAAAACAATTTTGTTAATATTTTCAAACCAAAATTTGGATCGTTCATGATATGTTTACTTTCCAGAGGGTGAGGATGGTGTGTTTCTAGTTCGTGAGAGTAATACATCACATGGCGATTATGTATTATCTGTTTTGCATCAGGTTTGTTAATTTTGAGCTATGCAGCTACCAAATATACCAAATATTATTCTCATATTTATTTTTAAATTTCTGATTAAATTTATAGGGTGAGGTTGTACACTATCAAATACGACGCCATGGAGAAGATGCATTTTTTTCAATAGAGGAACATACCACGGTTCATGGGTTAGATACTTTGATTCAGCATTACCGAGGTGACTCCAATGGACTTGTAACTCGCCTTTCAGTTGTGTGTAAAGGTCAAGCTCCGCCACATGAATCTAGAACACAAGGAACTACCAACCTACTACACAGGTTAGTTAGAAATGTTAAAGAAAAAAAACATCAGACAAGAGCAGTGTTTTAATGTTTTATATTGGTTGTAAATTCCCGCTAGTTTCCTTGTAGATGACAAAAAAACATATATATAAGCTATATTTAAATCAATCCTCAATTTCATTGGAATTTTATATGTTTGACAATTGGTATTCAAATCATGTATTGGCAATCAACACTAACAATAAATGAATCATACAAGACATGTTATGAAGAGACAATACAAATTAGTTATTGTTATCACTGTCATTATACTTTTAACTCTCAGGGTAAATAATACTAATCATATTAAGGTTGTCTTAGAAAACGAAAGGAAAGGGAGCCTTTAAAATCTATGTTTTCTATTATATTTTTCATGAAATATTTTTTCTCTATTTGAAATGTTGTTGTCAATACAGTTACAAGTCTAATAAGAATTTGAATTAGGAAGTCCCAATAAGGAACGCTTAACTCAAATTGACCTTAATTTTTACATACACTTATGTAGCTTGTCCTTATCATTCTTGTTTAAAAAAAAAAAAGAGAAATTTAATTAGTGAATAAGTAATTTGAATTAGGATATACTATATTATATTTAATTAAACTTATAGGATTTGAGATAAATAAGTTATATTGCCTATTTAAAAGATCTTCTCATCACATTTTATATTACAAGGAATTAATTCTAGAAAAATTTAGTTTAATTTATGAACATCAAAACTAGCACCATGTTTAAAAAAAATTATATAACTATCTTACATATTGATGAATTTATCAGTATATCAAATCACTGATTTCTACAAGGCCATTGACCTACCATTTTCGCTTGCAACACACACTGTAAACAGTGACAAGTTTATTGTTGATTTCCTGCTCAGCGCAGTGTTCAATATGCTCATACAATAAATATTGAGAGAAGGACACTCATACTTGTACACAAATAGCTCTGACATTTATCACTGGCTCTCCACTTTAATCCTATTAAGGCAAGGGCTTTTAGAATTGATAAAACACTGGCTTAAATAATTTTTAATACAATTAATATTCCAGACATTTAATTTATTGGACAATTTATATTCTGTGAGCACTGCGCTGACATCAAGTTCCATGACCTGATAATATATAATAATATCTTCCTTGTTCCATTTTCTTTTATAAGCATGTGGGTATCCACAGCAAGGCATAGAAATAAGTAATACTTAGGAGTAAAGCCTTTACTACCAATTATTGTTGGTTACTAACACTGACAATAGGTAATCAGCCTTCGTAGTATAATAAATTAAATGTATATAAAAACTCCCGTGACTAAGTATTCTCTAAAAAGTTTCTTTAACCATCTTATTACCTTGACTCTGTTTACCAGAAAAGGTTACAAAAACGTACCATAAAGGCCGCAGCACTGCCCTCTGTATCATAAATAAAAATTCACATAGATGATGCCTAAACCTTTTTTAATATATACAAATTACACATCCTCAGTACCGTATGGTTTTTAATAATATACACAAACATCTATCAATTAGGAGAGTTGTAATGAGTCATTATGATAAACATTGATTCACCATCATCAAACAGATGTATAGCCAAACTGTTGCTAGTTGCTATGATGACAACATTCTTAAGATATGACCAATGTGTACACAATGAGCTAATTACAAATATTAAAACAGAACCAATTGGTTTTTTGTTATAATTTATTTAAACAAACTCGGTTTTATTTTTCATAAGACATACATCCTATGTAACTGAAACGGTAGAAGTTCTTACGTCTTCGTTTTGTATAGATAGTTCGTAGCAAGAAGAGTAAGTTTTAATAGAGAAACAAAGTCGTAACAAATATTAATTTTAGGTGGGTTCGAAACACCACATACAAAGGAGATTAATAAGGAATTAACCGTTATAGAAATTCCGTAATTCAAGGCATGAACATTTATACTGTAAAAATCAGTTATTCATATTTTTCTGGTTTTATTTACGTCTTAAACACGACTGATTGGAGTACATTCATTCATGACGCAGATTTTAGCCTTGATCTACTAAGTTACTTTAAAATATAAGTGAGGGTCATTCCTATTAAAATAATTGCAAATCAGCATATTAATGGGAAAGTAAGTAGAGTATACACTGCTGGAAGTCTCTTACTTTGGAGGCCAAGACACATTTTGGGTAGCAGAGCCAGCGGATTTAGGGTGTAGTAAGATATTTATTTATTTACACTTCGTTACCTTATACAAAAACATACATATCAAAAAGCAGGTTACATAAGTGATTAGGCAACGGGTGGCCTTATCTCTAACAAGCGAGATAAAAATTAATAACAAATAATTTATTTCATATCAGAAGATTCAAAGGCATCAGTAAGAATAGTCTGCTATGAATATATCAATTGACCATATCTGGCGTTATATGGAAAGAACGTTACATTGTATGGACAAGGCAAACCGCCAGTTATTTCGTTTTAAAAAGTTTGAGGTTAAATAGAATGACATGAAGTTTACTGTAAATGATTTCAGAGCGACGGACGCTGGAGAATTAAACGTGGTATCACAGTTATTAGCTTGTGGTTACCGCAATAGAGATGCAAAGAATCAAGATGGGCAGACCGCTGTTCATATCGCTGCGAGATCTGGAAGGGACAAAATTCTAATGAAGCTTATTGAAAGTGGCGCCACAGTAAATGTACGGGATTCGTTTGGATTCACACCGCTACATGTGAGTGCGCCTGAAATATTGCTTTTTGTGCCTCTTTATGGTCAAGCCCTTTCTAAGCATTTCGGGGCCAGAATGTAGGTATATAAATTAAAGATTTAATCCACCACGCCGTCAAAATACCGCCTAGGGCATAAACATAGTTGTGTTTTGTTTCTAAAACGTGTTCGCTAAGCTTCGTAGGAAGTCCACCTAGGACACTGCTATAATGCTTTACGCTAGTACTTTACGTAAAAAATTGAATGAAAGAAATCTATTTCTACATAGCTGGGGTTCAAATGGTTGGGAAACGTACGTTTTGACCGAGATTTTCAAGCAGGGAGCGCAAAATACATAATTGATATATTTGATTATTACGAATAATATTGTTATTTCAGTACACTTGCCAAAATAACTTGCCGAGTACAACGGAACTGCTGATAACGTATGGGAACGCCAATTATCAGATGCGGCACGCGCCAACAGGAAAAGTCCCACTCCATGACGCCGCTCAGAGAGGAAATATTGAATGTGTAAAGGTAAAAAGAAATGATTTATTGTAGAAGCTTTTTTTATTGTTTGTTTGTTAATGAATATTTACTTTTACAGGTTTTATTAAAACTTAAGGCTCCAGCCCACCCAAGGACCTTAGCTAAAGAAACTCCAGCTCAATTAGCTAAGCAGTATGGTCACACAGATTGTTATCAATTGCTCAGTAAGTTACCCTTACGTATAAAATACCGCTTGTCCATAAAAACGCGGCAAAAAAGCTCGTGAGTGGCTTTTTGTATCACCAGTAGATAGTGGTTCCTGATGTTGGCTTCAGTGTATAATTAATTTGGATTTAGAGAAATGAACTGAAATATAACGATTATTGTTAAAGATATCCCAATAAATCTTGATACTCCTGACGGAAGCTAGTTTATTGTATTTTATTTAGAAACAGTAAAAAAGCCATTATGACCATTATAGCGTTTAGTCATTACAGTTATAACTTATCATTTCTAAAGAATCTATAAACGCTTGAAGTGATTCAATAAATATCAGCATAAAAATAATGGTTTTTAGTTCACTTCAATATAACAGAAAACGTTTAACAATAAACAAGTGTTATGGGGTTAAAAATATGGGAGATTCAAACTTCATGTAGACAAGTGGACCATAGAAAAATAATTTTGCAGAAAACTACAAGTCGGAGAATCCAAATACGTGTAAAAGTCAATGGTACCATGGTACATTGAACCGAGAAGAGGCAGTGAAAATCTTAGAGGACTATTGCAATCAGAACGGTTTGAGGGACAAGGCGACGGATGGCGTATACCTCGTACGTTACAGCGAACGACACACGGGCGCGTACGTTTTGACCATGCTCAGCGAAAATACGCCTTATAACTTCATTATTAGGAAAGAGGTGATTATATTATTTCTTATAACCACAACTTTTTGAATTTATGATTTGATATGTATACGAATCAAGCAATAATTATGTTATTTCACTCAGTTCAATTCTTGCTCTTTTACCGTTTTAATGCTAACCTTGAAGGTCTGAAAGAGTTTCAATCAAACAAACTTTTAAGGGAAACATTTTAGAATGTACCTTAGCTTGCTTATTTTAATTTAAGATTTGGTACAAACTTAAAAATATTGCTCACAATTACCGTACATTTTCAGAACGATTGGTTATTTATTGATAATGGGCCGTACTTGGAGTCATTAGAGCGATTAATAGAGCATTATACCAGTGTCCTAGATGGTCTTCCTACGAAGCTCAGCGCGCCTGTACCGCCTAAACCCAAACCGCCGTTACCAGAGGTAAAAATAATTTTATTAATCATTTATCAATTTTTAAAAGTAAGGCTAATATTTACCTAAAAATATATTTTATATATATAAAAATATAATTATAATTTGTTTTATATATTATATAAGACAAGTCGTGTTATTTACGTCATTTATTTCAACGGAGGAGGGGTATTATTCCAACATTTCGTCGCACTATTAATTTATATAATATACAATAACTCAATTAAACAATTCAATTAATTATTTATCTACCGTTATGTTTGATTCCATATTTCAATTACCAGAATTTTTGAATACTGATAAAATTGCGTAAAAAATCTTTTTAATTTTGCTAATCATAAATCATAATTGTCATAGACATCACGTTATAAATGTCATAATTATACACTTTAAGACCTGTTATTTTTCCGTTTCAGTTTTCAACAATGCCCCGCACGAAGAAACATTCACCGTGTCGAGTCAATTCAAACCAGTCATTATCTTTAGTGAAAAACGATATATTGAACGACAACAAACCAACTTCGCCTAACAATAACAACGCATTTGAATTGTTGACGAGAAATCTCTCGTTTTCTTCGGACTTTAATAACGATTCTCTGAATAATAACGAAGACCTAGATGGCGACACTTACCAAGTACCTGTGAATAACAGCGCTGTGACGTCCTTGGCTGAAAATTATAATGAAATAGCCATTAATTCTGATGGTCAGCTTTCTACACTGCAAGGTAAAAATTAGTAGAAGTTTTTGAGCAGATACAAAAATTCCTGTCATTTTTGAAAATAATTTTAACTAAGTTTTACCTTTGTAATCGATTAAAACGAGTAAAGCAAATATTGCCAAGGGCTAACTAACTCATGTTGGTCATTAAAAAAAATTAAGAAAAAAAAAAAATCAATGGCGCTGGGAACGTTTTAGGTCTGGGCTTCAGATTTCTCTATCTGTTTAAAGATCTTTTGTGTTTTTTTAATAGGCAAGTAGGTGATCAGTCTTCTATGCCTGACATACGCCATCTACTTTTTGGGTCTAAGGCATGCTTATTTCCTCACGATGTTTTCCTTCACCGTAAAAATAATGTCAGAGAACTGTGTTTAATCCTATGAAATAATTTTTTTGTCTCTTAATACAGAATTTGTACCATTCACGGAATTGACTCTTGGTGCGGTTTTGGGGGAAGGTGAATTTGGTTCCGTATTACGAGCGGTATATTCGCCACTCGATGCGCCCGCGCAGCAAGTCGCAGTAAAGACCTTGCATTTGCAGCATACGGACTCGAATAAGAGGGAGTTTCTCGCCGAGGCGAAGCTCATGATGGCACTACGTCATCGATGTATCGTACGACTTATCGGAGTCTCGCTGGTTAGTATAAATACGTTTTCGTAACGTTTTTTAAAGTGCGCTGCCGGCCTTTACGAATTGGTACGCTCTTTTCTTGAAGGACCCTAATACGAATTGCTTTGGAAATACTTCAGTGGGCAGCTGGTTCCACATAGTGGTGGTGCGCGGCAAAAACTGCCTTAGAAAACGCTCAGTTGTGGAACGAAGTTTCATTTAAGTGTCTGTTACTTTAATGAAAGAGAAATAGTTTGTGATCTTAAACTCTTAACAGGGTCCGCCACTAGCGATGGTGCAAGAGCTGGTACCTCTAGGGTCTCTTCTGGAGTACCTCATCCGTCATCCTGAGAAGGTGTCCCCAGGGTATGAGTTAAGGCTATGGGCCTGCCAGGTGGCCGCTGGGATGCGGTACCTCGAGCAAAGACGATTTGTGCATAGAGACCTTGCAGCAAGGAATATATTGCTTGCTAGCAGGTAAGTTTATATACCAAAAAATGAATTTATAAATACCTAGGTTTCGATTTATTTTAAAACTAGTAGACTCGGCCAAGCGTTGCTGTGGCTAAGATTTTTGTTATATTACATAGTAGTAAACTATTCAAGAGAAACGGCAGAAGAACACCAATCCACCATGCTTTTTTGGTGGTTATGCCATTAAATTGTAGCTTATGTCAAACGTTGGTAATTATTTTGATAAGGATCAATACCTAGGTACGAATAAAGAGCCTTTTCTAGTGGTGATATTTTAATAAAAAAAAATTAATAAAAGGACGCTTATTGTGACGTAACTATAAAAGATAAAGACATGCTGTCGCGACATTTTTTATAGATAGTGATGTGTCCTGAAAAATTGTTGCACATCATTTTGTTCTATCATTAATAATTTTCGCAGCGCACACGATTGAAGGAAGTTTTTTGTTTATTTTTTTACACCTTGGGTTAGATTATTCAAGTTTTAGTAAGCATCCCTAATTTTTCTGAAAATGAAACATAGCCTATGTCACTCGGGAATAGTGTAGCTTGCCAACGGTGAAAGAATTTTTGAAATCGGTCCTGTAGTTCAAAACAAACAAAAAATCAAACCTTCTTTATAATATTAGTATAGATTACAATTGGTTTATACTCTTATTTTTAATTCCGTAGAATTCTGACATTTCATAAGTGTTGCTACTAAAAAAGTTCTCCACCGAAAAAGGGACAAATTTGACTTATTTGAGGGCAATTAAAAAATGCTACGTATTTTTATGTTTTACCTTCAAAAGGTAAATCTAAATATTTACTTACTCAAGTGACCTAATACAAAAATAACAAATATTTCAATATCACGAACAATATATCGGATTAACTTTAATTACTTTATTTTATTCTTTAGCTGGCATCACTGTCTACTAATTCCAGGTTTAGTAAACCTTTTAAAAAAAAAATGTTAAGGTTTGCCATCAATGACATGTCAAAAACTGATAGCTGTCAGAATTCTACGGAATTAAAAATCAGAGTATAGATTAATCTTTTTAAAATACCATTAAAATTAAATTACATATTGCACACATAAAGGTTGATTGAATTTTTATGCGGTTTTTCTGTAAATACTTATTAACAAATGTGTTTGTTCGAAAAAGGTTTTCTTAAATTCAGAAGTAGACATTTGGTACATATTCTTAGAAGTAGTACGGCGTGTAAAATTCTATACTGAACAAAGGTTGGATATGTGAGAAACAGTTTAGATCACATTTAGAAAATACCTTCAAATATTTTTTTAACATTAAAGCGAATTTTGAATTACACTTCAATATTTGGTTAATTCTAGGCACCAAGCAAAGATTAGTGATTTCGGCCTTTCGCGAGCATTGTCCGCTGACAGTTCATACTACAAAGCCAGTAGGGGTGGCAAATGGCCGATTAAGTGGTATGCGCCGGAGTCGTACAACTATGGCACCTTCAGTCACGCGAGTGACGTTTGGAGCTATGGAGTCACTTTGTGGGAGATGTTCTCTTACGGGAACCAGCCTTACGGAGATATGCGAGGAACTGAGGTGAGACAATTTTTTTTACAGAAAAGGGGCAACTCATCTGTTGTTAAGTGATACCGCCTATGGACTCGTGAGTGCTTTGCTGGACTTATAAGAATTTGTACGCTCCTTTCTTGAAGGACCCTAAGCGGAATTGGTTAAGAAATTATTTGATGGGCAATTCCACATATCGGTAGCGCGCGGCAAAAAGTGTTCAGCCGTAGAAAAATATGATTTATGATATTATTAAGCATAATCATAATTTTAATTCATTCCATGTTACTTATGGGAATTAAATCTCTAACCGTATAAATATATTACGTCTTGAATAATTGTAGCTCTCCCAAGGGCTTTAAGTACCCGCTGACTCGTGCCCACTCTGTGGTGTCAGATGTTTTCTGAAGATGATTTTACAAGCATTTAAATTTTGCATTTCTCACACGAATATAATAAAATGGCAGTGGTGATTTTATTTTAAATACATTTTTCCTTCACCCATATGTATAAGAGAAGTGTATTTTAATCGCGACGGCCTATTTTGATTAAAAGGCCGGCAAAGCACTCGCGAAATCTCTGACATTGAGTGTCTATGGGCGGCGGGGCGGTATCACTTAACATCAGGTTAGCCTCCTGCCCGTTTTTTCTTTTCTATAATATAAAATAAACGTCAACATCAACTTATTCATAAAAACTAAATTCACGATGCACGCTTTAAACTAAAAAAGGTACTCTTTCGTCTCTTTCTTTCTGTTTTGTTTTACGCTATGAAGGAAAGAGACAGATGATGATAACATGTTCTAAACTGGTATGTTTTTTAAAGAGCATGGTAGAGGTGCTGATGTATGTAATTCAGTATATACTAGAAGAAGTTAATTTATTGAAAGTATTTTTCTATTATTTGCATAGTCTGAGTGTCAAATTAATTTTTATGTTTTAAATTTATCCCTTTAGGTAATTCAATTAGTCGAAAGCGGTGAACGCCTCTCTCGTCCTGAAAACTGCCCTGACGAGATCTATCAAGTGATGTTAGACTGTTGGGCTTATACGCCCGACCTCAGACCCACATTTAGCAAACTCGTCGACGTCTTTTCTCACCACCCTGATTACGTCAACATCAGCCAGATTGCACTTGAGAACGATGACGTCACCGTCTGACAGCGGGTGAAAGTGGCGCCCCCCGAGTATAGACAAAGTACAGTGTGGTTGTCGGGTGTCGTACGTCGGGTGGCTGTGTGTTTCTGTATTGGCGAGTTCGATGATGTGGCCTATGTTTGATACCAATGACGTCACTGTCAAAAGCGCCATGTTTAATCATTGGAAAATTCTAAATTTGAATTTGTCATGCATTGAAATTATATCTGATATTAACACATGCAAGTGAAATATATTATTAATTTTTAACATCGGACTCGTGGTTATAGAAACCTGACTAAAATAAATGACTTTAAAATAAATAATGATTATTATATGATAATGGCCTAGACTAGATGACGTCCTAAATGTAGGTGAATTAGAGTCGGTGAATAAAAATAGAAATCTCAACTAGTATTTATAAGTATGGTAAGGTGTGATTATATGTGCCTGACTGTTAAAGTAAATAGTAAAATTAATGTACAAAATCTAGTTTATGGACTTCCAATGAAATATCAGTTGAGTTGGCACATAGCTAATCAAATCCCGTATACAAATTTTATACTAATGTTAGTATGCATTTTTGATGATTATTGCTTTTATAAATGAATTTAGGTGCATATTAAATATTCGTGCATTTCACGCGTTTACATACGTAAACAATACAATGCTTTTATAGTAATTTAAGTGATACCATTTGATACAATGTGTACATTCCTTTTTCGGGTAGATTATAGAGAATTATTTTATTATATGACTAATATATTAAATAAATATAAGTATGAACCTTTATGATAAAATGCCATAAAACTATATGTATTGCCGTGTTGGTTGTGTTTTGTTAATGTACAAAATTTTAATCGTAGTTACCTAAATTTTCTGTTATTAAAGAATTTATATTAAATTCTATTGTACGAGTCTGATTTAGTATAAAATATTATTTTTAATTATTTTAACAGATTATATCGTAATTTTTGTTGAAATGTGATAAACGGTATTTATGATGAATAAAATTAATTCCATATTTCTGTGTTTTATTTGTGAGTAAATAAGTGAAGAGCGCTAAATAAGAATTTATAATTCCTTTAGTCTCTCTACAGTTTCGATTTTAGATATAATTTGAGAATTATTGTCCCAACTTTGAAGCTAGATTTAGATATGGGACAAAACAAATTCAACTGATTGTTTTCTATGTATATGAGCGAAGTGCGAACCCTTTTTGTAAGCTAAAAACGGACTGAGGAGTGACAATGAAAAACGAAACGATTGTGCGCTCCGTTAGTGTGATTGGTCAATAGGATCTCTAGTGCAATACGCGTTGATACGTGATATTTGATTTTTCTTTTTTCCGCCTTGCGTCTTTTTACATTCTCAGTGGTTATTAATTAAAGCTGTGTTACAAAATATGATTTTTCTAATTGAGGTAATAGTAAAAATAAAATACAGTTCTAACAACACCTAATATATTCGGCTACAATCAGGATGATGTTATACCCTAAATCGCGCTAACAAAGTTCTTCCAACCGCTAAGGCAAGGTGCAACCTTAGTCTATGGGGCCTTAGGGCCGGCAAGTCAGTGGTGAGACTGTTAGAAGATCCTCTCTTTAGGTTGGTAGAAGACAACACATCCACACAGTGTAATCGACAAACGAGAAACATACGACATATTGTAAAAATTCTATTATTTATTGCGTTGCTCTTAAATTTCTAAATTATTACTATATAAAAAAAATCAATATGAAACGTTTATAAAACTATCCCGACGGACGACATTCATGATATGGTGGAGGTGGTGTTTCAGAGCGCTCCACATTAGTATTACCCTCCCTTCCCCTTGTTGGTTGCGAATTAAAGGGTGCACTTGGAACTGGTAATACTTGTCTTCTATATATGGGTGGAGTCTCCATGTTTGTGTGAACGACAGCGTTCCACAATAAATGGTTCCTCATATCCCCTTCCCGTCGAACTCTCCGGCGCTCTCGTCTTGATTGCGGGCGGCGACATCTCAATTGACCACAAACACGACGCAGCCACACGTATGTCGCTATAATACCTATCGCCAATCCTATTTCCAGCCCAATGACAAACGCTTGAAGGGCCGAGAAGTTTCTATCGAACTTCTGGAAAGGCGTCAAAGGCTTTGTTTCGTTACAAATACTCAAATCAATTGTCGTATTATTCGCTGTAAGATTCCATATTTCGCCGATATCTACTGGTTTTCTCTCAACATGAAGCATAGACATTATCTTTTCAGACATAGTAGGTAATTTCTTCTTGCAAAACTTCTCGTATGCTATTCCACGGGAAACGATCCATGTTTCAATGGCAATGAAATTGGCATTACACGGCCAATAATCGTTCCTTAATTCTAGTCTGTTTAGTTTTCTTAAAGGTCGCAAAACATCTAAACTTAAGGTAACCAAGTAATTTTCACTTATATCTAACTTCTTAAGATTGGGCAGCCTCGTAAATAGACGATCTGGTAAAGATTTTATTCGACAGCTATTGAGATTAAGGACCTGAAAGAAAGCATTCGTTGTAAATAGGAATTACTACAAAATACTTAGGGAAATGTTGATAAAAAGGCTGATAACGAAAAATGGGTATAAAGATTATCATAGGCTATATACACTCCTTCTTTTATTCAGCACATGGTTATAAAAATAGTATTATAAATATCGTACCTGTAATTTATTGTGCATAATTAAGGGTTCGTTTTTCAACGTCTCTAAAATATTAGACGATAGGTCGAGTATATCCAACTGAGGTGTGTCCCAGAATATATCAGAAGGGAAGTATCTTATTCGGTTGTTGCTCAGGTTTAAATCTACGAGCTGATCTAGCCCGGAAAAGGCGTGTAGACCAATCCAAAATATCTGATTGTATGACAGGTCTAAAACTTGAATTGACGTGTATCCCAGCTCCTGAAACCATAAAGTCTTAAATATTTTACACACTCCTGAATTGCGGTTGTATTATTATAAGGGGTTATGATTGTTTAATAATTCAAGTAGGAGGGTCTTTATTCAATATTAGATGTATATTTGTGGATATTCATTTGTTATCTTAACTTTATATACGTATTTGGTATCTTGTTTCACAAGAGAAAAATATATATGGTAAAACATTGTTTCGATTTCGAGAACATACATGAATTGATTAGTCATTTATTTGATGTCTTTATTAACAGTTGCACATTTTCCTTATAATTGTTACGTATGACTGTCTTCTTACTATGGTGATAGAATTAAATATTCATTGTTACCCTATTTTCTGCACTTTATATTAATCTTACCTTAAAACAAAAATTATCCAGTTCACTAATAACATTGCGACTCAGGCTATAAACTTGCACTTGTTTTGGCACACCCACTGCAACACTTACAATATTTTGATCGACACAACTTGCTTTGTTTAACCCATTTTCTGTATCACAATCACACTGCTTTGGACATGAAACACACAAAGTACTATCCAATGATAAAATTACTATAAATAACAAAAGCAACATTTTGATGCGTCTTTAAGCAGTGCATTATAAAATGGTTATGATCTCGAATTGCAGTGACGCCTACATACGTAAAGTAGAACACTGTGCAAACTGATAAGTATTGTTGTGATTAGATAAACGTAATCATTATATACTTGTATTGGTCAGTGTTTTATAAATAAAAAATACCAAATAGTTAATAAAAAAAATATTATTTGAAAGAAAAAAGTAGATCTTCTCTTTTAATCGTTTTTTTTATGTGTGTTAAGATTACAACATAAAATTAATTTAAGTGTAAAAGTAAAGTACAGTACAGATATCGGCAAACATCTTGAACATTAAACAGGGAGTGGGGAAAAGTTTTGCGCAGCGCGGGACACAAACGTCAACTGATTTACCAATCACGCGATCGACACGTCACTCTCCCGCCGCCGAACACCACCGCCCCCCTCCCAGTGATACCTAAAAATCGCTTCTGCGCAGGCATGGACATTTGTTCAAGATGTTTGCCGGTATCTGTACATTTTAATTTTGAAACATAGTGCGTACTACTTGTGTAAACCAAACAATATTATTGATAACTTCAAATCTATATGGAAGATTAAATAAATAGAAGAACAAAGGCCATTCTTATGGCTTATGTATAGAAATTAAAACTCCGTAAACTTACAAATGTTTTTATTTATTGAACTATTGTAGTTAAAACCTCAGTATTTGTTTCACAATAGTTCAGAGCACGCACCAATTGTCGGGAACTGCATTGGATTGCATGATTTTAACTTTTGTTTAAAAAAGGTTTTATTACAAGTCCATACGTGTAGGACATTTTAAAAAGGCTTTCGACGGAATAATTTCATATTTAGTTTAAAAGTTATGTACGTAATATTATAAAATTATTGCTTCTGACTGCGCCTTGGTTGTGGATAATAAAATAATACAGAAGTAGTCATATTCGATTATTTTGACATGGTTGATGTTTAATTAAAATTAAAGTAGGCAAATAATATTAGTTACCCAATAAAAATAAATTAAAACCTAGTAAGCGGAAAATAAAAGAATGTTTATAATGCAATAATTTAAATCGAGCTTTGATAAACACTTTTCTATAGATACGAAAATATTACTTTATTAACGAAAGTATTAAGTGCTTTACAGCAGCCAGTTAGCAAAAATTCACTTTCATTTAAATGTGTAGTATTGAGTTAGAAACACTTATATTGTAAATCTAATCCACATGAATAAAATAATAAAATGCAATATATTTTGGTGGAAAACTTCTTTATTTATAAAAACAAATAACCCTTAACCTAATAATATAGAGTTGTTTCTATTTTGTGAGTTAGGGGGGGTAACACCTCTTCATGGTATAGTCTATGCTCTGAATAGCGTTTCTAACTTCATACAGTGAGCCACTGAATCCATCAAATATTATTGCTAATTTGTCAACTGCCAGAGCCTGTAACAGTATTTAAATTATGTATTGTTTTTTCTTTATTTATTAATTATATAGTTTAAATCTTATATGGACGTGGAAATTCTGCAACGGTTTATCTATGCCTGTAACTTTACTAGACAATTTAATTATTTATTTATTTACACTTTGTTACCTTATACAAAAACATAAAAAAGTAGGTTACATAAGTTATTACCCAACGGGCGGCCTTATAGCTAGCAAGCGATTTTTCTCTCTTCTACTTATTATAAAATTCTACCAAATTTTTGTACATATAGAAATTGGAATTGAAAATAACTTATGCACGTTAATATGACTTGCTTGGTTAACAATATACATATATTTTATTTTATAAACAAGCTGTAAAACTTTTGTTTTTGATTAAAATCAAAATCAATTGATTCAATTGCTTATGTTTAAGTCATGGGCAAGATTCTGAGAAGAGATTTATAAATATCATATATTATTCAACCTGTGTTAAGGACGCTTCTGCGATTTGTTCCATTGCTTCAGATTTTTTTAATGACTCTTGACCTATATGAGTAAGAGCTTCTGCCTGTTTTGCCATTGCATCAATCTATAAGAAAAATTTATCATTCAGGATGACAATTTGCAAACAAAAATAACTTAATACTTTTCAATTTCAAGTTTATATATATTTATTGCTGTAGTTGTTTCAGCACTTATTTTTAGTTAAAAATATAAAATATCTTACATACCATTGTACCCATTAGCTTCCAGCTTTTTTCTTCACAATCATTAGTAACCATTCTATCATCATTGGGAACCTCATATGCATCAACAGAATCAACAGAATTGTCTTCTCCATTACAAGGCTTGTTCATTATTACTTTATTATTTCCTATAATAATCCTTTTCTTATTAAGATATATAAGCTATGAAAATAAGCAATATTTTTATAAATAAACAGCAACAAGTTTTTTAATCATTTCCCAAGTCTTATTTGTGAGTAAGGAATGATTCAGTTTTCGTTAGATGCACTAATTAAAATAATGGAAATGTATGATTTGGATATTGAAAATGAAATTGGTTATCCATTTATTGCAAGGCAATTATATTTTTGTTCATCTGGGCTTTCTTAAGAGAAAGTTCAGACTTGGCTATGGCTTAGTCCATATTATTTATCACAATTGTCAAAAGCACAGCATTTTATTCACCAACTTTAAAAACTCAAAGGTGAGACATAATTTTTTGTGAATTAGTGTATAAAGATTGTCCATATGGATTTTGTTAGTAAAAAAAATATATTTCTAAATTATCCCGACTAGAACAGACATACACACATAGGTAGCTGTTGTAATAATGCTATAAGAACTATAATATGTTTTATATTATAATATAAAAGTGTCTTATAATTTTTAACAACAGATGAAGGTCAGCTTCTTATCAGTATAAGAATGTATACTCACTTCTCATTTGATGTAATTTTATTATCCTTTTATCAACTGATGTAAGGTTTAGTCGAACTTTCCCTTGCTTTATTGATCTGCTTTTTACTAGAACATTTCTTCTTTTATCTTGCCAATACTTTAACAAATAAGAACAATACATTTTAATATAAATATCTAAAATCACATTCAAAAGATTTATTGATATTTTATATATATGTATATAAAATATCAATTTGAATCAATAAATAAGTTACCTCACTTATAAAAACAAATTTACCTTCATCCAGGCACTAGCACTTTTACGTGCCCCATAAATCGAATTTACAGTTTCAGTTAGCTCTTCCCACATTTTTCTAATCCTATGAAACCCTGCATTTCCATTTCTCAGTTCCTGCCAAGCCATTTCTGGATGCTGTTCTAAAAAACTGAGCACTACTTTTACTTGAGCTGGTGTTGGCCGTAATCTCTAGAATTTTTAAGTAATGTACATACTTAACAATTTAAGTGAAAGTTTACTCTACAATTTATATTAATGTGTTGTGACAATATCTACTAGCTAATTATTACCTTTATATTCTATCTTGCCTATTATGAGATATGTCCTGAACTCTTAGCAACTAGCAAGATATGCACTGTGCAATAACTTACTTGCTTCGTAGAATTTGGGTTCATTTTTTTAATACCATCATTATTGTTGGACGACTACAGTTTTTACTTTTTATATTGGAGAATGGAGGGCCTAACGGTTTTGAAATTGCCGTACCTGTATTAAAAATATCTATTCCAGAAGGAATAACGCCACAAAAGACATTTTTACACCCTAATAAGATCTTTCTGTATAATGTGTGCACTATACATAGGTAAAATGCAAAATACTATTACAACTAGCTAAAAATAGCAACTCACCATTTTTACTTGAGTCGTTTAAGATTAAGTATTAGAAGTTGAAACACGAAATAAAAAAATCGAAAAAACAGTGTTATAGAAATTAAATTAATTTATTATTTTTTTGATACAAGTTTATTAGCATTTAGCAAGTCAAGAGTATCAGTATATTATCTATGGCCGAGGTTCAGTGGACAGATTAAGAATTGACGAATTGATTTATTTATTATCTCGATACTCGGTAAAATATGTCGGATATTACCTGGTGAGCACGGGCTGTGTGCTAAATAAATTTACAGTTCAATTATAATAAATATGAAACTATATTTTTCTAGTTAGTATTATAATATATACATGTACTAATAAATCAGGTTACCTGTGAAAATGTGTGGAAATACTTCATTCTAGTTGGATCAAAAATTAACATTCGAATTTCGAACGATGATTTGAATTAACACTTCATTTAATAAATATACTTATAGAAGTTTTTTATACTTAAATACTAGCAACATAGATGATTTCCGAAATTAGAAACCTGCTATTGAAATGTATAAAAGAAAACTATTCCGTATCGTTTGCATGGGTTCCTGGTCACTGTGGAATATCTGGAAACGAGAAAGCCGATCGTATAGCCAATGAGGCGGTGCAGAGTGGGGGTTGGGTGTTAAATACCACCGCACTTTTTGACGATACTAATTATCTAGGAGTGTCCGGGGGACCTTCATTGGAACACCTCCAAGTGAGTTTTGCTCCGGAAACGCGTCTAAATATTTTTATAAAAAATTTAAAGTTTTGTGTAATGTATTAAAATTTGTAAACAATCCGCCATTTTCTACTTTTCTATTGGTTATAAGTGATGTGACGTTCACTTAAAAAAATCGTGTTTTTAATTTATCGATTGTTAATAATCGTTTTATTTATTTATCGATTATTTCCTCATTTTTGAAATTTAAAGTTATAGAATAATCAACATTGAAATTAACCTAATTTCGTGTTGATAGATTATAGGGTTCCGAATTTTTTTGAAATTATCGATACCTACTCGTCTGTATTTTCTAATTAGTACTTGTATTTCATTGTTTGCAACTTTCTATATTATTTAATTTTTACTAGAATAAAGTGTTTACTTTAATATCCAAAAAGTACCCAAAACCGAATCAGAGCACCCCACTATCCACGTGGTCTTGTCTGTCTTACCCCTAGAGTGTATATAAATAATCGGAGGCGCGGAGGAAGAGGCTGCATTTCCCGTAGCGCCGGAGCTGTCCACAAAAACAAATATTATTTAGATTGGTTAGGTTAGAGTTAGTATATGAATATTTGGTCGCCGAAGGCGACCAGGACGCCGAGAAGCCGAGGCTTGAATAAACAATTACTATTTAGATCGGAGCTGTCCACAAAAAAAAATATTATTTAGATTGGTTAGGTTAGAGTTAGTATATGAATATTTGGTCGCCGAAGGCGACCAGGACGCCGAGAAGCCGAGGCTTGAATAAACAATTACTATTTAGATCGGAGCTGTCCACAAAAACAAATATTATTTAGATTGGTTAGGTTAGAGTTAGTATATGAATATTTGGTCGCCGAATTTTCAATTATTTTTAATATTAAAATCGAATACAAAAATCGATTTTCACTTTAAAAAAATCGATTATTTTTCACATCCCTATTAATTTTATAAACTTAATCGGCCATTTTGAATGTGGTTTATGCTAGACTAGCGGTAATTAGTTTTACAGTGCAAAGTTTACTTTATAAATCTTTATAAAATTTTTGACGCGTTTCCGGAGCAAAACTCACTTGGAGGTGTTCCAATGAAGGTCCTCCGAGACTCCTAAATAATTAGTATCGTCAAAAAAG
Organism: Pieris macdunnoughi; assembly: GCA_905332375.1. Lineage (NCBI taxonomy): Eukaryota > Metazoa > Arthropoda > Insecta > Lepidoptera > Pieridae > Pieris > Pieris macdunnoughi. The sequence continues at coordinate 6,635,429 of CAJOBZ010000005.1, read as the reverse complement.
TGCGATGGTATTCAAAACTGTTACCATTCCTGGACTGAATCTTGGGGTCAGGATAATTCAAAAGGTCGCCATTATCGTACTATTCAACCTTCTATAACCATTAAGCCCTGGTTTTGGAGACTGAGATTCGGAAAAAAAGTTACAACAATACTGTCTCGTATGCGACTGGGACACGTCCGCACCCCAGCTCATCTTATTAAGCTAAATATTAATGACAGCCCTACGTGCGATTGCGGATATGATGTAGGTGATTTAAATGACATCATGTTTATTTGTTCTCGACGCGACCGGTCGGCTCTTTTCGAAGTTCTCATTTCCCTTCAAATTCCTTTCCCTTCATCCATATCATGTTTACTTTCAACATGGGACCCACATGTATATAAACTTTTAGCAGCTTTTATCTTAAGTAATGATATAAAAATTTAGACAATATGAACGTAAATATAAATATATGTAAATATCTTTTCTTACACTCCTTTTTTATCTAGCTTTATAAGAATTGATCTTTTATTTTATAGATTAATTATTTTCCATTCCTAAATTCCGTTCCACCCGATATTTTTTTTTTTTACCCGTTTCCCTGTTTTGACCCTGGGCCACAATGCACAAACCGTGCGGGCCATAAAAAAAAACTTATTCTATGGTTCCAAGCACATGGAATGTCAGTATGTCACCAGTGTGACCAGATTTAGTAGATTTCTACTTTTTTGGTAGATTTTGAGGTACAGTCAACAGAATTTAGTATGTAAAAATTATTTGGTATATTTTAGTAGAATTCACGCTTTTCAGTTATTCTGGTCCTTTTTTTGGCATATCGAATAAAAGCGAGGTATTCCTCTTTCATCGATTGGATTATAACTATTTATTGTTTATTCTTTTCGTTACCATTCGTGCCGTGAGCATAGAGTGTGATGTGGGAATTCCTTTATTGAGAATTTATATAATCGAGTTTAAACTGAAACATAAATATACACAAGGATATCGCAATGAATAGGAGCAAGATCCCTTATTTAAAGTTGGTTATGTAAAATATCTACAAAATTTTACGTTATTTTTCAAAGTGATCAGACCCTTATTCATAAAATTGAAACAGACATACAAAACATGATGAGTTCCATTTTGAGTTGCTTTATGAAGATAAATTAAATATAAAAACTACTCCGCTTCAGTCAATAGATCTGACAGATGTATGTTCAAGTTAATGGACACAAAATTGCTTTATGACAATGTTACCCAACATAAAGGCGAAAAATCTTTACTTTAAGTATCATTTTATACATTTTTGTTTAATTATATTTTTATTAAGAATTGAATTTAAAAAAAAAACTTGGTTTCTTTTAAATTAAATTCTTATTTTTATTATTCTATCGTTTTATCAAGAAAACATTCATGTTTTACGTTGTAACACAACAGCAAAAAAATATAATAGATTTTCTTGTTCCTTTCGGTAGAATTCAGTAGTTTTTAACCTCCACAAGCAGTAGATTCGTCAATTAAAATCTGGTCACACTGTATGTCACTCATAAGTCAGTCATAACTCATATGTGTAACACTGAACACATTTGTTTTGAAATATCGAGTACTCCGTTGATACGACTTTAGACTTCCTATTTGGTTATTTATTATGGCATTGTAGCACATTTAACATTAAACACTATCTTGAGTGTTATAAACATGTCCGGCTTAAACTCTTTATTTGACTGTTTCGAAGAGCCATCTTCTAATGAAATATGCTTACAAGTTCCTAATGTTGACAATGTGGAGACATCGTAAGTATTTTTACCTAACCTTTTACTTCTAAGTTATAAGTAAACGTTACCGATATCGCGGTATTCTTTCTATAGTTACATAAATTTTATTGTTACACTGTACTCTCTATGTAAACACCTTATTTTGTTATAGAAAAGATGAAAAAATTCAAAAAAAGAGAGCTCACGAACAAGTGGAATATGCTGATACAGAAGTTCAACCAGAGGATAATAAGAAACTTAAACCTGATGAAGATGAGAGTGATTTATTAGCAGATCTGAAGTAAGTACTGACAATATGTATCAAATATCATAAGTAATTAGACTACTTTAAACAAAATAACAAAACTAGCAGGTATATCGTTAGAGATACACATTTCTGTTTTAGTGACAATTAAAAAGTAATTATTATATTGTTAGTAAGTTTTAATTCCTTTATAATTCTTAGAAACACATAAGTGTAGGAATAACTTAAAATAATTTTAAATTTATATCTTTTTATTTCAGCTTAGATTTAGCTAATTCTCGAATAGTCATTCACACCCTTGAAACACATGAAGGTTGCACTCATGAAGTAGCAGTGCCTCCAAATCATGAATATTTACCCCTGGTTCCATTATCTGGTACTCCAGTAAAACAGTATAGTTTCATATTGGATCCATTTCAAAAGGAAGCTATTATGTGCATTGACAATCTGCAGTCGGTACTTGTTTCTGCACACACATCAGCTGGAAAAACAGTTGTTGCTGAGTAAGATTTATTTATTTTTGTCAATACATATTAACACTATTTTTTTTTAAATTGATAGTCAAATGTGAAACTCAATAAATGCTCAATAAATAAATAAATAAATAAATCTAAAATATTATTTTTAAATATATTCCAACTCCTATGTAAAGTTGATATATACTGTTTCAGTACAAATATTTGTATACTATTCGACTGATTTAAAAATTATTTTACACATCTGTTGTGAAAAGCCCTCCGGCCTGGGCTTTAAAAGTTATTTTATTATTACTAAAAATTTATATTGTCACTTAAAAGATTAATATGTATTTTTAAATCCAGTGTAAATGGAATAATATAACAATAAGCCATTAATATGTTTATAGGTATGCCATAGCATTATCCCTGAAGAAAAAACAAAGAGTTATATACACAACACCCATAAAAGCTTTATCAAATCAGAAATACAGAGAGTTTTCAGAGGAATTTATTGATGTTGGTTTAATTACTGGAGATGTTACTATTAATCCTACTGCATCCTGTCTTATTATGACTACTGAGGTACACACTAGTTAAATTTACAACTGATTCAAAGAAATTGATTTAACTAATATTTTATTAGGAATTATAGATTTACTTGATATTATTACTATTATATCACTTATTACTGGCACTTAAATAAAAGATGGACCATCTGGAATATTGTAATTTTTTAATCTGTGACATTGTCACACATAATTGAAATATTTTTTTTATAGTAAAAGTAGATACTAAGTATTGTCATTTGGCATTTTTTTGATAAGATTTGTTTTAACTACAGATTTTGCGGAATATGTTATACAGAGGATCAGAAATCATGCGTGAGGTTGGTTGGGTTGTGTTTGATGAAATTCACTACATGAGGGATAAAGAAAGAGGTGTTGTATGGGAAGGTAAGTTGAAAATATAAATGTATGACTATCTAAGTAAGTATACTGTGTACATTTTAAGGTGTTCAAACAATTTTAGTTACAATTTCTCCTAGTATACAAATTATTGAGCAGTTAAAAATGATCTCTAGTTAATAGTGTTGTTAACCATGTGAAGAACTCAACACTTTATTTCTATACAGGCTACCTGGATTTTGTTTCTTACATTATTTAAATATTCTTAATTTCTAATTGAAGTTATATTATTTATTTCAGAAACTTTGATTCTTCTCCCCGACAATGTTCACTACGTGTTTCTATCTGCTACTATCCCCAACGCACGTCAATTCGCTGAATGGGTGTGTCGTCTCCATTCGCAACCCTGTCACGTGGTCTACACCGAATATCGGCCCACCCCTCTACAACATTATATATTCCCAGCTGGAGGTGACGGAATCCATCTAGTTGTTGATGAGAAGGTAGGCAAATTCATTCTTATAACTATTTTTTAATTTTTTTACCAAAATTACAGTGCAATGTATATATGTGACAATGTATATTAGCTTATTAGTGTCTTATCAGAAATTATGTCCTTAGCTATTTTCCACTGGTATTTTGGGAACCCTTTTGGGTGTAAACTTTACCAATCCTTTAGAAATAAAAATTCCCGCTTAAGGAACAAATAAAAACGATAAAATCCAGAAAATATTACGCAGTTGATAGGTTAAATTTCCAGCCATAATGTATTGATAGCCGTTGCCTCATACAAAATGCTTTAATCACTTTTACAGGGTCAATTCAAAGAAGGTAATTTCAACACAGCCATGACAGTTCTAAGTAACGCCGGAGATGCGGGTAAGGGTGACCAGCGCGGGCGTCGCGGAGGCTTCAAAGGGGGAAATAATACGAATATTTTTAATATCGTCAAGATGATAATGGAGAGGAACTTTGCCCCAGTAATCATATTCAGCTTCAGTAAGAAGGATTGTGAGCTGTATGCAATGCAAATGGCGAAATTGGACTTTAATACTAGTAAGTACAGCGATTTTATTTTAATTTTAATCACAGTTCTCCGATGTCAATTAAAGTTTTTTTTATAAATTTTTACGATATAAACAGGAATGTATTAGTTTTTTCAAACCTCGATGTTTTAAAAACTGGTTTCTCTCTTAGAGTTAAAATTAATCATAGCGCAAAAATCACCGAAACCAAATAATACTAGCAAAAATACAATTCTATACAATTAAGTACGCGATCCAATGATTTTTTTAAAGGGCATTCAGAATCTGAATCAAGGTTAAGAATGAGTATATCAAAAACGTAGTGGTTTTTGACATAGGGCGACAGTTTGCGCTGAGTTTTTGCTTGTTTAAATCTCAATCTTACTCTAATCATTTGTTATTTTCCTTTTATTACTAATTAGATGTGTGAAATTTAAAAGAAAAATCACTAGTGATTTTTTTAGGTTACTAATTCAATTCTTTCATTACCAAATTTTTCTTGTTTATAAGTTTATGTATTTTCTTAGTTGAAGAAAAGAAACTGGTTGATGAGGTATTCAATAATGCAATGGATGTGTTATCTGAGGAGGATAGGAAACTGCCGCAAGTTGAGAATGTCATTCCGTTACTGAGACGCGGTATTGGAATACATCACGGTGGTCTTCTGCCCATACTTAAGGAGACCATTGAGATTCTATTCGGATTAGGACTTATTAAGGTATGTTTTAAGCCTAGTAGTGTGTTTATTTTTTCAAGAACACAAAAATTATTCTCCCTGTTCAATCTTTTATTTAATAATTAAAAATATTGTACTCGTCTCCGTGTATAAATCGCACTCATTATATGGACGAAATTATTAAATATATAACAAAAAAAAGAGTGTGTGTACTTATGTATACGCGTTAGGAGTTATACTTCTTTGGCGTATGGAAATAATGTAATAATTTTTAAATAACCATGTAACTAAATTATACATACCGACAATTAACCTCAAATCTATAAATGCACTCAAAACAGTTTATTCAAATCAGTTTTGTCACTAATATTCAATATATATAGATATACTAATAAATAATAAATTATTAGTAAATACTATCACCGTCGTATATGAAATTGATTTAATAAAAACACCAAAATAATATTTATTTATTCACACTGTTTAATTGTACTGTTAAAACACGTGTTCTAAATATAAAAATACTAGAATATACAACTTGAACATAGTTATTATCGATTTTTATGCCACCTAGAACTAACTTTACGACGTAGAATTTAGGTGTCGGTGTGCGCGCGATCCGTAAAAATTCACTCTCATCAATTTTCTCCATCGCGCCAAAAGAAGTATAACTTCAAAAAAAAATTAAACGAAATTCATAAACAGACGCAGATCTCTTTAACGAAAAATCTAAGTCGAAAAGATATGACGATAATTATAAGAGCTATAAATAAACTACTTATTGCCCTAAACAGAACAATTTTCGCGGTAGTTTTAAATACAATTAAACGAAATGCTGGAACAAACTGCCACCTCCAATCCGCGGCATTCAAGGCATTTAGGTCTTTCAAAATAAAACCTAAAAGTTATCGTTTGGAATGTCAGCCGGCTGGGTTGGGAATTTATTTGAATTGCATATTTTATTTTCTTCGTGTGTTTGTGTTTGTAAATAGATTTTTTTTCAAATTCTGTGTTTAAATAATTTTATTTCTATTGTTAAAATATTTGTTTTTTTTTTCAGTGTATATAGCTTAATCCAAGATAGTATTCACGATAGTCCGCTGAAAGTTAGTTTTGCTGGTGACAGTAACTTAAAGCTGAGTTAGCCTATTTATGATTAAAGTGATTTTATATATGTATGTGTGCTTTAATCAAAGAAACATTTTTTTTCTCTCTTTTCTAATTAGAGATCTCTTTCAGGCACTATTTGCGACGGAGACCTTCGCTATGGGCCTCAACATGCCGGCGAGGACCGTTGTTTTCACCAATTGTCAGAAATTCGATGGCAAAGATTTCAGATTTGTAAGTTACATTTATTTATTTCAATTTATGTGTTTAACTCTAGCGCTGACCGTTATTGCGCAGAAGTAAAAAACAAGGTACCTGAGGGGGGCTAGCGGAATGAAGAGCGGGCGCGCGTAGCGTCGATTGGCTCTCCAGTCGCATTCCGTCCCCCGCACCGATACGACGCCCCGTGCACATCCCGTGTACAGTCGCGTCATTAATATTATTGTTACTGTTGTTACGTTTTGTTGTTTTTTGTTACGTTTGAATTTGTTAGTGTTTTGTTGTTTGTTTTTAAGTTTGTTTGTGACTTTAAAGTGAATATGCCTAGAACCAATACTGTTTTGAAAAGACAAGCCAGGAAAGTGGTTTATGACGTGAATTGTTTTTTAAAAAGGGAATCTAACGAATTAATTGATTCTTTGAAACAAATCCAAAGTGAGATTGAAGGCGTGATACCGTTCTCTGATTCAGATTAATAAAAGATTACAAATTAAAAGATAATGTTTTTGGAAATACGTTCTATGTACAGACACTTATTTACGGTCTTATTATATCTTATAGATAGGTAATATTACATGCGCGACAGTAATCATGCGCAGCAGCTATCCTTCACATTTCGTTCAGCTTAATATCGTTATTTAGGTAATCATTTATCAAAGTGGCATATAATGTATTGCGTGCGCGACAGTACACATGCGCAGCAATCCCCTCCACGTATCGGCCAGCGCTAGACTTACGTACCGCTGCCTATATCTATGGTTTATATCTGCTATTATAAACATGTGTGTAGACACATGTGCGTGCTTTATTTTATAGCATGTGGGCTAAATTTCGTAACGGGCTCTTTAATAAAATATCAAAAATAATTTGAAATTGTTTGTTTATGACTAGTTTTTTAATACTCTTAAGTACTGGATTTTAAAATTTCCCCAAAACGCCTCCCTAGACAAGATGGCGTACGATGCGTGTAAACACGTAAACAAACGTCAAATTTTACGTATTAATATTAAATTACATATTGTTATTATATATTATATTTATGTAATATTATAAATCAAGTTCAGTCTACGACAAAATTCTCCTCTCCAACTCCATTAGCGAATACATCTTACTTATAAGGATACTACTTAATTGTCCATTCGATAAGTCTGATCGTTTTGTGTGATGTGACTGATTAGTGAAAAACAATTTTTTTAAATGCATATTTTTTAATAATGTTACAAGTTATTTTAGTTAATTATACTTTTCCAAGCGAGATTATACGGATTACTCTAAGAGAGACTTTATTTTTGAACAGTCAAACAGCCTATATCCACAGCTATATAGCAACTTAGAGATCAGTCTAAGTGTCATCAAAATCGTTAAGTTTTAGAGACGGCCACACATGTATAAAAATGACATATTTTAATTTATTTGTATTTACTTTTATTTGATTAGATGTAACTTTGACACTATTTCGAAAATGCTTAAAACATGTACCACATACCACGGAATAATTGTAATCTAGTTACCCATAAAAGGGGCTCTTGGGGGGGGTCTACTTTGGAGACTAGCGTTAGATCAATTTTGTCACAACCTTATTTCTGTCATAAATATTTTTTTATTATTATTAATTATCTAATTGAGGTGTTTAAACATATAAGTTAATGCTGTTCCAGATAACATCAGGCGAGTATATTCAAATGTCTGGACGTGCTGGGCGTCGAGGATTGGACGACAAGGGGATTGTTATTTTGATGATTGACCAAAAAGTGGCTCCTAACACAGTAAAGTCCATGGTTCAGGGTAAAGCGGATCCTATTAATTCGGCCTTCCACCTCACTTATAATATGGTAATTTTTAAAATACTACTAAAAATTTGTTACATAAAAATCTTTACATAGTTTATATTATGAAAATAATATCTCTGAAACAAGTCACCCAGTTTTAATTTTAGGAAGAATCAAAATATAATTTACTGAAATATATACATTTGAAAGTTAATTAATATAAATCATAAATTATCATTTATTTATATTATATTTATAGATCTGGCAATAAACTCTCCGTCACTAAATCGCCAAGTTTTTCTTATACAAAACGATTGTAAGGCTAAGTTATGCTTCTAATCATATACTGTATTAAATTAATATTTAAAACTATTCTTAATAATTATATTAAGAAATTGAAATCGAAATTTCAGGTGTTAAATCTATTGCGAGTGGAAGAAATAAATCCCGAATATATGTTGGAGAGAAGTTTCTTCCAGTTTCAAAATCAGGCCGCTATTCCAGATATTATAGAGAGTGAGTTAAATTTCGTTTCGTTAGAAATTCTACTAAATTTTGTATGAAATTTATTTGTATTATGTTTGGTATATACCGTCCGTACCTTATGTATATGTCACCGTAAAATTGTAAACACCGTTAGATTGTAATCTATCTCGCGAGATTGTGAACTGTCGAAAGATTGTAAACCTCAACGTACTTATAATAATACGTTAAATTGTAAACAGTAGGTTCAGGTTCACAATCTTTCAACAGTTCACAATCTCGCGAGATAGATTACAATCTAACGGTGTTTACAATTTTACGGTGACATATACACCTGAAATCTCGCTATAAACTCCTGGGCAGCAGTTCTAGGCAAAAAAAATATTAACTAAACTATTTATAATATAGTGTATTTCTTAAATATTGAAAGATAATAATTATTGTAGGTATTTTTTTAAGTTAGGTTGGCCTAGTCCTACTGGCTTAAACGTGCGACTCGTGTGATGTCGTATGTCTGACCCATGGACTTTTCATTCTAAGTGCGGATTTAATACTCGCTAGTACGGTGAAGGAAAACATCGTGAGGAAACCTAAGCAACTTGAGGTATGCCACCTTAGACTCAAAAAGTCGACGGCGAGTGTCAGGCACTGAAGGCATTTTTTTGTAATAGTATTACTTGTCTATTATAAAATTAAACAAGCAGAAAATTGAGGTCAAGGACCAAGGGTTCTAGCGCGATAGGGTTTTTTATATATATTCCTTTTAACCCAAAACAATTCCCCCTTCAAGACTTAGCAAGACCTACGCCCGTACTCTGTATCCAATTCGTTCGATGTAATTCCTAATATCCGTAGCGCTGATATTGCAACTGCGGAATCGCACACAAAGAGTCATTTTTGGAATCTCGATCGCTGTCGGATGATTCCAAAAACAATAATTGTTTCGTATTTAGCACAGATAATCAGATAAACACGTGTTATACTTCACTGACAATCAATTATAATTTCAGAGGTTAAAACAAAACAGAAGGAATATGATGCGTTAGGCATAGAGCAGGAACACTCTATAGCGTCGTATTGTGCTCTTCGTTCACAATTAGACCTTTTGGGAGCTCAATTCCGCTCTTTTATTACACGTCCTGAATACCTTAAGCCATTCCTACAGCCCGGACGACTTGTTAAGGTAATTACTTAAACTGGGTTTTTAGTTATTTTCTAATTAAACAGCTTAAACTTTGGTTCCTTAGTTTTTGAGTTTCTGATTTCACATTATTAAAGTTTAGATTAAGATTCATTTTTGAATGTGTCAATGTTATGTGTTTCAGTTTCTCAGAAATTTGTAGACAAATATATTTCGATATTAATATGTATGTTTGTTCTTCAGCACATGTGCTAGAAAGATCAATCACCATTCTAACAATACAAATCAAATTGATAACGCCCTTTTATCGTCGCTTAATCTTCTTCTAATATATAAAATTCTCGTGTCACAATGTTCGTTCCCGTACTCCTCCCAAACGGCTCGACTGATTCGTATGAAGTTTTTTATGCGTATTCAGTTAGTCTGAGAATCGGCAGTAGTAGTAATCTATCTTTCAAACCCTTAAGTGATAAGGGGTGTCCACCCCAAAATTTTTGTTGTTATATTTTAGACAATTTTTTTAGTTTTTTATGATACAGCATACAAAAATACAAACAACCCCTAATTTTCACCCCTCTACGATCAACCCCTATTTTTTATTATAGGAGATAGTTATTTTAATTGAACTAAAAAAATGTTTCCTATACATAATATACATGGCAAAACAACGTTTGCCAGGTCAGATAGTTATTTATAAAAGTCAGCTGTATCTTATATAGATAAATTATTTTAATTATTATTTTGAAAGTGGGATTTAAAAATATTTTGAAAAGGATTCGCCTGTATAGTTCACGAATGATGTTTTATAAACATCCACAAAATTCTGCCAAGTGAAACGAATGAACAAAAACATACACTAAACAAATATTTTTTTAGATAAAAACCGAAAAATACGAATATGACTGGGGAATTATAGTGAACTTTAGGCACAAAACAAAAGGGAAAAAGGGGAAACACGAGAATCCCTTAACCGCTGAAACAGTCATATTAGTAGATACGCTGTTACACGTAAAGAAATCAAGTGGAGACGATCCAGACACTAATGTACCATGTCCACCTGGTGAGGTTAGTTCTACAGATTACATACTTTTTGAAGTGAAACTTCTTTATCGGGGTTGGAAAAAAATTTAGTGTAACATTTTTGCGTTACGCGTCACATTTTTCCGTTACGCGCCATGTTGCTTTTTTAAGTCAAACTTCTTTATCGGCGTTAAAATATGACATATAGTATGTTTTTGACTTTGAAGTTTGACAACCGATTACATTTTCGAAGTCAAACTTCTTTATCGGCGTTAAAATATGACATATAGTATGTTTTTGACTTTGAAGTTTGACAACGGATTACATTTTCGACTTGAAATTTGCTAATCGCAATTTGCAGCAATTAATTTGTAAATTGTATGCTAGGCAGTGTATCAAAATTTACTGTGTTTAAAGAAATAGTTTCTAATAAGGTCATAAAGAAGTTTCACTTCTTACGTGTGTACACCTAGTACACGCACACATTTTATTTTTTAATTTGTTAATACTAGATAGTTTTTTTGTCGTTTTTACCCTATCACTGGCTTCAATATTTAGGTATGGGCCTCAGATTTTCTGTACTTGTTTTGTGATATTTTTTTGAAGTGAAACTTCTTTAGGCGCATGAGGGTAAATTTTTACGAAACGTCACGAAGATGTTAACGTTTTTGTCGAAGAAAAGGGAGAGAGCTATTGAGACTTGAACACCGGTGGTGATTTTAAATTTTAGTTCTGGTTGTTTTAGACCAGTCAGTCAAGACAATTAATTCATAATAATTCCAAAAGTTTTCAAATTTTGATGTAAGGTCGGGAGTGGTATTAAAACAAACTATAAAATTTTGCAACCTGCTCTGCGGTCCGGAACATTGTTAAAAATAAGTTTTGGTCGTGAAAAAAATTCCAAAAGTTCTGCAAACTTGGGGAAGTTTTCGATATAATATTTCATATCACGTATAAAATTTGCAACCAACCTAAGTGTACGGAACATTTTTTGTTATTAAAAATTAATGTTTTTCTTTATTAAACTGAAGGAAAACGTTCCAAAAGTTCTGCAAATTTGACAGATATATCGAAAATAAAATGTTTAGTATGTAATAAAATAAAAAATAAAAATAGCCTATTTTCGAGAACTTACTCGATAGTACACTAATATAGGCTATTTAAGGATAAGATTAAGTTTATGTTATTATTGTATTTACACGACCTCCGACGAAATGAAGGCTTCCTCCAAATTCATCGACTTGTCTCCGGTCTTCGACTATCTTCGGTACTATTTTCCAGTCCTTCCCGCTGTCTCTTATCTTCCCAGTGGGCGTCCTCTCTTTTTTCTTCCTACTTGGGGTGCGTTCAGTATTACGTAACGAATTTGGGGGGGGGGTCCTTTTGTAAAACGTTACGATGCGGGGCGGGGATTGAATTACGCGTTAATGTTAATATTATTTTCGACTTTCCAGTACTTTACATAATGGTAACTTTTAGGTATAAAGAGTGACGAGGTGGTCACTAAACGTTTTACGGCTTGTTACCATTGGGTCAATAATCTCCAAAAATTGCGGGACGTAATACTTGAACGCTCCCTTGGCCATTCCTACTAACGGTATTTTTGGCTCATCTGTAATCACAAACGCGGGCAGTGTGACCGGCCCATTTCCGCTTAAACTTTTTTTAATGGAATAACGACATCTATTGCGCTGTTAGCTTGTCTTTAATTTTCATCCGAAGAATTTGAAGTGTTCCTTTATTCGTATAGACACCTAAATACAGTTCTTCGTGTATTTAAAAACCCCTTTTTAAACAGACGGGAGATGTTGAAGTCGTTCCAGTACTACACACTTTGATAAATCAAATAAGCTCGCTGAGAGTCTATTATCCGAAGGATTTAAGACCAGCGGATAGTCGGAAGTCCGTACTGAAGACAATAAATGAAGTGAAAAAACGTTTCCCTGACGGACCACCTTTGTTAAATCCAATAAAGGATATGAAAATTGACGAACCAGTGTTCAAGGACTGTGTGGATAAAATCAAATTGTTTGAAGAGAGGTAAGCTTTGTAAAGTGAATGATATTTAATGATCGAGGTATCAAAAGATTTTTTCTGTCTATTATGAAGATTATCTCTCTATCTATTCACCTGATACACCAGAAATAGTAATCATATTATACCCAAGTCGGTTAATGTGTGTAATTTTGTCCTAATAAAGAAATTATAGTGTTTATACAAATACGATTTGTCCGTCGTTCATAAAATAATAACAATCTACCCTAAAACTGTGCTATCCTAATAACGCACTATGTATATAGCCCGAAGTTTTCGGAAACAATAATTGTTTTGGGTCGGAAGTCATATTGAACATACAAGTACTTGCGGAACTCGCTAAGTGAGGCAATGTCGCATTATTTAATATTATTAGGGTTATTAAACGCCCTCTGTCGGTCAAATGTCACTTGAATAGGACTTTAAAAAAAACATTTTGTTAATCAAATATAAAAGCGTTATTGCTTAGCTTAAATTAGCTGCTATAACGTCAGAATATGGCACAGAAATGATCGTATTCACGCATATGCATTATGTGTAATCTAAATGACAGCCTTGGAATAGTCGGTTTTATAAGTAAAAGTTTTTTAAATATTCATTTTACATACAATAATTTTAAGGTTATTTGCTCATCCTTTACACAAAGACAAGAATCGAGGAGCGCTAACAGCCGCGTATGAAAAGAAACAAGAAATATATGACGAACTAAAGCAAGCGAAAGGTGAACTTAAAAAAGCGAAAAGTATTTTACAAATGGACGATTTAAAGAAACGTAAACGTGTTCTTAGACGAATGGGATATTGTACTATGTCTGATGTTATCGAACTCAAAGGGCGAATTGCCTGCGAGCTCAGTAGGTAAGTGCTATTCCATAGAGTTTTGTTTTAATAAAAAAATAATTTTACATTCATTTTTTACGTAAGAAAATCCCACTAAGGGGTTTAGTGTTGCTACCTGAAGACCCACACCACAGATTGAATTACTATAAACTAAAGACTAAAGAAAAAAAAACTTTTGCATCTATAATACTTTCCATTTTTAAATTTACTTGTGAATTGGTTGATTGCCTCGACCAATGACACGCAATCCGAACTTTGCTCATTTGTAACGTCAAGTTCCTTCCAATTATAAATCACTGTAAGCAACGGCAATAAGTATGCACAGTACTTCTTACATTAATACTTGTAAAAAGTGATCATGTTCTCGTGCTCCCCTACCGCTTTCAAGCGCCTCTTAAAATCGTTGTTGTAATTGTTTTGTCTTTTGTGTATGTACTCTAAATTGCTGTGTTTACATTTTCGTGCCTATTATTGATTTCTGTTAGTTTCGTTACTCAGACCTTTAAAAAAAATCCATAAAATAATCTAAGGAAACTTCACACGTTCGTAATTATAACTTTTATTGTATTTGTGATGATAAATAAAATAAATCACGTGATAAATAAATTACCTTAAAATGTTTTTATACGCTTCAAGATTGTATGAAAATAATTTGTTTAATAATTGCTTTAAAATTACTGAATTATAAACAAACCTAATACTTTGGGTTGATATGATTAATTTTCCACAGTGCTGACGAGCTGTTACTGACAGAGTTAATATTTAACGGAGTTTTCAACTCATTGACACCAGAGCAATGTGCAGCTTTAGTAAGCTGTTTTGTTTGTGACGAGAATTCGACGCAGGCTTCTGCCACTGGCGAGGAGTTGAAAGGTGTTTTAAGACAATTACAGGTTAGAGATTTTAAAATACTAACATATTTATCACAGATAAATTTCTCCTATTAAATATACACGCGTGTTTTGTTATTATTAGTTTCATCACAAAATTCATTGCGAATTAATAAAATAATCATTGACACATACCATAAATACGGAATTATGCATAAAACAAAAGAAAACAAGTTTATTCTTTTTTAGCTATTTTTCTAAACCTATGTTGACGATATTATTATTATCTTTAAATTATAACTTTTCATAGTTGCATACATAAAACAAACGGTAATTCAAATGTATACTAATTTATCGTTATGAATAGGGCTTTTCATTTGTGATAAAAACGGGTATCAAATGTGCTGTTGCGAGTAATCTATCTCCATGTAATATTTCCTCGACTAGCGTTGCATTAACAAGATTTTATTACACATAGTTTAAGACTTTTAGGACTAGAGTACTTACTTATATATGTAATAATAATAACATTTTATTAACATCACAATAACACTAAACATGAGAAGAAGAAAAAATACGACAAAGAACTTACTGCAAAAAGCCGTTTCATCCGGTCAACCCAGACGTAAAAAATACCAATTTAAATAATAAAATAGAGAATATATTTATGTTGTAATTTACATAACCATAAAACAAAAGTTCATATATATTTAGTTACAAAAGACCCAAAAGAAATTTATGCGCTGACTACTTTTGCCACAATATAGCTCTAATATAGTTTATTATGTTACAGGAATATGCTAGAAGAATTGCAAAGATATCTATAGAAGCCCATATGGATTTAGTAGAAGACGAGTATGTGGGCAAATTCAAATGTACGATTATGGATGTTGTACTCGCCTGGGCCAAAGGCGCGAATTTCCTGCAAATATGCAAAATGACAGATGTTTTTGAAGGTAAAAATATTAGGTATAATATAAACGTTTAGTTAATGAGTTTTCGTGTTCACAATATACAAGGAACTATAATTAATTGATTTATTTCTGATTAATATTTACGGTTACTAGCGAAGCTTTTTCTTAATCTGCCATTAGGGAGCGTTCAAGTATTAAGTCACGCAACTTTTGGAGATTATTGACCCCCCATGTAATGTTTTTTTCTGTACGCAATAGTAAAACGTTTCGTGACCACCCAGTGACTCTTTATACCTAAAAGTTACCATTATGTGGTGTAAAGTACTGGAAAATCGAATATAATATTAACATTAACTCGTAATTCAATCCCCGCCCCGTATCGTAACCTTTTACAAAAGGATCCCCCCCAAATTCGCTACGTAATACTTGAACGCTCCCTTAGATTTAATTAATACTATGAATTTTAGCTTAGTGAACGATTAATGTTTAACGACACGCTAAGGACGTCCACAAATGGGCTATTTGACAAAAAAAATTACCAAGAAAACCAATTATTCGTTAGTGACTGGAATCTATAGAATTATATATGTTTTGTTTTAAATAATTCCAAAGCGCCAAAACGATTCTCTAGGCATTATGGCCATGCCGGTAAACACGTAAACAAACTTCAAGGCTTTTACGTGTTAACTATTATTCTTAAACTACACAAATACACATATTAATTTTTGATCAAAAACATCAAGGAAATTAAACTCCGAGAGGTCCTAATACTGGACAGGCGAAGGCATGGTTTTGTGTCACGTGACTGTCAGTCCCGTCATAATCATTAAAACTCAATATTTGTAATAATGGATTTTAGATAAATTAATATAATTTTACGCTTTATAAAATCATTATTAATTTTTACCTAGGGGCCGTTCAAATATTACGTAAGCACTATAAGGGGGAGTCTTTGATTTCCATATTTGGTGATTACGTTGACAGTAATTATTACATTATTTTTTTACACATATTACCCACTCAGTGTCTATGCTTGAATTGCATTTTCGATGATTCCTACAAAAATTCATACTTTTATGTACTATTATTTTTGAGAGCTTTGCTTACGTTTGCTGACAAGAGGGGGGGTTAAAATTGCAGTAAATCTGTTAACGTAATACTTGAACGGACAAATACTGACACAGCCAATTTTACAATTTTAGATATAATGATATAAATATTATTTTAGGTTCAATAATCCGTTGCATGCGTCGCCTAGAAGAGGTATTACGTCAGTTATGCCAAGCGGCCGTAAATATTGGTAACGTTGACTTGGAGAACAAATTCAGTGAAGCCATTAAAATGCTCAAACGAGACATCGTTTTCGCCGCCAGTCTTTACATGTAGTTATTACAATAACATGTAATTATGTTTTATAATAAATCATCACTTTCTCTATATATTTTGACTTTCATTTATGCAAGGATCCATAAAACGAAACAAAGTATTGAAATAAATTTTTCATTAAAAATATTTATGTTGAATTTAAATTTATCGCGATCTCTTTCCTGCTCTGCATGTGAGAATGTAAAACGCAAGACAAAGAGAAGCATTCTATTGTGATTGGTCGAACGGGCCAATTTAGAAGTTATATGATGCAATGTGACCATTATTATATTTGCCATACTTTATGTCTGTTTTTATGTCTTTTTTTTCGCCTCTTCCCACAGGTATGGCATTATCAGACATATATTTATGATCATACAGGGACTGTTTAAAAATTTTTTAGGCTGGTGCAAATCGTTTAGCAAAAAAAATGGCTGATTTTCGGCGGTATGGCGGCCATTTGGAACCGTCGCTGAAAATGGCTGCACGACGATGATTAACTGTACAAAAATTAGCCTGGTACAAATGGTTGATTTTTTTTTATTTAACGCATTCGCGTCGGTATGGCTGGCTGTAAGTCACACCGGAGAAGTAGGTTTGGTATGACACTACCGCATCCTATTTTTTCTAACGGAAAATACTAGAATTTTTGTGGAACAAATCGTTCCACAAACGACACTCGTAATTAATCCGACGAGTTCGACTAACGCCCACGCGATTGGGCCGCCGGTACCAGCGCTATGATAATCATTTTTCTTTTTTTCATTGCGTATTAAGAACCCCTGAAGAACCGCCATACTGGTACAAATGACCCAAAATTTTGTGTCACTATCTCCCGGTCTATAATGACATGAAGCGCGTCAACGCATATTAGAGTAGTGATGCCGTTGAACATTCGAATTTTCGTTCGTAAATTCGTTTCGTATTTCATTCCCAACCCTTGGAAGAATTATCTAACCCTTAATTTTAGCTTCAAACTGAACATACTGTTTAAATAGGACTAAGGTGATAAAGAAAACACACAGACACAATGTTATAAGAGAACTTTATTTATTGTAATTACAGTTTATCTATAGCGTGAACTGGCAAATAACAAAAAGAATATTTGTCTAGAATTACACTAGAGAACCATTTTCACAGTCGGCCGTGTCATAGACAACAATTATAATACATCCACTAATCAAACAAACTGACGGCGACATTGACTCACGAATTTTCAATTAACCACAAATTTCGAGTATTATCTAAATTCTAGAAGCGTTAACGAGGGCACGATAGTATATTAAAAGGATGAAACCGACGGATGTGTTTTTTTAGAAAAGTGATTACACCGATGAATCGAATGTCGTACATCACCGTCTTAAAACTTACCACGATTACAAATCTTATTAAAATATTTAAGAAGACCTCTTTCAATGGCGCACTGCAAAACAATAGGCTAAATAATTGAGTTTTACTCTATCCTTTTATTTCTCTACTTACGCTACGATGATATATATGAAGCTACTATGGCGGATTTGGAAATTATCCTAGATTGACTGAGGCCTCCTTAAAACGACTTTAGGACAACAATCGAAAATATACAAAAAATCGCTTATTTAGTATTTGGTGCCTGATTTGATATGTCCACGAAATAAACACGAAATGAATACTAACCGTCTAGCTATTATTGCGTAACTAAACGAGGTATCTTTTGTGTCTATGATAGAACTAAGCCCGCGCTGTGCAACTCGAAATATACGCACGCGAGCGTCCCTATTCTATAGAGTATACACTATTATTATCAATTTAATACTTAGTTAGAGTAAACACGCCTCACGACTGCTATGGAAGACTCGACGCTTTCAAGAAGCACTTTCAATACATTATTCGTTAACACTCACTGGTAGAAACGATTACATGTTTATTGACTTCTTACTGTATAGTTTATACAAAATGTACAATATTTCAAAAGCTTTCTTCAACAACACTGTAAATACATAAGGATACAACATTATGAATAAAATGGAACCACTGACAATCTCTGGAATGCCCAAACGTGACTACGTTTGTGACTACATTCCCGAAGGAACGCTATTTACTTCACATTATGAACTATGTACGAGGCCATATATTTATCTATGATACATAAAAATCGTTAATTAAATTGTATGTTGCAACGGAATAATAATAATCAAAATTATGTTCTACGTAAAACTATTATTCTCTGTAAATTTTTTTGTATCCTATTAGTGCTCTCTTTATATGCCATCAAAACATGTATTTTCGTTTTAATGGGCTTGCTTTTGTCCAAGCGAAATAATATAATTGGACACTTGAAATATAATACTGCTGTATTTGGCACACAATGTGGTAAATACTAAGTAATTTGTACTATTTCAGAGCTTTGCGGACATTTACATATCATATTTTATATATAAAAATGGACAACAGCAAGCACTTAAAGTTATACACTTAGAATACCATCAACGGTTAATTTTATACAATTACAATAGCAACAGTATAGACAAACAAATTGTAGTGTAAATGGATAAAATGCTATAGCGAGACTGATACTTCACAATAATTTAGAGTAACATTATTTATTGAATTTAGGAAAATAACGTTTAATAGACCTCCATGACATATGTAAGTACTTCTGCTATATAAATTGTAAATGACCAAAGTTACGTTTAATTTATATTTAAATTAGTGGCACACGTTATGCGTAGGCCATCAAAATAGTAAATATGTACAATAAAATACGAGAACTTTCATTTTCTCTCAAATATTATTCAAAGATTAGGCGTGAAAATCCCTAGCAACTACTTAGTGAAATCACTGCAAGGACACCGAACAGTAAAAGTCGTTGAATATATTAGACCATGGAAAGTTTAACTGAAAGATTATATCTTAAGATGGATATCTCATTATTTTCTCATAGATAAACATTATCTTCAATAACACGATGTCGCTCACAGCAACAACTTAATTTACATAGGCACACATAAAATAATACTCTATTAATGAAATTTAGCTCTATATACATAAAGAGTATATTTTCAATAAGTTTGATCTGGAGAAAAAACTGAATCATGATCAACACAGGTAAATTTTTCTAAAACAGTAATTACTTTAGGTTAAATCATTTATCACCTATTAACATCTCTATAATTTATAAGATCTCCAAGTTAATCTTTAATTAAATTTAACAAGATATTAGTTACCTACCTATACGCAAATGCATCGTAGTTATAATATGAGAACTGAACAAAGAGGGAAAACTTTCTAAACCGTATCTTACCTTAAAATAAATAATCCTGTCTCAAAACAAGATCAAAAGTTCACTTGGTCGGACCAAAACTTCAGTCGATAAAATTGATCAAAACTCCTAAGCATTTCACGTAGACTATACTGTAGTACTCGGTCTTAGACATTTAGCTTTTCTGGAAAATAACTCCTCATTACTCGACCTCTTAAAAAGTATTTTCAGAATATAGAAGTGTAAATTATTTCCTGAAAACGTCTACCCATTAGAGTATTACCAGACATTGGTTTACGACAAAATCAGTCCAAGCATCGTCCAACAACACACGCGATTCGAACACAACGTACATCGACTCGCCGAGCTTTCTTGATCTAGGTAAAATGATAGTGATATGAAATTCGATATGGTAATGGAAAGCTATTGCGGTCGATTTAAGGGCGGGATAGTCACGTGACGAAAGAGAGGCATAGCCGCAGTAATAGAACACAAGACAGTGCGGTTGCTGCTTCCAATCGTCCGGCGCGTCCACAGGACTGGATCTCGATTTCCTAAAAAAAGGTACAATACATTTTAATCGGGACTTTTAGAATTATTTTTGAAGTTACTGCCTTTGGCGCGTTAGGGAAAAATTATGAGAGTTTGTGTGAGTGAGAAATTTTTACGATGCGCGCGCACACCGACTCCCTGAAGTTAGCACAGTCCATTTTAAAATAAAAAATGTCCATTTCTGTAATTATATAGAAATATTTTTTTTGTGATATTTAAATAAACTTTATTTAACTAGATAATGCGTTATAATAAAACTTTCTATGTACTAAATACCTTTTTTTTCTATTGTTAGTGTAATTTTTTTGTAAAAACGTAGAATAAGGCGAAAGATAAATTTTTTATTACAATGATTTTTATCGTGTTACGCCAAAGAAGTTTACCTTCTAACGCATGTACATAAGTACACACACATGTTTTTTTAAATGTATTTAGCTTTGTTGATATTAATTGCAGCATGTGAACCTGTACATACACTCAGTACAAATAAAATTAAAATATTACAACCAACCTCGGGGTGGTAAGAGACGCATGAGCGAGGCCTGCGGCGGTGCGAGGCGCGCGGGGGGCGGCGACAAGCAGCGCGGGGCGGTGCCTCCCGAGGACGGACGTCCAGTCTTTTCGCACCGCATGGGCACAATGTGTCTACTACTAACAGGATCAGGTTGCTGTGCGGGATCTTCTGCACGCTGAATGGCCTGGAAAATATTAAATTGGTATAACAAATGTCAATCACCAAAGCGTTAATCATGCGTTATGGAATACAGCTCTCCTTCTATCAGTATAATATAAGCTTTTAAACTGGGATTGGATTAAATTGAGTTTCTTAGTATGGTATTTGGTTTTCACAACTCAAGTCCATTGAAACTTACCTTTCGCAGCCAGAGTTATGGCAATTAGTCAGTTTCCCTTTCAGCGGTTGTGCTGCGTTTAGCCTCGTCGATTGTAGTGTGAAGAGCTCAGCACTAGTATCGCAAGGCCGTACAGCTGCCGATCTTGCAGCTTCCCGTGGAGGTTCTCTTGGCATGTGAGGCGGCGGAGCGCTAGGCTCATGATTAACATCACCTACACCGTCTATAATGATCTCGTACGTGCCATGGTCTCGCTCTAAGTCCTCTTCTCCTTCATAGTCTTCGTAATCTATAGAATGCCCTAAGGGATCTCGTTATACTGTTTCGTTAATTCGTATAATTAAGAAATTAATGGTTAATGTTAGAGATAGTAAAGCAGTTAAATTCATTACTGTAACTCATACATTTTCATTCTTATACAGTTTTTGTAGCGCTAACGGGGAGGAAAATCACTAATAATGAATTAAACTGGTGCTCACAATACTAGTTGGATCGCAAGTGCAATATAAAAGGACTTACCGCTTTCATCTTCCGTATAAGGATGAGCAACAACAGAATCCCATAGAGGATACCACACTGCTAACAAACGAGTTAAATATCCACCGAGCCAAGATAACGGTTTCATTGGTGCCAACTTATTTCCGTCCCCACTGAATTGGTTTCTGGAATCTGGACACCGCCCTTGGTGGTCGTGAACTATAACTTTTTTGTAGATTTTGTCTTGAACCAAAGAATCCATTATAGTCCCGTCCACCTGTCCGAAGAATCGTCCTGTTTGTGATACGTCCTCTGATAGAATGATAAAGCCATTATCATCTAAAATGTAGCAGTCAAGTTCGTCCCCAGCACACGTCTTTTTGCAGACACTTCCGGCTGTGCACTGGAACAGAATAAAAAGTAATTTAAGAGCGCTGAAGGCGTGGTATGGAAAAAAAAAGTTTTTTTTTTAATTCAGATAATTACCGTTGATGTTACATTCAGGAAATGTTTAGCCAACGAATCTAGTTGAAAGTGCAGACCCACTACCGCAGCTGGAGCCCTGTGGCCCCTTGATTCTACAAACACGGCGTGAGTCGCGAGCACTAATGGCGGCTTGCCATTGAAGTCATCTGCCTCAGAGCCATCACGAAATGGCACCGAGAACACAAAGCTCTCTGGCTCGATAGAGTGATGTTCTACTGCGCGACGATACCATTCAGAATCAAAAGATCGCGCGTATTTCTCGCTAAAATGTCTGAAATGTAATTTATTTATTTTATTTATTCACACTTTGTTGCATTAAAAAAACACAAATAAGACAATACATCAAAATTATAAGGGATGCAACGGGTGGCCTTATCGCTTCCAGGCAACCCTATAAAGGGAAAAACTAAAAAAAGAAATATGATGAGTAAAGTGCAAGAAGGGCATAAACAAATTTTATATAAAAAAAATATGGAACCTTAATTAAATTTACCTTTTATTATTGTCATAAAGTATGTGATTGGATATGGAACCTAAAATATTGTATTCAAGTTCGTATGACCTACACAACTTAGATTTTATAGTGTTTATTTTGTTTTTGACTTTCATCAGCCTAGTCCTAATAAATTATAACTAAATATATCTTAGGTTGGTCGGTTTGTTTACGTTATAACGAAGTATTGTTCTTAGACTTTGTAATTTCCCCAAGAAACTGTTTCTAGTAGACATGTGTTTATTGCTTAAAATTACTCACGGATCAACAGAGTCGGTAGATCTCGTTGTGTTTAGATTTTCGGTCCACCTCAGAAGACCACTCCGTGTTGCAATGAAGGACATAGTGACCACGAACTTGTGGAATCGGCCTTGCCTGTAAAACAATAGTGTCTTAATTTCTATTTTATATAATTTAGTTAATCCATAGTAGGGAATTAATATAATTTAATAATAATTGAATTGCCACACTAGACACTAGTTTCCGCCCGCAGCATTGCCCGTGTGGGTTTCGTGTCTTTTGGCAATACTTTTTGAGACCTCTTCGACATTTGTCGTTATATTTCAGTTACTATACATTCAATCATTAATTATACACTTAAACATTGCTCAGGAATCAGTTATTAGTTGGCGAAAACTGTGTAAATATCTGTTCGGTCGTTTTTGAGTTTATCGCGTGCATAAAGGCAGACGCGGTCGAGGTTTCCATTTTGATAAGATGTAAGGAGTAGTTTTATTTGATAATTATCGTTTTGAAGTTGGAACTGTACTTGTGTTGAATGTCATAACTTAAATTATTTTATAAAAACAAAACTAAGCTAAAGTTTAAGTAAAATAACATTAATCGTTAATATTAATCTTACTTAAATGTAAATATCTTATTACGAGTATAACCATATTTTAATATATTAAATCAAATTATTTATTTACTAGCGACATAGACCGATTTTCTTGTAATATAAATATTACATTACAATAGTATGATATACTTTGCTGATAAATTAGACGGCGATAGCCATGGGCGGATCGTGAATTTGTGGGGCTCTAGGCTATTATGGGGAAGTCCCCCGTAATAGACGCGAAAAATACACCGACTGAAAACAAGCTACGGGGGGGGAATTTTCCATTCCGTTGGATAAACGCGCATCGCACAGAACCATACCAAACTTATGATTGAATGTTTTAAAATTTCAGATATTTTTTTTAATTCAAAACATCGCCTATTGTTTTCAGTGGGGACTTGGGGCCTTTTGTATCCGCGGGGCCCTGGGCCGCAGTCCTTTAGCCCTTAAGTAGATCTAGCGATAGACATCAAAATAATAAAACAGTATAAGAATGTAGACAAAATATTTCATAGAATTATTACATTTGCACATAGAAAATCCTTGGCAGCTTTTAAAAGGTGATTAGCTTACATCTATTTACCTGTTTCCTTGACAGCTGATTTTGTACTCAATAACTTAGTCTAAATAGAAATATACATATGTGTTGAATAACTTAATACACACAAAACATTATTTAATTAAAAGTGAATTACTAAAGACAGTCATATAATAATATAAACCCATAAATTAGCCAAGTAAGCTAGACTAGCCATTACCATAGACAGACCATAGGAGCTTACATATTGTGCATGTTACTCTTAAACTTTGATTTCATTTGAAGAAGTTTAAAATCATGAAAGGGGTTTACTTAGTATTTAAGTCTTCTAGCCCAAAATGCCGATAATTTTACGTTACCTTGTCAATAATGCCATTAATGTCGCTATCGGGCTATTTGTGTGACAAACATAAATTATTAGTGATCGGAACAGTATAGTGCAGTATTAAAAACATGCAAACTTAAAATTACTACGTTTTCTCGTTTCCTTAAAAAAATGACTGCATTCTTCAGATAAAAAGGCGAATTAAGAATGTTACTTTCTTCCTTTTCATATTTTAAAAATAGTTTGGAAAATCCAAAAGTGCACGCCTCATAGCGGTCATTCACATTTAAAAAAAATCTAAAACAAAAACTCTAGTTTTTTAAAACAAAATAACAAATAAATTATTATCTTTAAGTCTCACGCTACGAAGAATATTTAAACATACATATTTAGTGGCGCCATAACTCTAAGGTGAGGAACAGTCGTATTTTAGTTTTTTACAAATTATAATTAAACGACAGTACTTAGACCGCTAATATTAACTAGGAATCAGCCCAGGGTATAACTTTATATAATAAGAAAAAAAGTATTCTGGTACGATAAATTTTTCGACCAATTTCTCTGCCACATACATGGATCCATTTAAACACAGACTGACGGACGTCCATGAATGATTGATTTTAATGTTATTATTTACTATGTTAAACAAAATAATTGTTCTAAAAAATACCATATGTGCTTGATAGATTATTTAACTCGATTTTAGTGCACTCATATTATCCTGTAAGTGTTATATTAGTGAGAAAAGTCATTCAAGTTTCGAAAGACTGTGTTTTTTGACATGTCGAGAGTAGAGCACTGCGAGGCGTGCAACATAAGGACTTCCAAGTTTCATCAACAAATTATTACATTTGGCCTTCAGCCTTAATTTCTTTTCATGGTTAAATATTCTTTATAAATAAGCATGCTATATATCAAACGTTTAACTTACTGTGAGTGGTGGCTAGCATGTCCAGTATGTGCGTCCAATTCTTTTATTACCATTGCGTCTCGGACTAAGGACTGAACTAAAGTTTTATCGCCTGAAATCAAAGAAAACTCATATAGATTTTAAGATTTTTTTTGTAAAATAAAACGATATCCGTTGATTTGATTTGATGTTGCGATATAAGGGGTCACAATTACTATACCTGCTTATATTATTATAAGTTCTGTGTATATATAATATATGTAAATATATATAGTACTTACAGTAATAAGAGTCTCTCTCCTGTTTCTTATGCGCGTTGTGGAGTGTGAGCGCGCGCGGGCGCAAAGACATCCACTTCCAGCCGGGGCGGCCCGTCCGCGTCAGGAAATGTAATAATTGCTCCTCTGGAGAGTTGAAGGTTTGTTCTGACGTTGAAGCGTATTCGCAGTACACCCTAGAATTTATTTTTTATTAGGGATCCTCTGTTATTGACAAATGATTGATTGAACAATCAAGTAAATATAACGTCACTTTAATATAAATCATGATCCTAGAACATCTAAGGCTTGATTTATTATAACTACTTGACGGGTATTAATTGGCATCAATCCGTGGTATCTACCACCCAAGTCTACTATATACATGTTACAAATATACTTTACAGTTGCTTACCTTCTAAGTCGTACACCAAATTTAAAAAATACATATTTCCAATTAATACAACTTACCAGTCTGGATGAACTTTCCAGTTATCTCCCTTAAAATATTCTGTAACTGAAACAAAAACGTCAAGGATAAAGTAATGCAAGATGATAATTTTGGGTACAAGTTTTTTAAAACATTTAAAAATACATACTATTTATAGGACTATGCTTGATTTCCTGCTCCGCTTGCAGTTCGTACATTCCGTAGCCATCGGGCAACACGGCGGCGATGGAATAAGGAGTGTCTTCCACTGGGCTGTAGAAATATCGCTGGCGACGCGTTGCTACTCGTCGCATACCGTCGTATTGTACCTTTACGCCTATCTCTGTTTCACCCTCTCGCTGCTCTATCATGTCGTGGCGCAGCTAAAATTGTAATTTTAATTTTAATAAAAATACAGAAAGGTTACGAAACCTCAAAGTTTTTATTGTTTAAGAAATAAATAATATCAAGACAATGTAAACAATAATTTAACGTAATTTACAACTTACGTCAAGTAAAAGGGAGGTAAGATTAACACGGGAATTCTCATCGGAGTCGACGAGTAACTCCACGTCTGTGAGGTCAATGCTTGAATATAGCGGACGCAGCGTCTCTGTATACTAGAATAGAAGTTATTGAATTACGAATTTGTGATAATTATAAAAAAATAATATGTATTCGTTTTAATAATAGTTAATAATTAGTTTTTTTCCATATCTATAACGCTATTATTCTCGCTAATGGCCTCTGTCAAAGTGCCCATTTAACAGGCATCTCTTAGGCTCAAAAAAAAGACGGCGTGTGTCAGGCACAGATGATATCCTACTTGCTTGAAAAAAACAAATGATCACGAAACAAGTACAGACCTAAGGCCCAGACCTTAAAAGATTGTCGTGCCACTGTTTTTTTCAGTTGACACTTATTAAAAACATAAATTATAAGAAAGATTATATTTAATAAAACACTATTTTGACCGGATTGAAGTTATGTATTATTATAAATTTACAACTATTTAACATAATTTTAAATAGTTGTAAATTTATAATAATACATAACTTCAATCCGGTCAAAATTGTGTTTTATTAAATGAATAAAAGTTATGTTAATCAAAGACAAGATAATATTTACCTCCTCGTTCGTATACTGTAACCAAAATTAAACGCATATCAGGCACTATTTATGAGTTATTTTACTATAAAATTTAATCAATTTGTAATTTTCTGTGATGATAATAGACATCAGTTTTTCGTTAAAGCAATCACATAGGACTGGGTTTAGTTTTTCTTAGAGAAGACTAAAAGCGTTGGCAATTTCATATACATTTTAATTTGTCAGAAATTTAAAATGAACATGTATTTATATATACAGCAGTAAAAATAAGAAATAAAGGCGCTATCATTAACAAAAGTCAAACACAGATTAGACAGATTACATAACCGAGTTAGAATGAATATGTAAACAAAATCATATAATTTTTATTTTAGTACAATGATAAAATCTTACCAGTGGTCTCAAATCTGGATGATATAAAACATGCCCGTTGTTATCCACCATGAAGGAGTAACCGTTTACTCCAAGCTGCAAATAGAATATTGCTTTTATACAATAATCCAAGCAATTATTATCTACGTTCACAAACGGCTCAAATATGAAGTGACTGTTTTCTCCTTATAAATCTCACGTAATCTTGCAATTTATGACATGTTCTTTAAAGTTGAACTAATTCAGGCTTAAACAATATCATAAAAGTCTTGAAATGGTTTCTTCTACTTGGAATAACTGAAAGACGTCCCCACGCAATATTAGAATGGCACTTCTTCTTTGTGTACCGTAAACGACGTTTTTATAAGATTTGAAAGAAAATTGCGATACTATAGAACTAGATTTGAATAAATATTGCAATACAGCGAGGAAATGAATGACATCATTAAAGGTGTACTGCCACACCAAACGTTTTTAATTTATTTTAGTTTTAGTATAATATTATTACGTAAGTAAGAATATTGTAAATACTCTAAATTTTAATTAGATACTTTTCATATATGTATTTCCCATTCATAAGCATATCTGTTCAGAATGTGCAAACACCTGTAAACCCCCACCTGTTTCTTAATCTTTAATCTTTTTCCTTAATCGACAAGAAGGTTCTTTGTGATTCATCCCGAAACAGTTACTGTTTCGATTGAAATTCAACTCTGGACTATGCGCACTGTGTCATACAGCCCTTCAATTTAATGAACAACGAGATCAGTCTAATTTCACCGTTTTGACTAAAATACTCTTTTCGACACAGCGTGAACACAATTATATTGAAAGATACGAAAGTGTACTTTAATTAAAAGAGTGAAAGTGGAGTGATTTAGTTTTTATGAATATAGTCTTACGAATTACGATACTTTGTAAATTATATTACCTTGTATGGTGCTACGAGCTTCTTTATTTGATCGACGGGAACATCGGTACCGACTACACCAAGTAGATTGGCTTCTCTTTGCTGGAAATAACTGATTATTAGGTGCCGAACAAATAGGAAAATATTACATCACTTTATTTGTATCCATAAATATCTAATAATTCATTTGTATATGTAATGTATGTATTTAGTATCCTAGTAATATTAGCATTACCCTCTATTATTATTTTTTTGAAAAAAAAAAGAGATTTTGCTTTTACGACACTGGGGCGAAAAAAAATACAATTGCACCCAAGGCTTGGCTTGATAAAACATTATTCGGACTCTGCACCAGGAAAATCAACCATTGAGAAGTGGAAGTTCGCCGTAAATTATAACATCTCCTTCACTGATGACCAGTCTTCATGTTAATCGTGACTGAGTCGCTTCTGAGAACTTTATTATGAAGGTGTAGATCAGCAGAGCAGTGTTGGCCTAGTGGCTTCAGCATCCGACTCTCATCCCTGAGGTCGTAGGTTCGATCTCCGGCTGTGCACCGATGGACTTTCTTTCTATGTCCGCATTTACATTCGCTCGAACGGTGAAGGAAACATGGTGGGGAAACCAGCTTGCCTTAGACCCAAATACTCGACGGCGTGTGTTAGGCACAGAAGGCTGATCACCTACTTGCCTGTCAGATTGACAAATGATCATGAAACAGAACAGAAATCTCAGGCACAGAAATAAAAATTGTAGCGCCATTGGTAGATTACTTACGGTATGGTTCCTCCGGTCGAAGATAGGTACTGTGACTGACGTCATCAGCTGTCCCATCCCGTCGTCGTCCAAGCTGCTACTCTGTAAGAAACATTTAATTTATTGCATAGTCACGTTTTATCGCAAATTTTCGCCGATTGAATAAAGTAAATAGTCAATAAAGAAATAAATATTGAATGATGATGGAACATAAAAATGATATCATACCCTCCCTCCCACGTAAACGGGACTCCAGTGGACCGGGTGTATCGTCTGGTACATTACCAGTGGTCTCGCCAAGACTTCTACGAAGTGAAGGACCTTGGCCCGGATCTCGCTATGGTCGTTAATTGTCACGTGGAAACCTGATTTAATTAAATATATAAATTGCATTGTTTTAGAAGAAATATAAAACTGAATATTATAAAGCTAAAAAGTGTTTTTTTTAATAAAACCCCTTTTAGAATTTCTGTTGCGTGCGCTACGTAAACGGTGTAACTTAAAAGTTTCGAAAAACCCGCGACAAGGTTTTTAAGGTTTACGGGTTTTTGGTTCTACGTTTTCTATGGTATTCAGATTTGTTTTATAAAAATTATTTTCCAATCTGTTTTTAAACACGATATTAACCATTTTTACGATTTCATTCAGTATCTTACGCATTAAAATTATGCAAAAATCGTAGGGAACATACAACTAGTAACATAAAGTAACGTTTGCAAATTGCCCAATATAATTTAATAAATATATGTATATAATTTCACACTATACATAATTAAACATTTACCTTTATTTGTACACGCCATGTCTTTCATATTACTTCCTGAAGTAGCGTCACCACCTACGCGGTACGTGAATATTCTCACGGGCATATGTGGCCAATTCCACGCGCGGAACACACCCTTCACCCCACTAGCCCCTCCCCCCGCACCTATAACAGCTATCGCCTGATTGCACTGGCAACCCTGTCCGGTTCGATTGTACTGAAAATAATTCACTATTCTGAAAATAGTTCTAGACGGAAAGGTCGACGAACTGATTCAGAGCTCAGATTAGTGTACACCTAAATAGCTACGATTCATTCAAATCTATAAATTGTATTTAAGTCCATTAAAACTTCGTATTACCATACCTTATTGGATTATGCTCTGATCAAAGGCGATTCACTGAATTTATTTATTTAGTTGGGACCACGAATGTGTAACTTGGATGAATTTAATATACAAATGTTATTACCCTTTGAAGGATTTCGAAAGCTGTTGTGAGAGCTCCGGTTAAGTTAGCTGCACCACCAGACGGCTCAGCTCCCCAGACTGCACTTTTCAGCTCACGTATCGACTCCGGTACAGCCTATAAATACGTTATATTTTAATGTAACATTCAGCACATTTTTATGTTACTCTATTAATGAGACCCACATCGTAGCTTTTCATAGGTAGGCAGATATACAATTTATTTTAGTAGGCTCGCCGGTCTTTTAAGAATAAGTTCGCTCTTTCCCTGTCTTATTCTTAAGTCAAAATGGTTCACTATGGGCACCTGGTTTCACAAAGTGATGGTGGGCGGCAGTCTGTTAAAAAGCTGAGTTGTGAATGTATAATTCCTATACCATATTTGATCTGCTTTTGAGTGATTTATGTGAGTAAAAAATGGTTTCTGCGACTTAATTAGAATTTTGCCGAAGTATAAGTTCTAGCGACTATTAAGACCAATTTTCTATATTCAAGATTGAATATCATAAATTAATTGTTATGTATAGGTACTATTTTACAGAAAATATTGTATCGTGCAGCAGTTAGTAATTGCGCACTCGCGAGCAACAATTTCTAATTCTACGATGTCGATATTTTCTCGACAACCTTCATACTCGTAGAAGAGGTCAAGGATTTGTGTCATCCATTTAGATACATTTAACTCTTATGTGCAAATAAGAGCACTTAAACAAGTAACTTATAGTTATATACGCAGTTACGATGTTAATAATAATAATAATTATGAAAAAACATTAAATTCATTCGTTCAGATGTTAATTACATGCCTAATCAATTTAAACTGCGGCATAAAGCTTATGTTAATAACGCAGCGTATGAGTCTGCAATGCTGGCGTGCTTCTAAACTAAAGCTGCTTCCCGAGAATACATAATTAAGAGATGTTGCCGACCGAATACAGCAAAATAATTTATTCGAAAAATCTTCGTCATGCTAACAATATTATAAGGCTACGAAATAGTGGGTCTTTTTAGCAATAAAATTGGAAAGGGCTTTAAATAAATAAAATTATGTCGCATTATGTCGAGTTCCGTTTTTGGGTTGGTAGGCACTGAAAGCTGATCACCTATTAATTGTCTTAAAAATATTTAAAGACATGTGTCTACCACATTATGGACGGCTACTGTAATTATTTATTTATTGTTGTTTAAGAAGATTTACACCATTTGGTGTTATATGAATAATTGTTGTGCAAAAAAGCGCATCACATCTGCTCTGTCAAGAGTGCACCGGATAGGAAGAGAAGGAGAATAATTACGTCTCGTCGTCAAATACCACATACAGACACTTATATACTATGAATTTAAAGTACAATAATGAAGAAGTGTAATAAGTTTGTTAATTTCAGCGTGACAAGTCAAACTTGTTAGAAATACTCGCGTGTGCTTCGAGTTCTGGAACTCGATAAAGGCGCGGTCGCGACAACTACCTGTCAAAAGTGGGAACTTGCGGAATCTTCACGCTCGCGCCACAGATATCATCCAAACTTTCTACTTATAAACTGGGAAACACATTTTAGCGCTGTCACAGTTTTAAGAGAATGCTCTAGAAGCTTTCTTGAGAAGAACATCGAAATGAATGTGATGAAAATATATTTTTTTTAAATCACTGAAGTCTAAAGATACCTAAGCCTTTTAATGTGTTACAATTTCATAATATTGTTATAACCATGTTTTTAAGTATTTTTAAGTGTTTAGAGAACTTTTGGATCTTAATTTAATGCTAAATTGGACTTGACCGGGATAGTCAAATGTCAAGTGATCTGATCTCAGTAGGCACTTTTAATCTGTTGCAGTTATTACGTAACATCTTGAGACCACAACAAAACTTCCACTTAAAATGTTCTTTAGACGCGAACAAAATTTCTAGAGTCTTCAAAGAGCAAAAATATTCTTCGGAAACTGTGATAAATATCTGGAAATGTCTATTCGCTACAGATTTATGCCCCAGATATAAATTGCTATCTCTTATTGTAGCTGTGTCATCCTTCGGGGTATATAAAATGTATTATTATGTATTAGGTTATACTTTGTTTTTATTTTATGGGAGATTGTTGCTTTGACGTTTATGCCGTGAGTCAGTTTTGGGGAGTAGGCATATCTTCTATTTATTTGTAAAAATATCAGTGGCGCCTTACCTCTTAAGCCTGCGATTTATCTGTTTCGTAATCATTTGTTTTTTTCTTATAGCCAAGCAGGTCAATCAAAAACGACAACGGCGTGAGTCAGGCATAATAAGCAATCAGCCTTTTATGCCTGACATACGCCGTCGACTTTTTGGATCTAAGACATTAGTCCATAGTTTCCCTAGGATATTTTCCTTTACCGCGACCGTGTAGAGATGCGCGCAACGAAACCCCTAGTCCAACACTGCTCTAATATTTACGTAGTGTATGATTTACGTACGAAATGAATCTATTTTTATAAATTAAATATTTTATAAAGCAGGATAGTGATAGATAGTAACTTAAATCTGATCACTGGACGTTGTGCACTTGAATTTTCCTTCTTCTTTTTGTCAATCAGCACTTTATTAGCATCATATTATGGCTTGGCTATAATAGTATAGTTACTCTTCAATGAATGTTTGCTTCAGTGACTGAAGATAATTCCTACTTTAGACATTATTTGTGTAACCTAAGTGGCAAGCAGGTAGTTGAGGTTCCATTAATCTCGCGAACGCCGCAAATACAACTTTTCACTTAAGAAGAACCATTTACAAATTTCTCAAAATATTCCATTAAGTTGGATGGACTAGACAATTGATGAATTCTCTTTAAAAAGATGTTCTGAATTTCATCGTGTTTTAAATTCAAACGGCGTCTTTCATCCTACATCAATTTAGTTACTATTCATGGGAAATTATTGTAATAAATTCTATTATTTTGTTTCTTTTATTCCGGCGTCAATTTTACACGATGACTAACTCGTAAAACTCGCCAATCCGTCTCTTGTAAGCCTCTTCAAAGTAAATTAATAAATATACCTTTGGTTGCTTTTTACACAACTTTTGGGACCGTTTATGAAATTGTATTTCAAAGGTTTGAAAGGAATGTATGATTCAAATATATAATTGCTGATACAATATAATAGAGCCACAGATTAAGCGTCTGATTGAATCCATTAAGCCAAAATACACAGGCGGCAGATGCGTATCAAAAAGTGGTAGCACGCAATATATGCATTTGTCTAGCTATTATGAGAATACAAATCAGTTTTGAATATTTGTTTCTTTTATTTTCGTTAATTTCTTTCATCATGACACCAAATCGGCTATAGGTAGGTCAAATAATCATCACATTACAAAATAGCCCAATTAAAAAAAATCATGGCTAAAAGAATGGATTATTTAACGAGAATCTTCCTTTAAAGTTGAATGTTTTTGTCATTTTTTTATAGATATAGTCTACGAACCACTATTTCATAGACTTATAATATAGTTAGTGTGATGAAGCTCTTTCGAATAATCGAACCTCTCTCGATTCTAAGTGATACTGCCCGCCCATGAAAACAGATACTCTCAATACCAAAGGGCTCGCGGGTGTGTTGCCAGCCTTTTAATAATTAGTACGCTCTTTTCTTGAAAATCCATATGTCGAATTGGTGCTGAAATATTTCAGCGGGCAACTGGTTTAAAACAGTGGTGTAGCAAAAACTGCCTAAAATAACGCCCAGTAGTGAAACGACGGACGTCGAGGTGATACGGGTGGATTTTAGTAGTCTGCCAGTACGTCCAATGATGAAACTCAGCTGCAGGTATTAATCCGAACAACTCCTCTGAACACTCTCCGTGGTAAATGCGGTTGAAGATGAAGATGACCCCACATATCTACGAAACGCTAAGGGATCAAGCCGCTCGGAAATATATATTTTTTTTAATCTGTTGCCTAAGAGGCTACATACCTGAGCCAAAATCTTCGTGTAGCACTGATGTAACTCCGATACAGTATCACTGTATCTATAAATATTGACAAAGTCATTAGGTCCTAGGGTATCCAATAATGCTGAGATTGTGATCTTCGCCAGTCTTCGATATGATGATCCCATGTCGTCAGAATCGTCCAGAAGGATGACCAAGTCCTTCGGTGATGTCGCTGCTTCCACGAACCAATTTGATGATCTGAAGTCGTAGAAGTCACGTGCGTGGTGTGAATAACCATCTTCCGGTGGCCAGGACATAGCTGTAAACAGATTCTTAATCAAGCAAAGTCATTGTTTAATCTAAAATCAATCAAAAATTATTGGTGTTATCACCTCTTAAAACTACAAAACGACTCAATGGTCAAACGATAAAATAATGCTCACATACAATAACATTAAAACAGAAATCAATCAATATTTAGTAACATTTTTATTATTCGTAACTAATTACTAAGAACTAACTTTTTTTTGTTGTTGAATAAATCTCCTTTTTGTAAGCCATTTATTATTAAATTATAGTATTTACCACAAATTAATGTTTACAAACCTGGATATCTTCTCATAAACCCGGACGACGAGGCGTAATACTGCCAAGAAAGTGTCGGGTCTATTTCGTAGTTATTAACGAATAGTGGATCCAAATGCTCAGACCATGCTATCTGGTTCTGCACTTCGGGATCTGCGACAAAACAAAAAGTTATCAATTAATTAATATAATGTAATACTAATTGTGTGTTTAAAAGTGTCACTAATGTTGTGTCTAATTTGTATGACTTAATTATGTTATTTCTAATTGCATTTCAAATATGTTGTTTTGCCAATATTTCACCGAAACAATAACTTTGTGGCTGAGGTTTAATTGAATAAATTGAGCGTTAATGCAGTATCCCGTAAAAAAAATATGAAATATGCATGAAGTGATCCAAGTTACGTATCGAGGCAAGAGCTTTTATGAAGCAATTAGGGAAATTTTTATTTAACTAGCGAAGCCATTAGTGCCCTGTAATTGGTGGACTTGCTTCATTGAGCAACACTGATTGCTTTTGCCCCGAATTAAGCGGAAAAATTAATGGCACAATTGCTTTCGAAGTCGACATTGAATCTATTGTACTGTGCTTGAAATCTTATTACACTATTCAGCAGGATCCTCTACTGTTCAAACACAGAATTTCACAATAGAGACTTATATAGGTTTTTCGTCTGAATGAATAGAAAATACGACGTAATTCTATATTGTTAAGAACTTATTTCGCATTCGAAACCAGATTTAAATTAAGTTTACAATTTTATAGAGAGCATTCCAAACATAAAGAACTTGTCTGCGGAGCCAAAACCCAATTAAATTGAGTTGGGGCATTGATTCTAACATGAAAACTTTTCGTTGCGCTGAAATTCTATATGGGCTAATTGCGTTAACCCAGATGAAAGCATAATGCAACGTTACAGCCTACATCAGTAATACGTAATTCGAATGCACTTTGGTTGGTTCGAATTAAATACGCAACACGATTAATTGTCTCTAGCCTCAACGGTGAATGGTTTGGATCCGCTTATTAATTCTTATTTAAAATGTCTCATTTTGGTACTAATAATGATGTAATTGTTTATTTTTACATAAAACGTATTAGTATTAGGCCATTCTTTTTTTGCAACCTTAAGAATATTACAACACAAATTGAATTTAGAATGTATTAAAGTCTAGTGTAAGGTTCCCCCCGATATACCCGATCATAGGATCCAGACTCAGACAAATAGGCCTTTTGAATTTCAATTGTAGTATTGCGACGGGCACCGAGCACGTTTTATACTCCATTTTGTTATTTTTATATTTGTTCTTGATTAGTAGTAAGTAAGTATAAAAAGATCCATAGACAGGTTTTTTAAGACATAACATGCAAATTATTCATTATATCGTTAGTATTGCATGATTAAAATAAATACTAACTACAATAAAAAACACAATGTATTACAAAAGTGACTTCTAATGATTGAGGTCACAGAAAAAATAGGTTAGACCGTTTGTTAATAAATCATTTCACCCTTTCACAGGCCTCCGCGCCCGTTGACAATATATTACGTATCATTATTCAGCGACAGGGGCCCAAACAACGCAAACAGCCCTACATTGTCACTCAATGTCATTTAAGATGTAAGTCTAATCAACATCTTAAGAGCTTTTATATGGAATTTTTGTGATTAATATGACGTTAAAATATGCTTCAAAATTATAGAATATTTTGAAGCATATTTATTACCTATCCACATCGTATCCCTAACTTTTGTACCTACT
This sequence comes from Pieris macdunnoughi, assembly GCA_905332375.1. Classification (NCBI taxonomy): domain Eukaryota; kingdom Metazoa; phylum Arthropoda; class Insecta; order Lepidoptera; family Pieridae; genus Pieris; species Pieris macdunnoughi. The sequence goes on along the minus strand of CAJOBZ010000005.1, from coordinate 6,598,624 downwards.
ACTGATCTGAAATATCGTGATTCATGTGCACTTATTTTTCGTGTGTTTAATTTTTTATTTTATTGTCTGTTCACTGTTTACATTTGTTTTTAATTGCTTTGTTTTGTCTAAATAACTATACGTCTTATGTATTTTTGCAGTACTTGCGCTTATCTTATCTAATTTAATTTTTTTTTTCACAGTGGCCGCCAATTTCCCCTCCTTTTTATATAATTATGTCAATTGTATTATATTTCTGTACATAAATAATTATAATAATTTTGAGATTTTCTTCATTCGTTCGGGCTTATTTAATATTTTCACATATATAAAATTCATACCTAATGCTTAAACATTAAACAACTTGCATCATTACCATAACAAAATTTAAATCAAATTGTCATATAGTATTGGGAAAATTAAATAAGGAAAATATGTTATTGTCAGTTTTACTCACTGTAAAACTAATCTACGCCAAATGAACCCTTGAGATTCAAAATTTTCAATATCCTGACTTTGAGACTGTGCCCCACTTAGTACATATTTGATTGAAAACGAATTCAGTGGATATTGCATCCTCAATCGCAGACGCACTCAGCAACGTTATGTGCACTATAGTTCTCTTTAAAACACAATTTATGATATCTGAATATTTATCGAGTAACGAGAATTCTCAATCAATAACCATCAGTTTATAGTTACGTCGTAATACAAATTATTATAGTGGTATATAATTAATACAAAAAGTTCTAGTAGTTCTAGTAATAGCTTTGATGTTACAGAGTCGCGGTCGAAAGATAATAATAAATCAACTCGTGGAAACGAGCTTCGGAAACACTGGGATGTGTCTTAAAAAATCGATACGGCCAGAGCAGGGCTATGGACCTTTTCGCCTGAATAAAAAAAGGGTCCGTGTACTTATGTACGCGCGTAAGAAGTTATACTTCTTTGGCAATATTAAAAATAGTTTGGCTTTGTTCCACCTCCAGTTTTTGATGTTTCACAGCGATAAGATGAAAACTCTTTTTTTGTATTCAATTTAGTGCAGTTACACTGATTCATCAATTGTTTTTTGTCTCTTTTCCTTATATTTGCTAGATAAAATCAGAAAAATTACATGTTTTGATTAAACAATGTGGTTAATTTTTTAATCAAAACATTACTCGATAATAATAATAATACATACGGATAGTTAACCTCAATTGTATTGAAGCACTTAGGAAGGTTGATGAGCACAGTTTTTTCACAAATATTAATTAGTATTGGTTTAAATATTCAATTTAAATCACTTCTGATTATAATTCAAAAAGCATCGCTAAATTTCTTTGAAAAAATAATCAAAACTCCTTTATTTGTTTAAAAGGTAAATGACAAATGTCATTATGGTCATTCAAAATTGTTGGCATACGAACTTCACGCATATTCTATTTCTTTTTACTTGTAGATTGTCTTATTCCTATCTCGCTCGCGCACGCTATAATCACACTCCTAATTTTGTGTCACGGGTGCGCGCGCATTGTAAAATTTCACTCTCATAAATTTTTCATAACGCGCCTAAAGAAGTATAACTTCAAAAATGAAACAGATATAGAAACCTTATGAGTGTTGGTACTTGCACGGATATTAAAATTCTGTTCTTACAAGAAGTCATAACGAAATGCTATTATACTCTATATCTTTCCCACATGGTTATATTTTTACTATTTCTATTCTGTCCAAAAAGAGTTTGAATATAGAGCTCTTTGTACAACATTATTATTATCTATTAAAATTGTAAAACTCACCGTCAGTGTTAATATATGGTGGCATGAGCACAGCGCTATAGCTGGTGTTAACGGCGATGTGGTCAAAGTGACGGCTAGGAGCGAGCATGAGACGCCGAGCGCGCGCCGCTAAAGTACCATCATCAGCGTGGACATTAAGCCATCGAGCGTCGTAGTATGTACCAGGAGTACCATCTGATCCCCCACCACCAGCCGATAATGCGGCGGCCTCTGCTGAGTCCATTATACGCTGGAAAAAATCAATGTTAGTAACGAAATCGAAAACAAATACATAAACATTATATGTAGAATTTTTGAAATTGGAATCATAAATAGTGTTTCAGTGTTATCACTAACCGCAGATACTGACAATTCCTTAACTCATTGAGGTGTATGGTACGATTATAAGTCCATAATGTTATAAGGGACGTAAGGATTAATTTCTATGGGTTCAAAACCTTCAGCTTAGCTGTAATATCAATACGTTACGAGGTAAGGACCTTGTTAAGTTGTCAACGTTTGCACGGGCGTGATATAGGGGCTTTCATTCCGTTAATTTCATAAACTGTGATATATTCTATATGTTTGGTGTATATTAACCACAAGTTTCAAGCTTCAAGCTTCGTTCACACTGTATAATAAATAACAATATTGTGTATCAACAATCAATAGATAATAACAAACAGGAAAAAGTGTGAATCTTTGACATAATTTACATTTACCAAGTGGAAGACAACTATAAAAAAGTATTTTTAATGAAAAGGTATCATCGCTAATTCAATGTAGTTGAAGCTTATATTTGTTAGGAATATTGGTTTTATTATGAAAGGTAAGATGTTTAGATAAGTAATCCGTCAAATGATATATTACCGCTTGGAAACGTAGGTCACATATTATTACTACCTGAGTATAAAGAAACTATTTTCCTAGGATACTTTCATATAAGTGAATAATTAATTTTAATCTCATCATTAAAGATGGAAAGGCGCGTAATCAAAAGAAATTTTTAATGACACTGTAAATTCGGATATCCTTTATTTTGTTTCAGCTACAGTTTCATTAAGTGCGAAATGTAGGCGTCGTTTTTTCTTGGCGACGCCCGCAGCAGAGCAATCCCCACGATTTTTCAACTTTATTGTTGAGCTAAGTTCTAGGCGCTTTTAGCCCGGCTCTTGTTCGCTACTTATTATGATACCGCCTATTTGTGTTTCTTTTACGTTGTGCTATGCCATTCATAATGAAAATTCGGCTTTATCGAAGACACTCAGTGATCTTTGAGCTATTACAAGTAATCAAAATGCTAGTTGTCACCACAATGAAAATAATATGGTTTTCCAAACAGACCTATCTTATGGCAAGATTTATAAATATTATAAATTGGTTTAATGGTATCACTTTATTCATTGTTCACCGTTTATATAACATAGATGAAGATAATGCCAAACAATAAACATTCTTCACAAGAGTACAAATTTTCAAAATTCCTAACATCTGAAGTTGCAAGATGGCACGTAGTAGTGAACGCGAAATTAGCTAAGCGTTTCAAGTTGTTTGAAGTGTTTATTCGCAGTCTTAGCTGTCGGATTTGACATAATGTAATATGTCTGGCTCGATGAACATGCGGTTTGCGTGGTCGAGGACCGTGTAATCTCATTATACTAGAATTGCTTGGAAAACCCGCTTTGAATTATTTTGAGGTATCCTTGGCTAGACAACTTTATGGCTTGGTAAAATCTAACCCTCAAAAATACTAAGCAAATAATTTTATAATATAATCTCAAATCTCTTTTAAATATTGAGGTATTAAGGTATACAGTATGAATTAAAAATGTCAATTTCATTAATAATCAGCACCACGGACTAGACTTCGTATACCTAATCCAAAACCATTTCAAGCGTAATATTAAAATTCTGAATATGCATGTTTCAAATAGAAAAAGTTTCATAAGGTTCGGTTAGCAATATTGTGGCGACATAAGAATTGCAAAGGTCGTCTACGTTGTCAAAAACGTAATGAGATATCCAGGGTACGTTCACCCGGCCTTGCAGGCAGCTGACTCCATGCGTTCTTTGACCGTGGCCAGACAAAGCTATCAACAGTTTTATTACACTATCATTACATCTTACTATCGCATCATTTGATGGTATTTTTATTTCAAATTTCAGAAAATTCTGTCAAATTAAAAACCTTGATAGTTGAAGTTAGAAAAGAAAGGATTTGTAAAAATAAGGTTTACCGAACAACCCAACGACTTCCAAAATGTACTTATAATGCTTTCATTTGGAGAATTCACGTGAACCTACACTAAAGAAGGCACCTTTTTTCAAAATTTGTATTTCAGCGTTATATCTAATATATAAAATTCTCGTGTAACAATGTTCGTTCCCATACTCCTCCGATTCTTATGAAATTTTTTATTCATATTCAGTAAGTCTGAAAATTGGTTACTATCTATCTTTCAAATCCCTAAGTGATAAAGCGTGTCCACACCAAAAAAATTTTTTTTTAGAAAAAATGATTTGTTTTTTTTTTTTTGCTACAGCATTCAAAAATACATACAACCCCTAATTTTCACCCCAGATCGTATCAACCTCTATTTTTTATTATTGTAGATAGTTATTTTTATTGAACTAAAAAATGTTTTCTAGAAATAATATACGTGGCAAACCAACGTTTGCCGGGTCAGTTATTAATATATAAATTTAAGCTAAAGCTTACACTTTCTTAGAATTTTTAACTTTATAATGCACAAAATATTTGCTACGTTCCTAGTAATTACTTTACAGCTTGGCTCTTTGCCCTGTAATATCTTCATTTTTATTGAAAAATATGCTTTTGATACGAGTTTAAATTAAAAAATCGCGCGTATATTGTAATAGGCGTGACGTTTGTAACCTAGTTACATTATTCAAAACGGTTGCATTGCTATTTTACACAAGAGAATTTAATTAAATTTGGTCTAGCCGGATGCCTTAAACTGATTGGTCAACTTTCTTTTTTTCGTTTTACATTTTAATGGAACTTTTCAAACCCGTCTCACTTTATACGTATATGTGAACTTAACAAACACCTTATATATGATATGTAATGTTTAATTAAAATATTCATAATTCGTACTCATCAAAATAGACACGCATCGTCAGAATAAACAATCGACGCAATAAATACTACTAACATCATTCAATTACAGACTCGTAATAAAACTTTTTTAATATACCGCGCATTACCTAATCTCTATGAAGGTAGTGCAAACATCCTGAGCGGTTCGGAATATTGAGTAAGTAGCCTTGGGGCGCCTAAGAGGAAGAGAGATGGAGGCATCGTCTCAAGACGAATCAATACAGTCCACTTATACAAGTCGGGTGGTGCAGTAGATGTGGGTCACGCCAGCTGCACTCGCGGGATGGTATTTAATAACACCCGACAGATATTACTTGATCCTTCCCCCTATTTACACTGGAGTTTAAGTGGTTCCCAACACTAAGTGCGCTGTCGTGAGCATATGACGGTCACGCTCGATTTATTTTCAAGTAATTATTCTGGTATTTAATAGAAAATGTTGATATGAATATCGGTCTATTGTAGATAGGTTTTATATATAGTTAAAGTAAAAGCAATTTCGCTTCGACAATAAATAATCAATTTTTTAAAGCGCCTAACAATTAGTTACGGCGTGAAGACATTGGTGACAGAAAGACTTTCATACTTTAAAGTTTAATTGTTTCAAACTTGCCGTATCTCTAAGCGTTCAACTAAGAGTTCATTTATAAATTCCACAATTACAAAAGCTTTGTTACTTAAAATATAATATAATAATTAAATATAGTATATTAAGTGTAATATGTTAATTACAACAAAAAGTCAAGTAGATGATTAGCGTTTTGTGTCTATTAACATAGTGAAATATTTGTTTGGTTATATCGCATTAACCACTAAACCAAATGGCTTCATTAATTAAAATTTACTCTCAATGTTAGAACCCATTTCTGTTCTCATACTGTATGATCCAATCCTGTCTGTCACTAGTCTTCTCCAAGCAGCTGGTGTTTTGCAATTTGCTGATGGCAACATTAAGGTCGGTAAGTGCAGCGATAGTCTCCCTAAACCTCCCCCACATCCCTGGCACTGGGCGCCCTGCGGCATGCCTCGAGAATTTGGCGGTGCGCCTTCCAATGCTATACATACAGTGTCACACGTTGTGGTAGTTTGTAGTTGTTCTTGTACTAGTTTGATGTCAAAGAACGGCTTTGTCGACTAAAATTAATACTCCTCCTATAAACGTGCTTAGAATTCACGAGATAGAACGCTTAAATTTCGTCGGTAATTATTAGAGATTAATATTTATTACGTACTGACATTTTGCACTAGTTCTAACAACTTTACGTACTTTGAGTTGAAGAATTTGCTGAAAAATGTACTAATAAATGGCATACGCACAATGATTTTTGTTCTAAACGCTGGCTTATAAAATTTATAGTATAAAGTATATGTACTTCCTTAAAAAAAGCGATTTTCTTAAACATTTAAACGATCCATTGTAATAGTAAATAGGATTTTAAATGTCTAAAATAGTTTAAGTTGCTATTTCTATCTACGAGGTTCTTTTCGATTTGTACATTGTCTAATGAAAAAATTGCGAAATTATCGTAATACTTTCATCTGTAATTAAAGTGTTGGTGAATAGTTTTTGTGAAGGGAATTTTAGTATTCGAACTTCCTGTAAAATTATGCAATACGTATGTATAGCGTAGTACGTTATACGAGCCACAGGAAAATGGACACATTGACCGACATCCACGGTTTACGATAAGCTTTATTGCTTCCTGATAGAGCTGTTGGGTGGAATACAGCCATTTATTATAAAATATAATTATTTTTTATGACTATATTCACAGTTCATGAAATAATTGGAACCACCTTATTGGTCTTCGCATTTATGTCTTTTTAATTTGTAATTTCTACTTTAATGAAAAACTTGAAAAACCATATGAAACTTTGAAGCAATGCCCACAATTAATTACAATGATTCTTTATAAAGTATGAAGCCTATATTACTCTGATTTATTACAATCAATATTTCATCATCTTTAATTGTAAAATACGTAAGCTAACAGTAGTGTAATAAAAAAATAACATTTGGAAGACATAAGCGATATTTCTAAAAAAAAACGACTCTCCATCCGCCTTACGAATTTTCAATCAGGTCACGTGTCCTGACGCGAGTTTAATATTTTTTACCCATTCCAAAAAAGTGTACAACGCTGCTAAAGAAGTTTTCACTTAAAAATTATGACAGAATTAGTATATTAAAAATGTAATTTATATATTAGGTCCTTACATATGAAATTGGCGTTTTTCGTACTGGCCACTTTAATCACGATGTTCTCCTCTTTGGTAAGGAATTCCAAATTCCAATTTGTACAGCTATTTACTCATGTATTTGTGCTTCGATGACCGTCATTCATTTGTTTTTTTCTTCTGTTTTTTTCTGTTTGCGTCACTCATTTTTCAAAATGGAAAACTTAAAGTATCGCATTATTTACGAGTACGAGTTCCGCCGTGGCACTAGTGCTGCGGAAACGACTCGAAGGGTGAATTATGTGTATGGCGGTCATGTTGCAAAAGAAAACACAGTTCGTTTTTGGTTCCAACGTTTTCGTTCTGGAAATTTCGACCTGCAGAACAAGCCCCGAGGACGGCCTGAGACCCAAGTTGATAATGAAGTATTGAAGGCTATTGTGGAAGCGGATCCATCGCAAACCACGTCCGAGTTAGCTGCAGGCTGCGGTGTTAGTAATAAAACTGTTTTAATTCACTTGAAGCAAATTAAGATTAAAAAGCTTGAAAGATGGGTACCTCACGAATTGACTGAAGCAAACCGGCAAACGCGCGTCGACTGCTGCGTTACATTACTGAACCGGCACAATAATGAAGGTATTTTAAACCGAATTATTACCTGTGATGAAAAATGGATTCTTTACGATAATCGGAAGCGCTCAGTGCAATGGTTGGATCCTGGCCAGCCAGCCAAATCCAAGCGAAAATTAACCCCAAAAAAGTTACTTGTAAGCGTTTGGTGGACTAGTGCCGGTATTGTTCATTGCAGTGTTCTCAAATCTGGCCATACTATTACGGCTGATGTCTATCGTCAGCAATTGCAAACCATGATGGAAAAGCTAGCGGCTAAACAACCTAGGCTGGTCAATCGCTCCACGCCACTACTACTTCACGACAACGCTAGACCACACACTGCACAACAGACGGCTACCAAATTAGAAGAGCTTCAATTGGAATGTCTAAGACATCCTCCGTACTCCCCGGACCTTGCTCCAACAGATTACCATTTTTTTCGAAATTTGGACAACTTCTTGCAAGGGAAAAAATTTAACTCTGATGGGGCAGTCCAAATCGCCTTCACAGATTTTATTGATTCCCGTCCGACTGGTTTTTTTAGTAAAGGGATCAATGAACTACCTATGAGATGGCAAAAGTGCATAGAAAACAATGGTTCATACTTTGATTAATTAAATATATTATATTTAAAAATATTCGACTTTTTGTTCCTCCCATACAAAACGCCAATTTCATATGTAAGGACCTAATAGTTTGTGATACATCGGCTACAGCTATTGTAGGTATATTTAAAATACGTACGTGAAGTATATAGGTCCATTGTAAAAAAGTCGATAAATAACAATTAATTAAACAACAAGAAACAAATTGTTTAATAAACTCGAAATACAGATCATGTTTTATTTAATTTGTTACGTATTACTGTTGAGTAATCAACGGTGATTGTATAAACAGAAGCCCGTACTTAATTAATAATGGAAATAACAAGCCATTGTTTGAATAAAATTATATTGGTCCAAGGCAAATTCAAAAAAATAATGATAATATTTTTATTATTATCAAAATGTAATGCCTCAAATTTTAATTAAAGACAAATATTAATAAAACAGTTGTAATGAGAGCAACACTGGAACCTTTCTCATTAAAAATGAGTTCAGAGTGAAACCGTGAACCGACTGCAATCCTTTATGAAAAGATTTCTTTAAATTTTGAACTTTCAAATAGAGTTTTGTATTACCATTAATGAATAAAGGTTAAGAAATATTACAATAACTAGAAATTGCAATTGTATTCAGAAGCCATGCATATTTTATGACTTTATTTCTTATTGAACTTTCACTTACATTAAAAGTCAAAAGTAACAATACAAATCGCTAATAGCATATGAGTATAAGGATGCCGACTGAAAAGATTTTCATTTGCTTATAAACCTGAACGTTGCCTTACCAAATTCAAAATTTGACAAATAATTAAAAATTACATTATGAAAAGGCACAAGCAATGATATTAGTATATTTTCTATTATTAGATATTTTTTTAAAAAGGTTGGGCACAAGCCGTAGGAATTTCACAAGTAATTTCTATCAAGTCAACCGCTATATCATAATAAATGCAATTTACATTTTAACGCAATTTACGCGCGCCCCACGGTTTTATCCCTTTGTCTGATGAATGCCCTAGATTGATGAGGAGAGTGGTGTTTTAACTGGTACCAAGGATCTACTGAATTATTTTTAAGCTTTTAGTGTTTTGTCTACAACATCTATTGCTATTTTTTCTATAAAACCGTTTAGCTAAGTTTTTAATTTTAATTACTAGGTTTTTTCCTGACAGTTAAAGTCAATCTGCCATTATGACGGATCTTTTGGATTTTGTTGGCAGCCATATTTTTTTTCATAATGTAATCTATTCTATTAGTCAATATTTTATTTGATACCCTCATTGAAGAGGTTGTGAAAAGAAAACCGAACCTGCAATTTTGTTGACGGCCATATTGGGTTTTCAATTTATTTTCATACAGAACTCAAATTTGCTTATCAAGCCCTATCCTCAATGTACTCGTATTAGGTTAAAAAAAAATCTAATGTATTAAGTTATATGGTCATCAGAAACAAAGGTGCGTACCAAATTTCATATCAATCCGTCAACAGGAAAGGAATCAAATTTCAATTACTAGATTTGACCCAAACAGGTCAAGCTAAAGCGTTTATAAAAGGATATTTTAATCAATATAATATTATTAGTCATTGGGAGCGACTAGTCGGCACTTATTCGGCTTTACATAATTAATATTATATAATACATTACATAAATCAATTACATACATTACATTCAATAAAAAGATGTATATTCAGATTTTAAATAAGGCATTGATAGTAAATAGGGGAGGTCAGGAAAGGAGACCAACTCTCTTCAAAACTTTTAAAAGCCGTATTGAAAAATATGTTCATGGAATAAATGTTAACGGTGTAAGGCTTAACCATCTAAGGTTTGCTGACGATATTATTTATATTTTATCACAGAGAGGCCAGCCATCGCACTAACAATGTTAATATAATCAAACGAAAGCAAGAAAGCAGGATTAACTAATCAACCTTTAAAAATTAAACTACGAACTGGATAATTGCACATTGAGAGATATCCAAGGAAAAGCAGACGCTAAGTAAAAAGATGGTCATGAACTGCGCTAGACACACACTTGAAAAGCTATTTTTCCTGATGTCGAAATTCTCTGCGTGTTGCTGTTTGAGTATCGTTCTTATCAATGCAGGCAGTATGTAGATCATTGCTATTTCTCTGAGATTCTATTAACAACTCAGACCTAATGGTGATGAGATCTTTTGTCTCGAAAATCTCGCACACGTGCTAAACGAAAAAAGAAGTAACAATGCGAAGTAAACAAAACATGTTCTAACACACTCGCGTGAAGCGGTTGCTAGTAGCATGCAAATCAGCTGTAAGCTAAACGTCTTGAAATAGTGATTTTCTTGACCGACTAGTCGTGCTAGTATAAGTACTTTCAGTAGTGCACAAAGGCCGATTAGTCGGCCAAAGTCATAGACCATAGTTGGAACATCTCTAACAATTATTATAAACACGAAGAAGTAAGCTTTTTATTTAGAGGTTGTACATTAATAATAATATATCGTTTATAATATTACGATGTAATGCGAAAATTTTGTCTGTTTCATCACCTAGAAAGGAATTCTAACCACGTTTAAATACGTAAGTGAAAGCCTTTGAAAAGCGCCTTCATATATATAGTAACGAACACGTAGTAGGAAGGTATATAATTTCATATCACATAAATGCACATAAGTATTACAAGCAAAGAAAACAATATTTCTTAAATATGTATTACTGTTTAAATACGTATGATATGGTATTATATATACCATCATAATAACATAACTGCCTTCAGTACTAGAATATAGGACCAAACAGGAAAATATTACTATTCGTTTAAGGACTGAAATTGTATGTTATCAAACTTTAATAATAACTTCTATTTTTGTACATACATCGTTCTCAGATCTAAATCAAATATGAATATATACAATTACGTTAGTAGCAATGCCCCGCGATTTAAAAATGGGTTGATTCGGTCGTAGAGAATGGAGTATATTAAATGAACATCCAAACACAAAAACATATATTTTCTGAGATTAGTACATTCTCAAAAAACTCTTCAACTTTATAACAATAAGGAAAGATGTATAAAAGGTCACTTTCCAACGAACCGAAGCTTATGAGACAATATGATATGTAAATTGTTTTGTATGAAGAGATTGGGGAATATATTTTTGATACAACATTGAAAGATTAGAAACGTAAAATTGAAGTAAGACGGAATTGTCGATCAAGAGTAATCCAATCCCTTTGGTTAATTGAATTCTGTAGCCCTTCAATACGTCGGAAGGGCTTGGAAATACAAAAAAACGTGTACAAAAAGGCGGATTGACTGAGCAAAAACAGCAACGTTAATTTATAAAACTTATATTGCTAAATTAAATAACAAACATACAGTATTTTATGATCGAGTTTATAAAGAACAAAACTGCTGCACTATTGGTATTACAACGACATTATGGTTAAATTTCTTTATTTCTAAAAAAGAAGGGTGCGTGTACTTATGTACGCGCGTAAGAAGTTATACTTCTTTGGCATTATTAGAAAATAGTTTTTGATTGCATGCAAATAATTAATTACAATTAAATAATCAAAGACTCGAAAAGGAGTCATTATAGTCAATAAAGATCAGTTTACATTTGAAAAATTAAATAAATAAATATTTATTGATATTATATTTATATTTATTATTATTTTCTAATATTAATTAGTATTGATTTAAATATTCAATTTAAATCACTTCTGATTATAATTCAGACGCACATATCAAATTTGCACTTGTATAATAAAAACAAAATGAAAACACGCGTAAATGTAGAAACTCAAAGCATTTGGATAAATATTATAAATATAAATACACAGTGAACAGAGGCGGCGTGCGTGCCAACATGCGCCACTAACTTCATTCTGTTAATTTTGTGTCACGCGGTGCGCGCGCATTGTAAAATTTTACTCTTATCAATTTTTCATAACGCGCTTAAAGAAGTATAACTTCATAAAATATTTGATTAGTGAATAATCTGATTGTGAATTTTTTTAAATGTTTAAGCCTCACAAACAATGTTACAAATAATGCTGTGTCTAATCTTGATATATTAGGATAATGTTAAGTAGATCCTCTAAACTTTTATGTGTTTACTTTTTTTAGACTTCAATATTCTACATATTACACGGTGTAATATATGTTATATATGTTTTGAAACCATATTAATAAAAGACAAGATACTGAAAGCACACAAAACAAGGAACAATATTGGCTTGGACTTCGCCTTGGTACTTCGGCGTGGCAGCTCCTAATATTTATTGTAAATTTAAGTTTACATTTAAATATACCATATATATGTTGAATAATTAATTAAAAAATCAATTCCAAAACTTCCACCACATTTTATATGTACTCAAGTAAAAAGAAAATCCTAAAAAACTTTTGATAGTAATTATTAATATTGTGTATTATTTGATAGTAATAATTAAATGTAATGCATATACTTCTAAATAAATGTTCATTTAGTAGTGATATTGAAACTATACGTTGGTGGGCCTCTACAGTCCGAGTTTTTCAAAGTCAACAGAAAATTGTGAAGCTTTTATCAAATTGAAAGTTGGGCGGAAAGCAGCCGTAGTGGGATTAGTTCAAGATTCAGAAGAATTCCAATAACAGGGTTCACAGACATGATCGCGAATATCGGCTAACGCTGAATATGTTAATGTAGAAAATTGTCTTAAAGAATTTCCTAACACTTGGCTTGACCTCTATTTACTTTTTTATTACTTGAGAAACATTCGTTGTATTTCATTTTTGTCTAAGTAAAAGAACTAGGATTATGGGATCAGTGTGGTAAGACATTAAATAGAAGTTGCAGTTTATGTGTATAACAGCGGATTTAGTGATCTCTTAAAGTCTGTTGACGCGACTTTATCACAAAAACTTCATCGCAGTGAACTGACTTATTAGGTTTGTCATAAGAAAATCCCAAATCACCCTAACATATTAACACCGCGGAAATACTATAATTATAAGGAGATACATAATATGTCTGATGAACTTTGATTGTGGGCGTGTTACGTCAATCGTATCTACCATCTACGGTCGCCTACGACACTTCTACGCCGCGCTGTAAAGGTTACGCCTACACAGCGTAGTAATAATTGTACGGTATTAATAATTGTACGGTATTAACTATTATATTTCGAGAAGCAACGTGGGCGGTTTCGTAAATGTGATTTAATTTATTAAATAAATTATAAAGTTTAAAGAACTTTATTTCTCATAGTATTGTCTTTTATTGACATAACTTTTAGACATAGAAAAACACTTTTTAACGGACGTTTCGCCTAAACCCTACCTCTTTTAGTCGATACCAACTCCGGGGAAATAAATACAGATAACACAACTTTATCTACAGCTGTGATACTTTTTGACATTCAACACCTTTTGTCTTCAGTCACCGTGACCACGCACGCTGTAAAGCACGCGAAACGTAGGTTAAATTTAAAATTATGTAAAATAATTGTAAATTTATAATAAAACATAACTTCAAATCCGTAAAAAAAGTGTTTCTTTTTTCTCATTACAAAAAATGTACTTTTATTTACATGAGAAACTTAAGAGCTGGTGCGGCTTGTGATGTGGCTGAAAAAGCTAAAGCCTGAAACTACAGGGATCTAGGCTCCGAATATGATTTTGTCCCATTCGGTGTCAAGACCCTTGGCCCGTGGAGTCCTAGCGCTATAAGGCTTTTTAAGGAAATATCAAAAAGGTTAGTCGACATCACAGGAGACCGAAGAGGTGGCAGCTACCTCGGACAAGGACTTAGTCGAGATATTCAAAGGGGGAACGCTGCCAGTATCTTCGGAGCCATGCCGAAAGGGACTTCTTTCAATAATATATTTTAGTTTTTATATTTTAAGGTTAGTTATTGCTTTTATTATTCTTTTTTTTGTATTTATAAGCTAGGTTAAATTATCATCTTGTGCTGTTTATAAGAAACTTAATATGTATATACGAACGAGATACACGTCGCCATCAGCCGTCCCAATTTCAGTCTACTACGTATATACTCATTATGATATGTATCTTTAATGCCATTTTGAATTGGTTAAACGCTAATTTCAAACTATTATATTATATTATATGATATTAATATTTAATATTATACAACATTACCCCTAATTTTAATTACTGAAGAGAAACACCATTTGATATTGGAAGAGAAACTAATGTAATTTACTCTGGAAATTTATGAAGCATACATTTTCCATAACATTTATAATGTATTCAATAAAACTTAAATGCGAACAATAGGGCCAGCGAGGCACTTTCCTCGCTATCAAAGGATGCACTTGAACAAATCCGGGGATCAGATTATACTATAATTTATATCTATTTCTGCAGCCGGAAGTTGAGAGAGTACTAACAGCATCATCGCACTGTAGCGGATAACTGTGTGAGCTGTTTTACTTTTGAGCGAAACGATTTGTTTCATTCTTAAAGCAAAAGCTCCTTGTGGTTTGTATTTTTTCAAGCGAAATGCGCAACATGAGGAATGCTTTTTGTTTCAATAATAAAATGTTTGCTCAGAGCTTCCGTCTGGGTAGCCATGTTTTATCGTGAAATGAATATAAACCTTGTTATTTTACAAAGGAATTATATAAAACAGAAACATATAGTAAAAACGCTTTACAAGTAATGTAGACGCGTCTACGTAAGTAAAGCGTACAGTCTAGGATTATTTGACGTTTCTCACATTCTCTTCTAAATGCGAATAACGATAATATTTAAGCATACCTTAACGGCGTTTATTTTGAAATCCATATGATTTTTAACTTCTGCAGCAAGATCTCGCACAAGAAGAAGTCCGTCTTTCCGAACGACCTCCACGTTGTACTCATGGTATTTCTGAAAGCAAACAAAAACAGTTTAAAACAAAAACTTTTGCTGTAATAACTCTTAAAATTAAATCTAAACATTTCAAAACGAAAAATACAAAAAAAGCATAAAGACGACGATGACGAAATATACTTGTTTAAGTTCTCTTAAACAGTACATCTGTGTTTCCGCCCATAATATCGAGTTATTGGCTCCATAGCAAGGACCTGTCAAATTTAAAAATGGAACGTTCACGTCCGGAATTTGGCGGATGCTCGCTGCCAAATTATTGTTATTCTGTGAAGGCGCGCTTCGGGCGCTGTGTTATTGAATTTCGAGCTGTACCAATGACGGCTTTGTTGCTATCAAATTTAATAAAACATACTTAGTAATACCGGTGTTAAGTGATTTTTGCTTTAAAATCTCTTCATTATTCACCCTTAAAGTATCTTATCCTACTAATATTATAAACGCGAAAGTTTGTAAGTATGGATGGATGTTTGTTACTCTTTCACGTAAAAACGTACGGAATAGATTTTAATGAAACTTTACAACAATATAAGCTTATACCTCTCAATAACACATAGGCTACAAATTTTAAAGATATTGTGTGAATTGCCCAAAAAATCAAAGTAAGAACGAAAAAATCTACCATCTGCGAGCTATTCTGGCGTGTGCTGCTAAAACCGCTAGAGTTACACATATGAAATGTTTGTCTTAAATAGTCAATATCTTTAGTAGTATTTTTCTATGCCAGCTAATATAAGCAACTCGAAATAATAATCCTGAGCCGACGAAGTCGTGGGCACCAGCTAGTAATTCATAAACACATAATTAAATATAAACGTAAATTCAATCATCTTCCTGCAACCAAATGTTATTTAAAATGTAGTTGATTTCATGGAATATTAAATTGGCGAACGAGTATTTCACTACCGCCGGACTCGAGGGACACATTGCCTAACAAGGAACCTAAATTCAATTAAGGCTGTTAATTTAATCCACTTTATACGTCAACACCATCCTTACGGCTTGCTGATTGGATTCTGTTTTCAAGAGCTACCATAATTACTGCACACATTTAAGCGTCAAAAACATTTTTATGTTAATTAATATATTATATAATGTATTATATATAGCTATAGCTATTATATATTAATAGTTCAAGAGATTTGTGTTATAAATCTTCCCTTGTTGGAATATTGTATATTGGTTAATTGTGATTCAGGAAGGGGAACGCAAAATGTGGGTCAAGCTATATCACGGGTGAATAATCAGCGATTATTAAGGACCACAGCAAAAATATATTTTCTGTTTTAATATATTAATGCTATTCAAGTACTTTTATTGGATATAATTTTAAAAATTATAAACTTATCCTTAATGTTGTGCAATGCTAATGCATTGTTAACAA
Source organism: Pieris macdunnoughi (assembly GCA_905332375.1). NCBI lineage: Eukaryota > Metazoa > Arthropoda > Insecta > Lepidoptera > Pieridae > Pieris > Pieris macdunnoughi. The sequence goes on along the minus strand of CAJOBZ010000005.1, from coordinate 6,582,116 downwards.
TAAGTTTTCAATCATTTTTCATGTAAGTATTTTGTTGTTTAAAGTTTCGCTCTTAGACTGTATCATTCGAATTAAAAAGCTGACGTTTTAAAATTATTTGAATTTTCACTTCGCTGTTTCGATTCGTGTCAGTAGACACGGGGCGAATTGATTGGGCCTCGTATGTGTAACGTTGCGGCAAATAATAAAAAGTGGAAATGCTTTGTCACGATTTATGAAGTAATCGTCCCAAGCTCACAAGTTACAGGGCTTCCCACTCACCTTGAACGTTTCACCTTCTTTTATCGGCCATTTTAATTCCACTTCCACTGTTGAGGAAGATTGAAGTACTTTTCTATTAAGAATTTTTTTTTTTAATATTTCAAATAAAAACCTATTTGCCATCAATTTTATATAATAATAATGACTGTATTATTAAAACTTTTAAATAAATGCTTACTTGTACAAATTAAATCACTTGGTTAAAAATAAAAGACGAAACTATTGTGCGTGTCGTGTGATTGTGATTGGTCATAAGAATCTCTTGTCCTACCTATTACAGACATACGACAGGATTCTTCGTCATCACGTCTACTTCTCCTTCATTCCTTTTTATTTTTCAAGATGTGTCCCTTTTTACTTAATTATTTAATCAATTGTTAAAGCCATATTAGATGTTATCCTCTACTATGTTTATTGAATAACATTATATATATATATAATTATATAAATAATAACACAGAATTGCGGTTAGTTAACTAGCCTACATATTCCTATTGAGGTTTGCTTCGGTCTACGTAATCAGCTATACTATGCATCATACGTCTTATAACGATTATGACCATGGATGATCAGTAAGAAAATAAACTTAGGATACCTGACAGAAATAATAATAAACGCCTTAATCATACAATAAATTAATAAAAAGCTATTGTGCATTGTTAAATAAGGGATAATCAAAATGTTAAGGTGTATTCTCCCTATACTAATAACGTGTGCTCTGAATTTTATTGGTTTTAATAAATTCTCTGATAAAATATTCAGTGCCAAGTCAAGTTAAGAGTGACCTAAGACCGCGACTCGTGACCTACACAATAACTCTTGAGTGTTCTTTAAGCAGTTTCATGTATGAATAGACTGTTAGAATTATGTTTTAAAGACCAAAGTCTCTTTTTAAAAACGTATAACAACCTAGTTTTTGAATTTTGACAAACAACAGTATTTTGTAGAAACAAAGGTATAAGGAGAAATTTGCTTTTTAAGCTCTCAAAAGTTTACCACATGGAAATCAATTTTTTAATATTGTAAGTATCCCTTTAAAGTAATATATCCTTTTAGTATTTGAGAGTAATTAAAGATTAATGTATTAGATAAGAATGTGTACTATTACGATTCAATGTGCGTTTCATGGCGGCACCTACACCGCAATCCTTCGATAAACTATTTCCTACGAACCTATTAGAAGCATCCACATTCCTACGTTCTTTCACTAACCATCCCAATGAATCAAATAATTCCATTTCATTAAACTACCTTTTTATGTACTGTAGAGTTTAACAGGGATACGTTTTATTATTTGTATCTTAGTTAATATAGATCTTCAAATTTTATTTTCTTTGTACCAGTACAACAGGAATTAGACATAGATGTCGAATGTGCGATTCCTGCCCGATACTGAAACTGAAAAATATAACAAAATTTGTTTCTTTCGAATAATATAATGTTATTCAATAAATAAATAATGTAGTTATTTGTATCAAAGGAAGAGACGTATCAAAGCTTAATCAGTGCAATGAATCCACGACTTCGTGATGCACAAATCAAAATATTCGGTAAGGAATATTTTTAATCTTCACATGTAACTTATGGCCTTATGGGCCGTGGAGTGCCGGAGAAGCACTCCCCAATCAACCCGTGGGTGTCCTCGAAGGCAGCGTGGGCAGCGTTTTTACCCATTTAACCTCAACATAATAGTGCGCTCGCCAAATCGTTGGCCAAGCGTGGTGAGTGTTCCCCAACATGAACAGTAAAACAATGCGAAGTCTCCCCAGTAACCGGCAGCCCTGCTAGTCCTGGCTACGGTAGCGGTCAGGGAATGGCGGGGCAAGTAGAGATCCGGCTACCAGTCTCGACAACCATTGGCCCTCGTATCTAGTAGAATTAGAGGAAGATACGATGGGCCTTGATACGAGGATAGAAGCCCGAAGAGAGGGAGAGGACATGATAAAGTTGTCTTCCGATGACATATTCCACTATCGGCTTTCCCAAGGTGGAATCGGGTTCAGTCCTACCTTGTTCTAAAAGTATCAAGCAAATGTTTGCTGAAGCAAAAATTTCAACAACCCGCCTTATGGGTTTCAGTTAATTGAAAAGTGTATGTTCAGAGATTTCGCTCCCTCCATACTCTAAGTCAAAAATCTTCGAACATTACGTCCTACCTGTGATGACTTACGAAGTGGAATTCGTATCAAGCTTAAACTGACACCAAAACTTTGCGATTTAAAAGAGTGGCGGAGAGTGTCTTGCCAGTTCTTTTCACCCTACGCCCTTGATTTGGGTTTTTTTTATAGATTACCCTTTTTTTAATAACAACGTTCATAAGTGTCCATAGTTACCGATATCAATTAATAAATTTTAATTTGATTTGACTAATTCATAAATATCACATATTTATTTATTAATAAATAACATGATTTCAAAGCAGCTGTGTTACGGCCATAATGCAAAGTACCTACATTATAAAATTTTCCTATTTTACTTAATTTAATGATTTAATAAATACCTATCAATATTTTATAAATATAGAAACGTTATACGTTTTATGGAAGATGAAATAACTTCAGAAGTGGCAACTACATGATACTACATAAATTTCGACAGAGTTGTTGGATGCACTTGGCACAAAACCACAATCTTCGCCAATCTGTATAGAAAGCCTACGCATTGTCCCTGCTATACTCCTAAAAGCAAGATAAGTAGGAATAAAGTAGGACACAGTCTTAATCACCATATATAGTAAGACGCTATCTTTAAGCGATTTTTAAGGCTTCTTAATACAGCTATATATATAAAAGCTAACTTTGCAGGTTTCCTAAGAAGGTAATTAATGCATTATTTTTATAACTATCGGTCTCTGAATTTTTTCTAGAACATATTTACATCGCATATGACCATTGCGGGGCGTGGAAAGAATTTAACCTAATTTTCCTATTCTATTCTATTATCAAGGCTATATACACAGTTAGGTCAGTGTCTGTATAAAGTGGAGCAAGGTAGATAAAGCGATGGGAAAAACCAATGCATGACTCACTATTCAGAAATAAAATATAAATGGGAAAGTTTCTATTTCTGTTTAATATCGGTGCTAGAAGTACAATTAAATATTGATATATGCTACGATTTGTTGGGTTTTATATCATATAAAATTACGCTAATGCAATTTTTATAAATAGAAAAATTATAAGAATCAATAGCTGAGAGTAACAAGTTATATTAAATAAGTTCTAATACAAAAGTTTTCCGTAAAGAATATTGCTTTCAGAAATACGACCCTAAAAGCATTTGCCGTAATATAACCCCTGTGTAATTTAGCTATTGACATTTATTTTGTGTGCGGTAGCTTATCCGCAAACCTCTTAGTTACGCCGTAGACGAGAAAACGTAGCTCGACTTTTGTGGTAGGCAGAAATATAATAAAAGAAATTATCAAAATTTAATTATACGGCTTAAGATGGAGTGTACGTTTACATTGGAGGTTTGGGTTCGATTTTCGGGTAAATATAATTTTTTGGCATAGAAAGTTGAATCAGCTCATGTGAAGAAAAATTATTAAAATTTCTAACAAGGTTATGCCATAGAATATACCTTTACATTGTTTTACTTGTACTCGTATTACTATTTTTACTTGAATGATTAGCTCAGCATATAAATGGAAACCCTGTAAGAAAAAGCTGTGTTCAGTGCAATAGTACAATATTGCATTCAAGTGTACTATCCATCCGGTCTCCGATCTGAAGGAATCCTCGTTCCCTGATACTGTAAGTAGGTCGCGGCCGCCCCTGACGCCCCTCTCTTCTGGACAGAACCAGGGTCAGGGCAGAATGCGAACTCGCTGCATTATTATAAGCACGCGTCCAACCGATCACCCCAAAGTTTACTGAAGTAACTTTCAAAGCGGTAAATGCAAAAAATACTTACATTTTGAATTTGATTCATTTTCGTGAAATGCCGCCCAAACTCCCACAGGTCCACGCCAAATTTTAACGCCCAGTTTTTGACTCTGTAACAAAAAATATTTTTATCCTTCTTACGTTTAACGTATCGTTAATTCTGTAGTAATTTAATTAGACATTGGTTAAGATCTACGCAAAATGTTTTAACTTCAATTTAAGTTGTCCTACCATGAAAACCTTGTTCTTCGATACTATTATTTAGTGTAAGAAAATTTTATAATATATTATGTATAAAATAAATTTTATTAAAAACATGCCATGATATTAACTAATACTACGAGTACAGCAAATGTTTACGTAAAAGTGTAGATAATAATTACGAAATTCTATTTAACAAATACGTATAATTATAATGTCAGTGAGCTAATCGCGTGACCCCGTTGTAAAAATACTAATGTTATGATTTATTTGAATATAAATAGCTGATATTATCGGAAAGGGCTGCGCTTGCTATGTTCAAAGTTATTTATAAAAGCTTCTAGTAAGTTGTGGAAAATATACAAATTTAGGAGAAGAACATGATGCGAGTTACTCGAACATAAACTTAACATCCACTCTTTATTCTCAAGTATGCTTTGTTGTTTCAAATACAATAAAAATTCCCCAAGATTAATTAATAGTGATTATACTTTTATTACAATGTAATATATTAAAGCTAAAATTACTACGCGAATATCCATAAAAAATATAAGCAAGTGTGGTTAAAACAAAGATAAATTAAAATTTTACACATTAAAAAGGTTTGACAATCAATTTATTCATTAATCTCAATATAACATTTAAACTATAAATGAATCTCGCGGGCAAAGTTTACCGTAACTCAATAGTTTTCCAGCACACGGTTTTGTTGAAAAACAAAAGAAGTTGGATTGTTGGAATCCGCTTTAAATATCTTGTTACTGTAATAGGTTTAACCCGAACTACGCTCGCTTAAGGACTGACCCGATTTACCCCTTACCTGATTTTACGAGCACCATATTGTTACAGTGAACCTGCAATGTTTAACTTGCAAGCTGCATTTCATAAATATGTTTGCAATTATAAACTTGACTATTTGTGATTATATTATGATTTGTATAAAACTTTGGCTTCTAGAGAAAGAAGTATTTTATATAAAATTTAATTCGCCAGTCTATGGTAGTGTACAAGTGCTACGAGTATATTACGAATTCGCAACATGAAAAGGCGTAAAATATATATGAAACTAATCATTTAGTTTTAGAACTTTAATTTGACCCAAAATAAACATATGAAATGTCACGTTTTAAACTCATCGTAATTATACCAACCAATAACTACAATTTAAATTGTAAGCAAGCGATTTAACCTTGAGGTCGAAGAAGCAAGGGCTGCTTCATTATAAGCGATGATATCGGGTAATCGAGTCGATAGTGGTTGTTTTATTAATCAGGTTGCTGGCAGACGGGGTGTCAGACTCGCGCCCTTACGTAAGGCAGCGTCCGTAGTACGCCGCCGCCCGCCCAACCCGCGCCCGCACTACCCGCACCCCTCTAGATCAATACCGAAGCCGCCTTTGACATGTGCCCCGCGTGCCGCTCCGCAAATATTTACGTTGTGGAAACAGATCATAACTAGTTTCATTTGCTCCGGTCTACCCCTACCAACAAATAAAAATCTTCTTAATTGCCTCCGTTATTGCTTTATATAGGTCTTTAAAATTTTCGTTATAACGCCGTATGTAGATTTTGACAGCTTAAACAATGTTAGAGTTAGATCTTTTGCGTCCATGATTTGAGTCCGTTTTAATACAGTATTAATGTTTTACTTATGAATGTTGATTAGCTCGTACCAATAGTAGGGAATATACCATTTTTATAATATTTAAATTAATTAAAAAGAATAGACTAAGAGTAAAGGAAAAGCAATATTTTTTTACGTACTGTTTTTTTTTTTTTTTTTAATATTTTTTTAATATTATATATTTACGTATTTTCTTGTTGCAACTCCGAACTTTCAGCGCGGAAACCGCCAATAACTGTTGTGGCCGGGGATAAGATTAAATTCAAAACAAGTAATGAATAAAAATACATATAAATTTATGTATAGTGAAAAAAAGTTTGCAAATATAAAGCATTATATTTGCTAAGAATATGTCGTACGCAAAGTCACTGTATTAACTTTTAATATACGATAAATATAATTAAATAGATATAAAAGAAGTCGTTTAATTGTAAACCTTCCCTTCGGTTAGATCAATAAAAAATTTATACATATTTAGGAACTTCAATATTTCGTTCAAGTATTATTAACATTTAATTTTTTTTTTATATACGGCAGAAAATTAGACTTGCGACCTACATATATAAAGTAACAAACAAAAGCTAACAGTTCTAATGAAGTGAGAGATAGAGTCGTTAAAATCAATATCAATTCCGCCATACATGAGTTGTGGTGTAATTGCAACAGCATAGTGTGATGTCAGTTGTCGCGCTGAAAAAAATAAATATTCCAAGCCACAATGCAGTACGATTCAGCAATATGAAGTCGGGTCGTTGACTGACGCCTACGCTTCTCTAGTAAATTGTACTACATTTGCGCCCTTCGTTTTCTTCAATGTACTCGTGTAATTTGGTAACCAATGAAGGAATAGAAAATATTATAATTTAATTTATGGTATGGTTTCGTTAATAATTTAAATAAATTCATTGCGTGCTTAACACACAATAGTCATGTCGACCAGTTATCGCGAGTGTCAAATACGGAGTAATAAAAATAAAACAAAACAATACGTATTCCAATCTCTGAATTAATTTAATTTCTTAGGTTGCTACGGAGTACCGACGCGTTTATATTAATTTCATTTGTTTTTAACTATGTTTAGTCACCTACCTACCCTACCACCTAGGGTAAAAGCATATTTAATCCATTAAATATTACGGAAGCACACAAAATTTTCTATGCCATTTTGTACATAGCAAATCAGGGTTCCTACCCTCTCAGTATAGTTATTGACTCTATTCATATGAATTATAAGATCAGTTTAAACAATTATTTTTTTATAAAAATAGATTTTCGATCATATTATCTTTCAGTCATCTTTTCTTGTCTTGAATACTACATTAGATGCATTATCAATTATTACCCTCGCATAATAAAACAAATGAGATATGTTCGCTATCAAGTTCATTAATTATAAGAAGTATTATCTAATCGATGACCTATATGTTTGCGTTTAAACCTAAGCCATTTCTCAATGAAACAAGAAGGTATAATTTGAACTGGAATAATATGTTAGTAACATGAGGACTAAAAAACCATGACGTGCTATTAATATGTCCTAAATTCCGTAAATGTGCTCTATATACAGTATACACTCTATCGATTATTACTATTTCTAAGAATTTGCGTAGTATAATATCGTTCATTATTTGGATTGCATAATTTGTACTGCAGAAGAATAGATTGGTTTAATATTTTGTTGTTCGTTTATCTTTGATTGAAGGTCATAACATGCAATATTGATTAAAATATAGTACAAAACGAGTGCAACTTTAACTACTAAAGATATCAGGAGTAGAAAAGAACTTTATGTTATCTTAAATCTTTTGATATCAAAACCAATAGATAGAGTTGTAGGGTTCTTACTCATTATGGGGTATGTCTTCTAGCTGGTTGGCGAGCGCGACCGCCAGAAGGCAGAGCAGCAGCAGCGGACGCCGAGACATGGTCGCTAGCAAAATCGTACTCCCCACATCACACGCTCAATCACCACTACTCTACATGGAACAACACCGTCGCACAGCACTGAGTTCCCAATACTATGTCTTGTGCTCGGGCACATAGACCATAGAGTACAGCCGTGGAACGTGGCGCGAATGAACCGCGGTGAGACGCCGCGCAACCCCCGCCCCGCCCAGCCGCAGTGACGCTGCGCGCGAATCATACGCCCAATAACACAGCCTTATTATTGAGGTTTATATGATCATGCATAGGGTTGATGGTCAGAGGCGAAGGCTAATACGATACGATTACGCCGGGTAACATCATCAAGCGACCCTTGAAAACGCTCACTAAGAACAGTACCCTTATCCAAATTAGTGTTGATGGAAGATATTCAGAGTTGTAAAATATTGCTGAAAATTGAGAGTCGGAAGCATAGGGTTTACACTAACAGTTTGTCACGCACATGCGTGGGCACGCCGCCAGGAAATCCTTTATTGATTCCCGCGCTCCTGATTTCTAAGAAATGCCGCAGGCGTTGTTGCCGCCAAATTTCTCCGGCATTCATTATCTAAAATTTTCCATAGAAGAACGTAATTGTATGAAGGGTGAATTGCTTTCAGTGGATGGGTAAAGGATACCTATAAGTTTTGATCGGAAATTAAACAATAAAAGGGTGAAGGAAATTTAATTTAAATTTTTAATGTTTACGTAATATATTACCATTATTATAAAAAATAGGAGTAGGTAATATTAATATAATTTGAAATAAAAGCATTTAAGCTCATGTGATTTTTGGTACGTTTTCTAGTTGCAATCTAGAAGTTTAGTCTAATCAGGTGTGAAAACTTAAAAAAACTTAAAAGTATGTACATAAAATATTTATTTTCCCAATACATTATATAACAATTTATAATCATTAATAATTGTGTTACAAAAATGGTACTTTTCTCATAAATATAAACTTCAAAAATATTGGAAGCGTGAGACAATTTGAATATAAAAATAGTTTCTCGTTCAACATAAGATCGAAAAATTTAAAACCTAATGTATATTTTAAAAAACTGTTGTAAAACATTCTATCGAGTAACATTACATTTGTGCGTTACAATGTGTACTTAAACTATATTTACACGACTAAGTTACAATACAGATAAATTAATATACCTAATAAGTACTTCTGCACTTGGTCACAACGCGACGTTCATTCAGATCTACATTAACCTTATTTTCAATTCAATTATTATGTCCGGGTTCTATATGCAAAATACTAGTAGTAATTGCTGCAAGAACTTTGTAAAACAGCAGCGTATTCAAGATTTATTGGACAACCGGATAGCATTCGCGGGTGACGAAAAATAGAATATGTCCTTTAGATGTTGAAATAAACTTATTTATTTACAGATTCTATTAGTGATTTATACTTGCTGTAATATTAAGTACGTCCTTTTGATAAATAAGTAAACCAATACGCTGCTTAGGTATTAATGGTTAACACCCTCTGGGGATAGTACAAGTGTCATCGAATTCACGAAATCAATGCCGGAAAATTTTATTCTATTTTTAGTGGGATCTATTTTCAATGATTTAAAGATTTAAGATTTTATAGTTATCAATGTTCGCAATAGAAATAGAGCTGATACCTGCACGGCGGCTTATCTTGAAACTGGTTCTATGGACGCGATAATGTAGGGCACTTTGTATTCCATAAGTGTTCTAATACAATTCTTTAAAATTCGGCCCCAAATGCGACTTGACCATAGAACCTAGACCATACATAATGGTTTTCGTCGATTCGATGAATCTTGTACGCTCTAACAATCTCTATCGCAGTCTTCAACGTACACGTGAGCTAAGATCACAATACAGCTAAATAATCTTAGTAATCTCATAAATATTACCTTAACTATACAAACTTAAGTAATTTGTACAATACATCTGATTCACAGATTTGTGGTGTAATTAATTATAGACAGAATAAATAATATGATAAATAATCAGCAGTCTTAAGACGCATATAAACGATTGATATTGGAAATGTTTCAATAGGAACACAATTTTAAGCAATCATTTCTTATAACCCACCTGGAGTTTATATCATAAAACTGTTAGGACTAAGAGTTAAAAAGAAAATAGAATTACTTTTGATGGTAGCCGCGGCTTTATAAAATTCAAGTTGGTGTAATTTCTTCAAAAACATTGGAACTTTTTTCTTGTATAGACAGAACACAAGTTACCGTTAATTACGTTACCTCATTCAAATAATAGCTGAAAGCGTAATTCTACTAGTCTCGTTTTGGAATTATTGAAAATCCCACAGATCATCAAAATGAGATTCTGAAACTAGTTATTAGCGCATAGACAATTCAGAGAGAAGTTTAAGCGTAAGATTCGAGCTATTTGTTAATCCTAAGATCAAGAGTCGAGAGTTAATGCTAAGTACGACTCCCGTATGTCAAAAACATATTGGATTTTGACATACGAGAGACTAATTCGCACAGTTCCACTTCTCTCTGAATCTTAGGCGGTTTCCGATTCTCCTATCTCTCAAATAGCCATAAATTTATGTGAGAATTAGTTCCCAGTTAAACATCTCATAAGTCATAAGTCTGAACTTAACAGAGCTATAGCCTCCACTTAATGCAACCTTAACCCTTGCTGTACTTAACAAAATGGCCAAACTTAAAATTTTCTCTAAGCCGGGGTTTATATCTGTCATTAAACACTCGGTTATCGACATGATTCTTTTTATATATTTAACATAATATGCAACCATGTCGAGTATCTTAACTTATGTGATAATAAAAAATTAACTTTCGTAGTATTGTCATAAGGGTTACCTTAGAACAATCAAATAGACAAAAATCTATTACTTCAGGTAAAGATGCCGTTAACGTCGAATTAATAACTGTAGGTTAATTATTTCATCGCATATATAATAGTCCGATAACTCACAGTTCACTTTAGATTCTAATTCTAAACTCAATGTCTCGATGAATCGCTCTCGTGCCCAGAATCCCTTCCATTTTCTCTAGGAGAGGCGCGATGATCTCTCTCATCCCTATACCGATCCCGCCTGTCTCGTTCACGAGAACGATCCCTATCTCTGTCTCTGTCCCTCTCGCGATCTCGATCTCTATCTCTGTCCCTCTCGCGATCCCGATCTCTATCTCTATCTCTGTCGTCGTCCCGGTCTCTGCGACGATCATAGTAGTGGTAAGATCTTCTAGATTTCCTATCGCTCGGTGTCACAACTTCAACCTTTATGTTGGCTGTTGCAGTTACCTGGCAAAGATAAGATAAATTTAACTATCAATAATATAATTCTGTAGCTGTTGGACCAAACGTCTTCGACATCTTAAATCGGACGTAAGAATTAGTATATGTACAATCAATTAAAGTAATTAAAAAAAACGAATACATACTACACGAAATGTATATCTTAGAAAATTTAATTCCTGATTCTATTCTTATTTAATGTGAGTATAATAACTTTTTTAACGCTTACCTTCGTCGTAATAGATCCAGCATGAGAGGACTTGGAAGTCGGAGTAGACCGGCCGGAAGCTGAATCGCTTCCGTTGTATGTGGTAGTTTCAACCACCACTTCTGGCTGTACGACTATCGACTGCATTGATGACTGTACTGAATGTGCCGAACTGTGCCAACTCGAAGGCTCTTCAGTGATGGTGGTAAGAGATGGAGCCGAGGGCCTCGGAGCCGATTTGGTTCTGCTGGATTTGTCACCGCCACTTGAGCTTGAGCTGAACTTGCGAGGATGTACAGGAGAGCATTTTGGTGACGGGGTCGAGAGACGTTCTGGGTGCTCCAGCGGACGGACCTTTCATAAAATATCAAAAATCAAAATCACGAAACATAATTGAAAACACACTTCATTTAAGAAGGGTCGAGCGTAAAAAAATTAGTAGGGTTAAATATTTATATTTATCTAATAATTCGAAGTAAGTATATTTATACAGTGTCTATATATTTAGTATCGTTATAGACACAATTTTTGCATCGAACTGTAAAAAAATATCATATCATATCGCAATATCTACACAGAATAATTAAAAATATCACTTCACTTCAGTCAGTAAAAAAAAGTTATAAAAGATTTACTAATGTGCAAATAGCTCACCTCAGCGGCTGGTCCCAGTATGGATAGAATGATTGGGAAAAAGAGAAGTCCATCGACCAAACCCAATACGACCATGGCTAGCAAGAGTCTTAAAAACAGCCTGGCTACGAAGCCAAAGTCGCTGGCAGCAAGCATTGAAGCGGCCAGGGCTGCAGCCACTGCGCCATGCACTACCGGTGCTAATACACTTTCCAAAGCCAAGCTGGCCCGACGTCGCTTACAACCGATCGACGTGACGAAACCCTAGAAATAAATGTTTGATAATTAGTCCAGTCAATCTAGACCAAAATATTATAGTGAAGGTATTTTGTGCTCAAACATTACACTTTTGGTATATTCATAAGCTAATGTGGTAAGGGGAATTAAGACCGTAGGAAAAATAGCAGGAAAAAAGACCCATGAAGCTGATAATCTACTTGTCGATTTAAATATCATAGTTCAATTATAAATGTCCACTTATCCACTTCAGTTAAGGGACTAAAACTAATGCCCGCCTTCCACTGCGAGCGGAACGGACCCCTTACGGACTCCGCTATACTGCTACTACACATACCGAGAGCGAGTTGAAAGAGTCACATATGAGGTTAGCGAGTTGACCGAGTTTTCCACGGAAATGAAAATGTATGAAAATCATCGTTACGAGTATAGCGGAGTCCGTAATGGGTCCGTTCCCCTTGCAGTGGAAGGCGGGCATTAGAAATGGAGCTATTTAAATGTCTCATCACTATAACCGTCAAATTGTTTATTTTTCTGCATTTTTAGTTGGCGATCAGCGATTTGCCTATCAAACCGAAACAAATTTTTTTTTCAAGGTGAGGCGATACTGGAGATTTTCTACAATGTCTATTGTATAGGAACTTACCAGACACAAATGTAGTGTAAAGTGCACCCCCCTGCCAATAGCTAGGACCAGAAGTACTGCGGGCATCGCAGAGAGCTTCACTCCAAGCAAAGACATTGCTCCCACCAGCTGCAGTACTAACGCACCCAAAGACACCGTCACTAGCAGTGCCGCCCACGCGTTTAGCACCACTATCATCACGCACTGTAAAAAAATATTTATAAAAACACATTAATTTATTTAAATAAATAATAATATTTAGAATGAGGCTGAGAAAAGAACATCCTTTTACATCAGATATCTTGAATAAAGATAAAAGATAGGACCTAATTTCTAGTAGAGCCTGTGTGAGCTAATCGCCCATAAATTAAGTTATTAACTCATATTATACTAGGATAGTGCATAATATTATAAAGACATTTATGAAAATAAAGTGTGTCAGGCTAAGTTCGTGGTGCTTCACATATAATAATGATTTTGTTCAAGTATATCACCAAAATAATAGTAACTTTAGTAATATAAGGATTGGTACTACTCACAATAAATACAGCAGCCAATGCGCAAGCGAGCGCCAATAAAAGCGATGTCCGCAAATACAGGTACTGCTCCCAAAACAGGAACGGTATTCCAGAAGGAAAGTTGGGTAATCCCTTCGCTTCATACTTCAAACACAACTCCCTCACAGATGTAATCAGAGTTGTAATACTATCCGTATCGCTCAATCCAGATAAGTAAAAGGGTAGTTGAGTGTATATCAAAGGAGAAGACTTCTTGATTTCCAAATGAACGTCTTCGGGCGAATGAATCCATCTCTGAGGTTGGGGTTTTAAGTTGCCTTGTGATGCGCCATATGCCAACGCATCATTCGTGGCCCAAGCTGATAAATAGTTGTAAAAGGCTTTTGGGTTGATAATCCCATCTTTATCTACCAAGCGATGACCAGAATTTATCAACGATTTATCAATGGGATTGTCGACGTGCCCGGTTTGAACCATCAGCTTGTACGCCAATATGCCTTCGTCGCTCGCATTCTTGCACCAATATTCTTGGGTGATGCAGCCATTCGCAACTTCCTTATCGAACGCCGCTTGTAAGTCCAAAAGCCACTCGCGGAAGAGAGTCAGCCAGAACTTCGGAAGGCCGCCATTGTCGTTTTTTATTATATTCGGTATTCTAACAAATTGCTCGTGATATTCGTAAAGTAACTTCTGATTGGTGGGATATTCGAAGTCTCCTTGTGTGACCGCGTACATGTTGTAAAATCCGAAATATTTCTCTTGTCGCGACAAAAATTCGTGTTCATCGGTGTTCTCAGGTACAATGTCGGTCAAATCTAAGCCATCCTTCACTTTTGTAGCTCCCCATACACTGACTAGAATCACAGCTATTAGGGCTAGCATTGAAGTCACTTTAACTGAAGGTCTCATGATGAACGGGGCGTAGTGATTTTTGGTCCATTTGGTGAGTGAGATACTGAGACAGCATGTCTTTACCTCCTCTGTAACCTCGGGATCCAATGGTTGACGCGATATATCAGCCCTATTCTGAAAATGAAAATATAGATTTATTAAATTATTCGATAATACCACATCAACATAAATCTATTTTTTTATGAGTGCTATTAAAAGTAGAATATTGAAACAAATAAAGAAAATAATAGGACTAGTCGTATTAAAAATTATGGACATTTCGTTAGTGACACAAACAATAATTATGCAATACCTTTTCATTTCTTCCGTTTCTTCCCTTACGTTCTGGAAGTTTCTTTCTCGGCAGTGGACTTTCAGGTAATAAGCAACATAATAAGTCTGCTCTAGCAGCTGATCTTCTTCTCAAGTCAAGTGATATCATAGCCGGAAATACCAAAAGCATGGATCCCAAGGTGAATAGAAGGAGTATGGCAGCCTGAAAAGAATTGTCAGTTATGAATATATTTTAAATAGTTCTATACTGTTAGTGGACATTAACCTAAAAATATTCCTTTATAAAACATACTTTCCCGTCTAATATTTCATAGTGGTATTTGATATGGTCTTTTGTGCTATTCATTTTTTTAGTTCTAAAGTGATCAAAACTATAATTATATACTAATTATAATAAAATTAGCCAAGCTTTTCGAACCAGTCATAGTTTTTGTTTTTTTCTGAAGACAGTACGCAATACATAGAACTTTAAAATTACCTGTAAGCAAAAGACTCTGAACGCTGGAATTGGTAAGAGAGCCGCAGCCAAAAATGCCATCACATTGCACAAGGATGCCAAAAGGACGCTCAAACCACTCTTCTTTAGTACTAAACCCGTTCTTTCTTCTCTCGGAACATCTCCAGATTGTTCTACGTATGTATGTGTTAATAGGAACATGTCTTGTACTCCTAAGCCTAGTGCTAGGAAAGGCACGATTTGCGTACTCGAAGCATTGAATGGTATACCTACAAAAAAAATCACATTTGATTTATAATTTCACTAACAAATTACGCTAACAATTTTGATTAATTATTCATAAATTAAAGCTGCTTGCAAACCTTATTTATGATTAAATTGATTATGATTTCAACTCTGAATGAGGATTTTTCAACCCGTAAAAATTTTCGTTTCGATGGGAATCGAACTCATGTGCTTGGCTAAGCCAGGAATTCGATTGAATTTTTAAAAGCTTAGTTTCACTACTATAAAAATGTGTTAGAAATAACTTGTATAATAAGGCTGATAACAATTATGTTAAAATAAATATTTACCTAACAAAGCGCAAAATCCTAAGCCCGCAGCAATAGTAATTGATAGTAGTAACACTCCAGCTATGCCGACACCAGCCTGTGATCGAATGGGGTCTCGCCATTGTATCAGCGTAACAGCAACATACATCAACTGCAAAGTAAAAGATAAATTAACAAAAAGGAAATAATTCTGGTATGTATTATACAAAAATCATAAGTTAAATAAATATTATTAAAAGTTATTTTTGGCGAAACTGAGTTTTTCTTTAGTTTAGAATGTTAATTTTATCTATGGAATTATTTTTAATAGATAATTATTTCGCAAATAAACTCTAGATGGTTTGACAAATTAAAACAAGCATAAATTTAAAAAAACAAAGCAACAATGAACAAAGCATTGTCTAAGTTGTATGATAAAATGCCTACCATAAACATGTATCCCAAAACAATGTTTCTTAAAGAAACTTCTGAGAATTTGCCAAGAATGTCATTCAGGGTTGAAGTCGAGAACGGATAAAAGCTGTAAGCCGCTGATACTTGTCCTGATGTTGTTGTTTTTCTGACCTCCTGTAAAACAATTGAATAAAATTCGTAAAATAACGATTTTTTTTTACTAATAATAGTATCCATTTTTTAGGACAGTCTTCAACAGAAACATATTTTTACATTTTGAAATAGATATTTTATATAAAACGTTTACAATTATGACTATATATTTTCTTTAAAAGCTTAATATATGACCATGTCGGGTTTTTCTACGAAATATTGTACTTATAAGGCACACCTTGTGGAGTACAATAGTAACCTTTTGTCTAATTGTATCATTATCTTCATATAATTAATCAATATCTTACCGCTGAGAACTTCCTCTGCCACGCATCAAGAACAGCAGCGGCCTTCTCTTGATTCCAGCCGATTTGATGTACTTTGTAATGATCGGCCCAATATTCGTACATTTCTCGTTCGCCCATCAACTGTACTACCGTCTGTAGAGCTTTGGCACTTCGTAAGGCTGACGTTGAATTTCTGGTCGCACCACCGACTATCAATTGTTCCGGCCAGTGCATGTAGGATGCCGCGAATCCGTAACAACCGTGCGATAACTCGGCTGCGACGTCTGGAATCTATTCAACAAAGGTTAGCAAAAAGGTTTTTATGTAAAAGATTTTGTGATTTGCGTAAAAGTATCTATTTAAATTTGGAACTTAATCGAATCGCAATGGAGTAAGTGGCACGCCTTTTATCATCGTCGACGTAATTCGTGAAAAATATTGAACATCTATTACTCTCAATGCAGTGTGTGTGTAAAATTATCTTAGTACTGAAAATCACAAAAAGTAAACTACTTCGGATAACGGTAATTAAAAAAAGCGTTACTAATAATTTAAACTCCGATACGACAAAATAATGTTTATACTACTAATAAACATAAATGAAAATACGCAGAAATTACGTGCTTACAGGTAACTGAATAGCAGGTACCTTACGTTTCAATTTACAAAGCGAAACACAAAATTTACGATTCCAAGGAATTCGTTTGTATTATTGATATAATAGTGTCATAGTGAGTGTGCCGAACCAGAGTATTGGTGTACAATGCACCCGTATAACTTTGGGACGCACAAACAATGCTGGCTCGTCCCATGCCCGAGACCTTCGCCGAACGTGGGTGGCGACGCCTTAGCTCATACACAAAAACGCACCCACTCAAACCAACTTCGACTGTATCTATTTAACTTCATTAAACCGTGTTCAGAACTATACATTCCAAAACAAACAATGTATCGTATTAATATTCTTCATATTCCACTAACGAAGTGATATTCTTTGGAAAATTTAACGTAAAATTCATGATACATTTACGCAAAACATAACTTTCTCGAAGGCGGGTCGCGGGACAGGTAGTCGAAGCACCATCTGCCGCGCGGCCGCTTTTATCTCGTATTCCCGTTTCCAGAAATATTTTAATGCAGTGTATTTAATCGATACGTGTGTTCGATTTATTTGTCCACGCTATGGCTTTATTTATGCGGCTGTAAAAATGTCGTAAAATTTAACTCATGAAGAGAATCGGGTATAATGCGGCCTCTAATGTGGGTCTCACGCAGCCGTAACAAATGAATGGTATACGTCTCAATCATCCAGCCACCAAACAAGGAAGCTGTAATATACGGTCGAACGTTGGGCTAATGACAGGGACAAAAAAATACGGTCACAATTTAGGTACAATGTGCGGCGAAATCTTCCGAGAATTAGCACCGTTGCGTAAAGATTATGTTGTCAAGAACATCGTTAACAAGAGGTGTTTCTTAGGAGCGTTTAAGTGTGATTTCATATCTTTAAAAATATGTACCTCTATAATCTCTATCTCCGTTTCGCAATTAAGGTATCATGATAATTGGTTGTCAACGCGCGATATTGTGTTGAGTAGAAATTTTTGTAGAGTGAATTACGTTTTAATTACTTTTATAATGTCTTCTATGAACAAGAGATCAGTCTATGGTAGGTTTAAAAGTCATGTGTTGGTTAATGCTTTCATACCAACAATTAATTGTTTCATGTTCATCTAAAAATAATTGACTTACGTGTCCAGACTTTTTGTTGGGAGCTGTGGCTGGGCAGTGAGGGTCGGTGGGATCCAGACACGGCTTCTTCATGTAGGCGGACGTGATGCCAGCTCGCTTCATGTAAGCTTCCATCGTGCTCAAGGGAAATTGGAACTTTAACTTCTTCACTTCTTCTATCACTTCGAGAGGGTTCAAATGTGTCCATTGTAATTTGTTGTGCTTCAGGTGACTGTAATTAATAGGAGGTGTTAAAACTTTTTGAATTTATTATGTAAATATTTATTTTTGTTATGTATGTACATTCATGCATTAAACAGTAATAAATACTGGGTTTGTATTGACTAGTATACTAGTTTAACATACGAAAGCACAAGCAAACACATGTACTTACGGTACAAAAATTGGGTAATCTGGTCCCAGCAACTTGGACCCCTCCCAGAAGCAGTCGAGAGGCGTTATTATGGCGCATGGTATGACGTTGTCGATGATTGATTCGATATGATGGTACCCCTCGAAGTCCGGGATGCTGGGGCTGTAGCACAGGTCCTTGAGCCGCCATTCGATCTCATACATATGCACCGTCACTCGAGTTGCGGCGTGCACTATCTGTTTAACCATTTACATTTAGATGGAATATAAAAACGTATTCAATTCGTTTTATGTGTTGTATAAATTATTTACATTTTTTAAACATAGTTTCATTTAATATAAGAAATAACGAATAAGGAAGAAAATAATAACGAAAAAGAAATAAATGTTTTAAAGAAAAATTATAATAACGTGGTACAAGAGGCGAACCTAGCACACAAAAATACAACTTGTAATATGTATAAATAAATAGTGAAAAAAATACATTATTTATTGAAGTCTCTAAGCAATATAAAAGTAAATAATAGAAGATCACTGAAGTAAAGCTTAATAAATTCTATCTTTAATTTTTTACTTTCATCAGCTAAACAGTTTTACTAAACACAATACTGGTAAAAAACATTTTAACTAAGTAGGTACATACTTAGGGACTGTCAGTGGTCCGAAGTAAATAAATTTACCTTTAAGTGTTCAAGTAAAGCTCCCGGATGTAATAACGACACGTCTGGATCTTTGGCTGTCTGAATTATCAGCTGATGCGTAGAGGAATCTGCTTCGCCCAATGCCTGAGCTGTATACTTTAGTTCCGACTCTAATCGGCCACCCTCTATAAAAAAATATAGTAATACATATATGAATTCTGAATACAATTTACCTTTAAGAAAATTCAACTACCGAAGTTAAGTGCTTTGTACGGTCTTATGTAAATTCCCGGCAAATCAATTATTTTTTCGGTTTGATAAGGCTTATAAAGATAGCAATTGTAAAATTCTAAGCATTAAAGATGTCTTTACCAAGTGTACTTTGAAGTCGTTTTCTATTTGTATGTAGCATATAACACCATTTGATTTTGACATAAAATGGTAATAATAGGAGTCAATGTCGTTGTAAAATGTTTTATTGCGTGATGATAGGTCAGCGGCGTGAGACAACAAAGTTTGAGTCATTACGTCATTGACCTCGTAAAAGACATCCACGATGCAAGCTTCTAGGAAACCGAAGTTAAACCAAACACTGTCCTTTCTCTATCGTTCACTATATACATTATCGAATGTGTGAATTCTGTAGGTGGAAATAGGTTTAGGCTCAAAGATATTTTAAGACTTATAATGCTATGTAGTATTGTAGTCGCTTTGTAAAAACGTATTTTTTTCTGTTTTGGGACACGAGGCAAACAAGCAGACAAGTCACTAAATAAAAATATATTTAGAAGAAAGCCTCATGTTAAAAAAATAGCGTTGCAAATTGGGGATAAGATGCGCTCCAACAGCAATAATAGTTCATAGTTCCACAGATTCTACATCATCCTTAGTATCACGACAGGTGTTGTTAATGTACGATAAAATTGTTTTAAAATGTACGATTTCGATAACAGAAACCTTATGTGAAATATAATTGAGCATCATAAAATATGTTTATTTTACCTGAATATACCATGGAAATCGTTGGTTAATGTAAGGTAATGACTTTATTTTATATTACTTTTTGATTACGTCTCTGCTATAAAGACTATTTGTCAACAGCGTCGTACAGTTAATATAAAAAATGTGATTTAAGCATAATATTCACTCTTTGACAGGAAATCGTGCATTTTCTCCATACAAACTAATTTCCATTCAGATTTTGAATGTATGATTTTTTAACAATCATGTTGCGTGCATGTACATAGTTTTTTTAATGTACAATAATTTGCAAAAAAAACGTCGTAATATTTTTTATATCAAAATTACTGATGAATATATTTGAACAAGTGAATACGCTTCCAATTAGGAAATAGTAAAGAAATTCGTTGAAACGTGAGCCTTTTAAGAAAAAAATTTAAGATTTTAACAAAGTAGTGTATTGTCTATTGAACTCTGCATCTAATTTTAGCCCCCTAGATCAGAGTGTCGACACATTTGTGGGAGGGCGGGGATCCGTTAACACATTTCAAGTGATTTATCGAAACGGTGACACTCCCTACGCTTATGTCAAGACTTAATTAAAAATACCATGAGAAATTAATTTAAGCATCCCCTGATTTAGAAACGAAAACTTTACACCTCAATAATTTACATTTACATTGCTGATTTTAATATACAAATGTTATCTTTTGCCGTCTAATGTTAGAAGTCGGTGTGCAATAAATAAAACCGATATGATCTTCGAGTGATGGACGACACAAGGTGCAAATGATGCAGTAAATTAGTTTTTTAGTCGGTCAAACGTTAATCGCAGCGAAGGTATCAAAGTTGTCAGGTACATTCTGTCCAATTAACACCTTATGTTTTTTTGCTAATGCAAAAAATAACGAGTGAATTTCGACACACATTTAATCTAACGTTCACGAATAACAAACAAAAATCTTGGATGACTTGGACTTGAAGTTTTAAAGGAAGGAGGGATACATTTTTCTCTCTTTATTAAGTTTTAGTCTGTATTAATATTTTAATTAGTAGTCTTTATTAATATTAAAATTTCATTGGTTTTTTTTATTATTATTTGTATTCACATCACGATTATTTTTTTACTGTTTTCTTTAATGAGATTTGCAGTCGCTTTGTAGCCAAAAAGGTCGCCGCTGCGGCATTTTTGTAACTTTACTGTTAATATTATAATTTAATTCTTGTGGAAGAAGTGTAAACAAATAAATAAGCTAACAGGCGTTGTAAATTAATAATTTGTTGCCTTATATTAAAATTATCCTCTTGTCAGTGTCGTCAAGCCGTACTAATGCTAATGCCATGATGATTCGCAGAACACTTTATATGTAAATTAGCTATAAAAAAACTACTATACCAGATGTGATTGACGTGCCAACACTTTTTGTCCATTTAGTGAATGGAAGTGAAATAATTAAAATTTAGACGGCAGAATTTTCCTTATTTAGCACCCAAGTATTTGAACCACAAGTTTGCCTCCAATTATTTTTTGCGGTAAAAAAGAAAAAATATATATATGACTTAATTTTTTATGGATTTATTGGCTATGGTCATTTTAATAATATTAAATACATAACAATTAACATATACTAATTTAATTTAATATTTAAAAAAATCACGAACTTTTAAATATTCGAATACGTGAAAAATAAAACAAAACCCACTTAATTTACTAATCGCATAAGCTGATAATATTAAAATGGTAGCACTAAAACATAGGGGGACCGCACTCGTGCCGGATATTAGGGATTATCATAAAACGAGAAATGGTATTGAGTGTGGTGCGGCCGCACAGGGCGCCTCTATTTTAACACCTACCAAAGTCGTGGGCGCGATTTACGACGCCAACTTTACTGCTCAATCTGTGACGCTCTATTCCTTGTATGGATTAATTAACTTATAGCAAATGCAATCCCGAAATAATATCTCATAAAGTAACGATGAACTGTTCTAACATACTAAAGGCAACAGCTGCCAGTGAAAAGTAAAAAAAGAAAGGACGATCTCATCTTTAAATCCCCGTCGAGAAGGGACAGCGGCCATTACGATTTAAATTTAACCATTCTCCGAGTTACAATGTATTTTCGATAAAGATAATGTGAATGTTTGGCCTTTTTATAGCGTTCTCAATGTGCGCGCAGATAATGACAACATTTCTACTCCGCGGTAGCCAGTGATCAGTGTGGACGATCGCAATGAATGACGTCTTAGCGTGAGGGGTGTGAGGCGCGAGCGCGGGGCGAGTTATACGTGCACGCGCATGTGGTTGTGACCACCCGCGTGCTCAGTACGAGCCCGTGTGGTCCGCCCCGCACACCCCGCAACCCCTCAAGAGCCCTCTATGCAAATTAGCCCGCGTAGACAACAGATGGATGGCGGAATCAACATAGTCCTTTGGTGGCGGCCGCGAGGAAACAGAATATTACAACAGTATGCCCTGACTAGATAATGTCAATGAACTAGGAAAATTTCGTAAAAGCGAGAGTGTGAAATCGAAGCTCAGGCATTTCAAGATCAAGATAGTTAAACGTAGTATTTAGAAGCCTAAAATCTATAGATTAGTTTATATCTAATGAAACAATGATTTAAGTTAAACCAGACACTATACAGTATAAATGTAATACTAAGCCGTAATAATTTTGTCAACGGTGTTTGACAAACACCCAAATGTGTAACAAGTAGGCCATTACCAATTTTTAGGAATGCTGAAATGGAAACTCAGGTACAAAGTTTTAAAATGCGAGTTCAAAACATACTGAACGATTCCTAACCAGTATAAGACGACCTCCGTCATGGTTTTTACTCCATCGCCGAGAGAAGACATCTCAATTTTGAAGGGGCCCGAGAAATAAATGTAAACGCAGAACCGTTCGCTGCACAGCACGACGTCTTCATACAAAGCGAGCCGGACAATCAAACCACTTCTTTTTTGTTACTCAATAGATGTTTTACATTTTTTACTTTTATCGGTCGTAATTTTACTTAGGGATATTTATGGGAGGCCGCGGGCCACCTAATTAAGTTGTTAGGTGACTTAGGCCGGCATTGTTTAACGGAGTCTTGTGTTGTGTTAAGATTGTGTGATGCCGTTAGCTTGGAATATTGGATTTGGACAGTAGCCAGGAATGTTATGCGTTCTTTATTTAATAATTACTTTTCAATTTAATGCAGCACTACTACAGCTGTAGAAATACGAGTCATATTATTAGTTTATTTTTATAGTTTGATCTGATTGATTGATTGTATTATTATAGAGGTTTGTTTAGTTATAAAAATCTTTATCAAAAATAGTATTATGAGTATGTCTGACTTGAAAAGTATCACGTATGTTAATGACGAGACATGCACATGGTATATAAACTCTGTTGGAGCCTGGTACTTAAGGGCAGGTGCACCAATAAATTTGTTGACTTCCTTTTTCAAAATCATAATTTATTTACATACATTGACTATATCATTCATTATTGTCTATTTTAATACGTTATTATCACCGTACTTACACGTGTTCGAAAATTTATAAATATTGTTTTTTCAAAAACAGATAAAGTTTTCAATGAAATCTAAATATTAATGATTATTTTTCCGACCCAAATATCGACCAATAGAATTGCACCATTCGACGTCACGTGGTACAACCTACATGGTATTATACTGATAATTTTTTGAAAATTTTCTCTGGTAGTTGCTTCAAGAAAAGTATTAAGTAGTTGTTTTATTCATTATGAAATTTGTTAACTGTACATTTCGTCTCATGGTGCAATTCTATTGGCCGACATTTGGGTCGGAAAAATAATCCCCGATTTTTGAAAAATTATCTGGCATTTCCTCTCAAGGTTCCCTGAATGAAAGTCGTCAAGTTTTTCAGGTTAAAAAATCACGTGGTTTTTTAACTATATCCCGAAAAAGCCGAAAAACTTGACTCCTTCATTTGTTTGCAACGAACCTATCGGGAAATACCCGATAATTTTGAAGCTCTTGTGGTATTATAAGTGACAAATTTGTAGTACGGGTCGTATGACAAGCAGGAATTTACTTTCTCCTGACCGGTTTTTGATCACTCCACCCGCATAGGATGTACGTCCTCTCTTAGATAATATCCGGAGCTAGGCAACGGCAGAGAACAATCACAAGACATTACAAATCAAATCATACCGAAGTATATTGTAAATACTGGTCTGAAATATACTTAAATCTGCCAAGTTAAGGCAGCTGCCGATAAATATGCCTCTTATATCTGAATGAACTCGATATTTCTAAAGTAAACCAACATTTACATAATACCAACCAGAAAACAAATTAGACACGAACTACTGGTTCTGGTGAAACTAGTTGTAATATCTTTTATTTTACGAGTTGACAATAGACCTCCCAGCGCGCAATTTGCAGGCGTTGCAATAAATTATCAATAAAATCTTATGAAGTAAATAAAATAGTTAAACTTTCAAGTCGTAAACTGGTATATCTGATGTAACAAACACATTTATAGGGAATGATTTATGAGACAACGATGTAATTAAGACATTAATTAATCATAACTTTAAATTCTTAATTCGATATCGAAACAAATTAGGTTTATATATCGTTGTTAATATTTGAATGAGCGTCGGCGCGCATTGTCTCCTAAATAGGGACTTTATAATACCATTACGACTTCCTCTACATCCTGCGCAACGCGTATCAAGCAGCCCCATCAGGATGTCACAGTACAATTATAGGTACATACTGGCAACCATTTGGGTATATAAATTGTGTAATTAGTCAGACATTTTAAGTACACTGGTGTGTTCCAAGCCAATAAATAATTATTATGATTAGCTATATTTGCTGTAAAAGGGGCTCTATAATGCGGCGCGTTGTGTAGTCCAAAGGATATTCAGGGCACGTTCACACGGGACGGAAGCGGCTCTATATAAGCGGCTGCCACCGGTGCATTGGTATTCTAAGAGATGCACAATGTGGCATAGTGTTTATCATGATTTACTTTTACGACTTTTAGATTGTAAGCACACGATAGAACCTCAGTAGAATGAGTAAATTTAACGTACCTTGCACCCAGAGTTGGTCGACTCTTGTGTGAATTTGTGCCGATTTGAGACCGACACAAAACGTGGAGAGAACTAGTGTTGCGACGAATAATACTTTTCCCGCGTCGCCTTGTAGGAAGCAACCCAAAATAAATAGCTGCTCCTGCAACCACGCCCGTATCCACAGCGACGATCTCCCTCCTTCGATATTGCCCTGCAAAAAAAGTATATTTTAATGTCTTTCGATTGGATATGTAAAATAAGACATAATATTATTAAAATAAGCAAGCGCAATGAAAACTTTGTTGCTGGCAAGTAGCTAAAAATACAACATTTGTATAAAGTAAAAACAGTAGGTACATATGTCTTTTCCTGGAACGCTTTGGCATGAGATAAGCCCTGAAGTAGAGGTTTTAAACGTCGAAATAATTTCCGAGTTGATTGTGATTAATGAGAGGCGCGGGCGGCCGCCAGTCCATGGCGCCACACAGTTCCTTAGATCACGAATCACGATACTAAGGGAAATTATATACAGACATCGTTTATTAAATTTAATGTTACGAACGACGATGCAGATAGAATATATATTTGTGATGAATACAGCTTGCAATCAGATTGCTTACACCGCACCTGTTTTGTAGGGAAGCCTTATAAATAAGGAAAAACCTTTTTACATATAGATTTATTATAGCCCTATAGCAAGGAGGTTGGGAAACTTTTATGTACTGTCAGAAAGGCCGCGAGTGCAATGTTTTTAAATATTATACCAAATACAAAAATAACGATAATTGATTTTTATGTAGCTGAACATTTATTCACTACAAAATTGCCAGATTATAAAAATCAAATACAATTCTTTCACGACCCCAAATACCTATACCTTACTGTACATTGTAACATTTCATACTATCAGAACTTTCTAACATAACAATAACTTTCAATCTTTAACAGTGGCTTACATTTTGTGGTAATGATTTGAAAAATACGGTCGGAATATTTATTATGACTATCGTAGGTTACTCTAAGAAATTTAAGCAATATTAGCTTAAAGGCATAGAGCGATTCTGGTTCGTGTAGACTGTAGGCTTACTGGGTGGGCGTGACGTCACGCACGGAATGCGCCCGCGCCGAGCTCAACTCACGTGGACCGAGTACAATCGCACCGATACACCGACTATTGGCCTTCATTCATGCACATGTTAAACGTAGTGTATACTAATATTTTTCTCATGACAACCTTAGACCTAAACCAATAATGATTGGCAATGCAACTCAAAACAAAACGCAATCGCACTCTTTAATTCTTCCGTCAGTATTCAAAAGTATTATTATTAATCGTGAAATCGTATTTCACACTTAATTAATTATAATTTATATGAACATAAGGTAGTGATAAGAATGTATATATTTATTACAGACAATATAAAATTAAATTCATATACAAATAATACATTATAACGTACCTAATGTTTATAAATTGACGCAAGTATAGGATTAATATTTAAGACAGGAACCGCATTGCGCCTGCGTCTACGTACTTCCTGCAGATAACACCACTATATTCCCACGCCGCTTCCTCGGATAGTCAAGGTATTAAGACAACACTGGTAAAGAACTAAACCCTAACTTGACTGATAAGATCGCTTCCGGCGATTGTTTTTTAACATTCGTAATATGATTCGTAAATGATTTTTTTTTATAGAACAGAACGGGGGCAGAACGGGAGGCTTATCTGATGTCAAGTAATACCGCCCATGGACACTCCATGCCAGAGGGCTCGCGATTGCGTTGACAGTTTTTTTTAAATTGGTACGCTCTTTTTCTTCGAAATCCAATAGAAGTCGAATAGAGCTGGTGCGCGGCAAAAACTGCCTTAAATATTTCTCACTGGGGTAACAACAAGTAACTTCGCGCTAAATACATTGGCTATATTCAGTATGAATCTTACTATAATTAGATTATAAAATGCGTTATCAATTATTACGCAGGAAACAGAGACAGTTTTAGAAAACAAATCATTAATGTCGGTTACTTCAGATATATCTTATCTCTCTTGAGTGTAATTATTCGTTTAATAACTATTGATAAATAAATATTTGATAATAGTTGTCAATCAAGTAATCATTAAAAACTAACACGGTGACGAAAACCGCTTCATAGGAATAAGAACATTTATTGATTTATATAAAAGTATAAGTAGTATTGTATAAGTTATTCTATTAAACCGAGGAAACTACATCATAGAAACTGCAACCTACAAGAAAAAAAATAGTTCAGAATTTATTGGCTTCGTGGTTGTATTGAGAAAAATTTCAATAATCAATATTTTCCATCGAGTCACATCAAAACGGCTAAGTATCATAATATATCTATATCTTTCAAATTTTACTTAAGAAACCTTTAAAGATTAAAACCTTATCACTAACTTTAAAATTGACACAAATAACTATTTCGTTCTCAGCGCGTCCGCGTATTATCATACTGTCAAATATCATTACAGATTATAATCTTCTCAATTGGTCGCATTTATATTCTGTGATGTACGACAGAAATCACCGGTGGATACAGCTATACTTTTAAATATATTTTCCAACTTTACAAAAGACTTATTAATTTTATGTAAATTTTTAGTCCCAAGCCTTAGGAATGTTTGTCTTTATCCCACTAATTTTACTTTGAATATAAAAGGACGTTAAAAATATTGCTTTTAAAGCGCGCTATACACCTGTTTTTTTATGGATGTGTGTACGAAATGTGTCGACGTAGCAAGTTGATGTTATTATCTATTATTTAAGATAGCATAATAAAGAAAAACGCCTCTAAGGTTCCACAAAATCTGTTAAAAATATTTGTGTAATATTAAAAGATGAAGAGTGATAAGTGTTATAAATTTAAATACTATTTTGATGTTATAGGATATATGACCTAAGACGTCATCTGGTAAATCACTGAAACGGAAGCAAAAGGCAATGAAGGGGAAAAATTACAATGTGCAATGATCTGAGTACGTGCCACGTGTTGTGGTTAACGGCTTAATTATTCAAGGAGTAAAAGGTAATCTGATATCACTTCACGGCTAACATTGATTTAAGAATGCAGTGTTTATTTACATTACACTGTAGCGTAGTTCACTATGAAGTCGCTTGAAACGATTTGAAAATATAGTCAATTAATTTAAGTATTTTTTAATTATAACATCTATTTTATTCTACGTATTTTCGAAAAAAATAAAAAAATATATACATATTGTTAAAGTTTAATGTCCTTAGCAGCTGACTTCAGTGTTTGGAAGAAGATGCAATATGTGTGGGAATAGCGAGTGGGAGAGGGATAGAAATAACACGTAAAAGAGAAGGAGATATGCAGTTTAACTATAAGCATGAGCGGGATGCCCGTTCGGAAACCACAAAATGTCTCAATTCCTACCCGGCGGTCCCAGAGGTAATGTTAATTCCAAAGAATTCTTTTGTTTTAATTGATTAACAAGGGAATCAGTCTGATAAACATATTTTATGTCGCTTAGACAGCGATGTGATCAGAATGCTGACATAGGAATTTAATGATCGCTAAAAATGGGTTATATACCTAGTAAGACTACACGTTTTAACATTCAACATAATAATTCCCAATAAAATACAACGCGTGGGATAATTGCACCACAATTTTGTTCGCTTTCTCCCGTGGGTCTCGTGTTGCGTGTTTTTGATGTCTCTATCAAGGTGCGCGTGCGAGGCCTTTCCCGCTGCGTCTTAATTACTTCATCTCAGAACATTTACGTTACGAAGATGTTATGTAGGAATAATCATATACATATCTACGGATTTCGTAAGTTTTTCCTTCTTTACTAATATGATGGAATAAGATTTTGCTTGGCAGAAAGGAGTATTAACTGTAAAGTGTGCGACTTTATAAGTTACTAAAGAAACCTGATTGAGACCTGTATACCATTTAGGTAAGGAATAAAAATTTAAACGTTAATGCTTAATTAGGAATATATTTTATTTCTTAGAAATGCCATAGCATTTTTCGCATGGCAAGGAAAGGGTGTCGACCACAACAGCGCGTGTGGCCTTCTAGGAAAGGCTACCTTCCTCGAACCCGTCTCCCACAATAAATGTACATAGTAGGTAGAAACGTGCATTGAAACCTCACATTGTTATTACAAAGAGCTTAAAATAAAGGTTTGAATTGTATTTTTTTTAGTTTATATTGAAAATATACATCCTAACAATTATAATTTTTAATTAATAATTTAAAATATTAAGAATTAGTAGTATTTAATTTTAATTATTCATTAATTCTAATGCAAATGTTTGTTAACTGATCCATCCGACTTGTGTAAAATGTTTTTGTATAAATTATTGGGCTGTATATTATTTGTAACTGTAGATTTAATTACTCAAATGCATTGTTTACTGTTCTAAATACCATTAAGATGACAAAATATGTGTATGTAATATATGAGATAAAATATACTAAACTTGTTGCATTTTTAAACCTTAAAATACGCGCGGCCTTGATAGTACGCACGCTTACCACTAGTCGGCGCCACAGCCACGCACTACCGCGTTCTTATGAACGGTATGACATTTGATGAAAAACAATCGCACGTGTAATACACTAATTTTACTTTAATGACATATAAAAGTAAAAAGTCACTGCACCTTTTCAAGTTCAGAGAGGGCTAAAGCTGCGTCAACCCAGCTGGTACGTATATATAAATCAGCGCTGTGGCGCGCCTCAGCCGCAGAGGGACTCTCGTGTGCAGCCGCTATCCGAGGATTCGAAGTAGCCTCGGAATCGGGAGCCACCATGATCTCGGGGCCAAACTTGTCGCCAGTATCCTCATGAAGACGGCCGGAGTCCGTCTGGCGGTGCAAGATGTCATATCACTCGCCGCCACATAACCACACACGTTTACACCGAAATTCAACACTTCTATATTATAATATCACTACGAAACTAGACAGTGAACACGGAACGATACAGTTTTAGGATTATATTTAAACAGCACTATTACGTGTCGAGTCCGGCGCGATCCGAGCAACACTGAATACGAAACGAATGTTTGTAGAGCCGCCATCATGTTTTGGCTGGATTATGTTGCCTCTCAACATAACGAAATAAGCCGAACGGTAACGAAAGAATCCGAAGATCCAGCCAAAGGACCACACAAGTTATATAACCATCTTTCTCTAATTCTGAGACGGCATGGTTGATAAATAAAACAAAAGCATTGAATGAAACTGATAGCAATACAATTGCAGTTGGAGTTGGAGGCTGCAGCCTGCAATTACGCATCGTCACTACTCACGGTAAAATCTAGAATAAGTCAATTTTAAATAATAAGATAAAATACATATATCATGATATTTAATTGTTTAAGCAAAATAACCTAATATGTATTTTTGTATTAATGGTAGGCTATGGACGGCAAAAAAAAATTAAGGTTTTAGACGTTTAATTTTATTTATTCTCTCTGCATTGGGTAATGTGTAAGAAAACAATACCAGTTTACAGATAATAAATATGGATTAAACTTTTGACCGCATCATTTGTTGTTTACAGAGTTTCCTTCATGAGTAAAAACTTGAACGCGCCCACGGCAGGGCGGCTGAATTGTCCTTTGATGTTGCCGACATAAAACGCCGCCGACGGTGATTTAACTAATGAATTTATTTAGCGGGCGTGCCGAGAGTCACTGTATCCACGAGACTCAACAGCGAACTACAGTGTCAAGAATTTACCACAAACTCTTATTATGTGTCGATTTCTTAGAAATGTTGTTAAAATTTTGAGGGTAGGAAATATTTTATTATATGCAAAATTCCACGTAATGTTTAATTTACATTACCTAGCCATTTTTTATAACAACACATTTATAATCAACCCATATTGCTATTAATTTCAAATATTTATAATTTCACAATAACAGTGACAAGTAATAATTGATATCAAACAATGGTTCACACCAAACGAAAGCCCTCGGTCTGCATGACTTTATGACTTCAAACTAAAATGAAAATGGACCCCATTGACATGACATTTATTATTTGAAAATTAAAGAATTCAATTATCTTTCGTGACTGAATAACGAATAACAGCTGTAAAGCTTAGGTTTCCTAGAAAATCGGTGCCGTTAACTAAAGGCCGTCATTTTACGGTTGTTAATAACGGCCGTCTTTACTTTTTAACATAATGCAAAAAAAACATCATTTTCGCTAGTCCAAGTCACGTTGTTCATTGTATTGATTAAATATGGGCACACACGAGAAACGTTGAACTAATGTTTATCAACGCTATGACGGCTGTCATGCAAATGACAGCACCGCTATTTGACGTTACGGTCACACTCAACGTTCTCTAGGAAACCTACTCCGATGTTATTTATAGACAACGTATGGGTGACGTCACCCAACGCTTCATTACGGCCGTTAGATAACGGCACCGCTTTTCTAGGAAACCTAAGTGAAAAGGCTTCTTTATTTAAATATAAAAATGAGACCTGCGGACAGTTGCAATAAATACTCCTTGACAACCTCTAAAACTTTCCTATCTAAATATACTACTTATTGCGGTATTAGAACCGCGAAATATATATATTAAGACAAACTAAGACAATTTTCCTCGACAGTTATTTCTACTTAAAGGAGTGTACGTTAGGAAATTAGTTTATGGTGTCTTCGAGGTGGTTTTTACCTTTAGACATTTTGACACTTCGGGCGAAAACGCAGCGGGACGTCCTTCTAAACGTCTTCTAGGAACTTCGCGTGGGACACGAAATTGAGATCGCATTATATAACAAATAAATTACGGCTATTGACGGAATCGAACAATGTTAATTAAATAATACATATTTGAAGCCAATAAAGTTGCTGTAAACTTAGAATTGTTTAAAAAAAACAGCTCTTTTTTGTTTACTCATATAAGTATTTTAAATTGTCCTCAAGTTATTAATGTATTTCGCATATTAAAATAGGCTTGCATAATAATATCCGATTATTATTCCGAAGCGCCACCTGGTTTACGAGTGCAATAAAAAACATAACTGACATTCGTACTGTACACTTGTTGAATACGACAATAAATTGGGTTAACGCGCGAAGCTCCTACAAATTATAGAATGAATTACTTTGACTTCTTAATGCTTGCGACTTCGTTTGCGCTATTGGAAAAAATAAAATAATTGCGTCGATCGTCTTCAGTTTTTCCTTTGTAACATCACAAATTTTATGATACTCAGTAATCAATCTTAAATACGTTGATTGCAATTTGAAATGTTATTATAACTCCGAAAAAGAACCATTTGTATATCTGTTTTATTTATATTTTTTTCTCCACTGTAAGTAGGTTAAGTTTAAGTTTCCACAAAATCAACTCCAATTGGTAAATTCACCCGAAGTAAAATCTGGACCTACGGGGTTGTAGTGAGTAAATTTTACTTAATATCAAGGCTTTTTAGTATCTTGAAGTTGTGAATTTTCAATTAAACAAATGCAATAAGACACAAATAAGGATTTAGGGGCTTAAAATAAAAAAAAGTATTGCAAATGTATTATTGCAGTGTTGGCCTAGCGGCTTCAGCGTGCGACTCTCATACCTGAGGTCGTAGGTTCGATCCCCTGCACCAATGTATTTTCTTTCTATGTGCGCATTTAACATTTGCTCGAACGGTGAAGGAAAACATTGTGAAGAAACCGACATGTCTTAGACCCAAAAACGTCGACGGCGTGTGTCAGGCACTGAAGCCTGATCACCTACTTGCCTATAAGATTCAGAAATCTGAGGCCGAGACCTAAAGAGGTCGCCACTGATTTTTTTTTTTTTTTTATTGCAAATGTAATTAAATATCACAATTTATTACCCCAATATCAATATTAATTGACATCTAATACAATTGCAAATCACGGATACAGATTGTTAAATATTAATGATGTTACTGTAATAAATTCTTTGATTTGAAAACTGGTAGAGGTCAGGTTTCTACGTATTAGCCTATGCATAAATTAAATTTTATTACTTTTATTTTCGATCTTTAAAGATTGCAGCAAATAAGTCATAGTATATCTTATAGTCGTTATAAAATACATGTAGGAAACAGGGCGAACGCTTTATCAATGAACGATTAATTTTCGTTTTAAATTGCCGAATTTGTACAACCAAACGTAAATCTGACAAAATCTATATTACAAAGCATTTTACATAGCATTATACAGACATTTTAAACAATGATTCCTTTTTAATCTATAAAAATCTCAATGGAGTTCAGCATTTGTGGAAAGATAAAATATCAAACACGAAATATGTATATACCTAACGTTGTTTCGTTTCGTATGCCTTAGGCGATTTTTTAGATATGCGTTTGTTGATAAGTTCCTTTCATCTTCTGGTATCAGCCACTGAAAAAACGGATCTCATTTACTTTTTTGTATATAAAAATCAGTAGGTATAAATAAGGTGTGTTCAATTTATACTTTTGGTATCGTTTGACCTGTATGGACCATTATATATTTTATGTAATACTTACATAGTTACATATTTCTGACGTATTAAACATGTCCCCAGAAATATGTAGGTAGGAGAGGTATTTAATTTTTTTTAAATTACTTTTATAATTGGCTAATCCATATAAAAAAAGATGATTGAATATGGCTTTATGCATACATAAAACACTTATTTCTAAATTTTTGTTATTGTATGCCAAAAAGGAAGCCGTTGTTGATGGGGAATTGAGGATAACCCCCTTGGGTGTGGACGCTGGCACAAGATTATATATAACTATACATACAGAAAACGAATATGCCTTATATAAAATGCATTTACAGAGACAGATCACAGATTATATTTGTAAACTAAAATCAAATTAACATAATATGATCTTTATAATCGACATATTACATTTTAGAATTTAGCCGATTTTGTTAATAGATATATGACTTGGTATGACATACGACCTGCAGATATCATAGAGAAGTAGAAAATTTGTACGTAAGAACCCATAGCCCAAAATGAAGACAAGTAAATAATTCATAATTTAACTTTAATAGCCTGGCGTCGTGGGTGGCCCGCCGCGAGCGAACCTAATTGGATAAATTACCGACTTAGAGATACGATAAACATTATCAAACAATTTGCTCTTCAAAGTAGCATTATGTAACAATTGAATCGAGTTACTCGTGGTTTACGATCTCTCAAGTTTTTATTAACTTAGCACGAAATGTGTTACACTTAAAGAACTTGAATATATTCTGCGATTGTTTATTGAATTGATGTGTCTAGAGTGGGCTGAAAGAAGAGACAATTATTTTGTTCTTCTGGCCTATGAAGCCAATAAATCAGTCTAATTGTCCTCTTTTAAAGATCTTGGATTTGATTAAATTATAGGGAATATTTTTGAAATTTTAGTATATTTTAAATTAAATTAGTATATTGCATTTGAATGTTTTGTTTATCCAGTTTTATTTTACTCGCTTTTCTTTGTAACACAATAATCGCCAGCATCGCATACGATCATATTTAAAATTTTGTTTTAATAGCCTGATTGTAAAATGTAAATTGCAGATAGTTTTCAGATGAAGCATTCTATAGACTATAGTTAAAATATATTGATACTCACATCCTTCAAGGAACCCACATCCTTTTTAATATTAGCTATTGATCGCTAAGTAGATAGGTATTATAAGGACGCACTGTGGGTGGTCCGACTGACGTCTCTATATCCTGTCTTCGCCCATGAACATGCATCAGCTAAATGTTCTTATAATTCAATACATCAGCCGCTACCGATCTTTTATTTTGTACTACAAAGTTACGACTGCTAGCTAGAAAGAGAAGAAACCCGCTAATATAGATTCTAGAACCATCAAACAATGTATATCTATGACTCAAAACTTAGCGATTAAAAAGAGTGGCGGAGAGTTCCTTGCACAGTTCTTCTTGCCCGCTCTACGCCCTTGACTTGCGAATTGGAAGTATGTAAATTAAAATTTAGAATCAGTTGAACATCTTTTCTGTTGACGTTCATAAGTGTACTTGTTTACCGATATGAATAAAGTTATTTTGAGTTTGAGTTTTGTGTGTCATACCACTACACATAAATCTCTTTGACGTCATCTAATAGAAATTTTATGAACTGATTTACCCTGGAACAAGTATCAAGGCTTAATTTTATATCTTAGGACGCGTTTACAGCTCAAAATGCCTGTAATGTCGCACAATGAATGACTAAACTATTTATTAGTTAATACATATAATATGTACAGATAAAATCTACTAACTTACATAGAACACATTCTGTACGAGAACCCGTTAACGTTATCCGACACAAATGCAAGGGATTTCAGGTTAAGGTTAAAGATGAGCGAAGATACCAAAATACCGTAAATAAAAGACTTATGCGACGGAGACGGCTGTGGTAACATAAATACCAGACAATATAATGTAAGAAATAAAAAAAATGCATTATTTATCACTTTGTTATTTCTCCTTTTGCGTCTATAACCTGCAAATTTTATTCTTATTTTAGTATTAACCGCAAAAGTATTCCTAAATGCAGGCACCGCAAGCCCTTATAAATAAAAACATAAATAGCCATATGAAGCAATAAATTTGTTTATTGTTCAATAAAATTATGGAGTCGACGTGGGTGGTCCTTGGGCCGCAAAGGCACAAAAAGCCAAACATGATCGTACGTCGCGTTACCATAGAAACGTGATCTTCTCCTCCTACCATTGTCTTCACTGTATCTATTAATTTGAGATTTTTAGAAAAGATTAATAACTGTAACACACCGAGTTGGCATACCTAACAAATTAAGGCAAATGAAATCAAAAGTAAACGCCGGTACGAATCCTATGTAAATTTGATCAAATTGTGAGTAACTCGGGTCATAACGAAAAACATTGATAACACATCTAATACCCAAATCGATCCTTTGTCTAATATCAAATCAATGAGGTAGGAGAGGAAATGATATTGGTAGGTTTACAAATATAATAATAACCATTGTTTACAAATCGTAGTCATTCAATATTGTTTACACGAGCTCATATCGCCAGTGTTCTCCCGGTCACTGTTTCCACCAACTTCGACCATCTTAAGGTGTCATATAAAATGTTTAGCAATACTTTGTTGCAGCTTATACAATATACATCACTGCTTACAAGATAATCTTCATAACAAGTGACCACAACGAGATAATAGATGTAATGAGTGAGAACATAAAGTTTTACTGCTAGTAAAACATTGCATAGTTACCTCTGATTGTGGACATAAAACATACAAAGTAAGCTTTGCAGGCCCTAATGGATAGCTTACTCAACTTTTTAGAATTGGAAAGTAGGGAGAAGTTGTTAAAGGAATTTACGATTCAGTAATAACTATGATCAAAGCTTCTTACTTTTATACTGATTGTTAGAGAAATCGACAAATTAATTTTGTAACTTTAATTAATATAAGGATGTACTTAAACTGACATACGTAATCTCTAAGGCTTACATAACTTACTACGTATAATAATTACAAATTTGATAACATAAGAACATATGCCGTTGTAGTCTTTATTCTATTTAAAAACATACAGGAAGGTAGATACATTTTTCTTTTGTAATATTGCGTTTTTAATATAACGCAATATTCCACCACAATGTGGAACCAGCTGCCCACTGAAGTACTTCCTAACCAATTCGACATAGGGTCCTTCAAGAAAAGAGCGTACCAATTATTAAAAGGCCGGCTGCGCGCTTGCGAGGCTTCTGGTAGCGCGAGTGTCCATGGGCGGCGGTATCACTTAACATCAGATGAGCCTCCGTCTGCCTCCTGTAACATACAAAACAAAAATGTTACAAAAAATACCGAACAAAGCAGTTGTCGTCCCTATATAATAATAATTGGTAATATGAAGCCAAAATCCATTATCGGATTTATAAAAATTATCTGAGGACCCCAATCGCACTCAAAAGGGGAGATGAAGTGGTTTTCGATCAGACAAAAAACGCCGGAAACGCCGTTCGGGCAAATCGTACGTTACTGTCGGTTCGGCAAAACGTCTCAATAGAGCTGACGAATATTGATGGAGCACTGATTGGACACGCCTAACGTGCTTCTCGGTAGCGAAAGTTATTTTAATCGTATAGAAAAAGTTTCTTCCTTTTAAATCATGTAGCCGATATCATTTTTAAAGACGGTTTTGAAAATCATGTTATCAAAACAAACAGATGTATTAGAACCTATATTGTTAATAAGTTTTTACATCACCTTTCTTTTTAAATGCCTAAATAATTAAGAACCACATAGTATGATGAAAAATTTATGAAAATAGTACAAAATACCCGA
Organism: Pieris macdunnoughi; assembly: GCA_905332375.1. Classification (NCBI taxonomy): domain Eukaryota; kingdom Metazoa; phylum Arthropoda; class Insecta; order Lepidoptera; family Pieridae; genus Pieris; species Pieris macdunnoughi. Next base: position 6,544,595 of record CAJOBZ010000005.1, on the reverse strand, counting down.
AAGTTTTAATTAACTAAATTTCTAATATCAATCTTATCATTTTGAAAGGTCGCTTCTTGTTTACCTGAGAAAGATGAGTTTAGACACCTTTTTTTTAATTACTTCGAGAAATAAAATACTAAATATGTCGTATGGTAACATAATACGGATATTGTGGGTGGATTTCTTAAATAGCCATTGTATCGTTTTGTTTTATTGCCCCTATAAATAAAGCAATTCTTGAGATATTTAAAATTATGGCCCGAACGATCAATTGGTATTTAACGTATGCCTGTTTTATATTTAATTTGAATTTTATTTAAATTTCCTAAATCGCCAGTGTTGAAATATATTGGCGCCATCATAAGAATAAGTCATTTGGGAATTAGTTTATTTCATTGACTCTCTCTTCTTAAATACATTGCCGAAGATTAGTGAGCTGCAAAGAAATATTTTTAACTTTTGTTTTGTTCATTATAATAGATATTATATAAAGCATTTTTTTCAACTATAATATGGTGTTGATAATTTTGTGAATGATTACAAAATATTCAAGTTAAACTAACAAGATTTCGGTTAATTTTTTTTATCCTTACCTTTTATTACTTAAAATTATATACTAAATAAAAATAGTAACGGAGTTCATATATCTTCCAGAATCCACAAATCCCATGGGCTGAATTAAGCAAACTTTGTTAATCTTATTCGTAAAATTTGGCAGCATAATATGCCATTTTGTATCACAGGTCTTTCTCATTCTCTCTTACTCTAGAACTTTTAACCCTTTCCTGATATTTACTCACGAAACTACACACTGGTATTATGCTCAAATATTATTTGCTTGGAATATTAGCGACCAACCACCACACAACCGTAGCATTGCCGTTAACATACATTGACGACAGGATATGATAATTGTTTCGAGTTGGTAATAGTAGGGAGAGAACGTGGCAGTGTCGACTTATCGTCTTCAAAAAAAGGCGTAGCAATTCTTAAAAGGCCGGCAACGCATTTGCGAGTCATCTGCCATTTATTGACCATGGGCCTCCTCCCGTTTTGCCCCCTTTTCTATAAAAATTAAGCCAAGCTATAAATGACAATATGTAACAATCATGAAATAGATACTTGGGCTAAAAAAATAGGCGCCTAAATGTGTCTACCTCGAATACGTGATTTTCTCTTACAGTATACAAGTATCGCAATTCAAATAGGTATTCAGCGTAAATAATAAAAGTAAATTATGGCAGGTTTTAAAGCAGAAGACAGACTGGGGATAATTAAGAATCGTACCCGAAATCGATAGAAAAAATAAGTTAGTCGTTTTATGGTAAATTTGTCGAATCACGGCTCCCTCCACCTTAAAACAGCTCCAAATTTTTTTCTACATATTTTCATCACACGGCAATAATGTGGTGGCGCATGCTCTTTAACCCCATAGAAATGAATTAAAACATCACGACTTGTGAAATGAATGAAAGAAGGTACAAATTTTTGGCTTGAACCTAATCTAACCTGATCATTATCGCCCCTTAGCATAAAAAAATCATGATTAATACGTGAATTACCTTTTTTATCCTTACGATAGTTTTATATTGTTTTGAAATTGATGTGTCGTACTGAGACATGAAATACAATTATTGAAGTTAACTTTACGTTGAATACAAAGTCAAAATTGCCGCATTTGCTGCACTATTGGATGATTGATTGCCAAGATCGAAATGCCGATGATAAATTATTTACTCTGTTGCAAATATGTATTGAATTTCCGTTAAATAATGTTCTCATAGCTCGTTCTACATGACTTATGACATTTATTCATTGCATTTCTATAATTATCCAAGCAAATTTCGACATTATTGCTTAGGTTAGTATTTTAATATTACATAATATTATGTTTTGAAAATTAAATTGTGTATTTTTAATATGTAAGATGAAAATAGGATTGCAGCGGGTACGCTATGGCATATTACATTATATTTTTATGGAAGCTATTTTATGGAATATTATTTTGAGTGTAGGTGGTAACCGACATTAAATATGATTTTATAATTTATTAATATAAAATAAGTTATCACAATACCTATGAAATATTTTCACAGTTCTTCATAATTTACGGAATAAGAGTAATGGATCTCGAATCTAGTACAATTGATACTTTTGGGTGCAAGAAAGACACCAATCTAATATCAATAGCAGTGTCAGATGTCAATCAAATATCTGTACGGTAGCAGTTTGGCGGAGTGATAGTGGCCGGGGCGCCCTGCCACGTGGGTGGGCGCTGTGTGTGGGCTCGCGCTGGGTGGTCACACACACACAGGCCGCATTAACACACGCCACGCGCAAATAAACACAATAATCAACGATATACTTCGTCATCGAATAGATCGCAAGACCTAGGAATGACGACTCCCGCGCAGCACGGTCATTTTCTTGACCGCAACGTCATAATTTCCTGTCATCATATACAGAATCGTGAATCAGGAGAATCGGGCATATAACGGCTTATAATCAATCGTAAGTGCAATTCCGTTGACCACTGAGGCTGATAAGAAGAATAATAATCTAACATACATTTAGATTTACAGTTAAAAATTCTTTAATCAAATGATTATATAGCATTAGACATCACATTTATAGATACATATATATACTTAAAAACATTAATGTATTATTATTTTGATAAATTATAGGTATTCCATAGCTAAACAAATGCGTGAGTCTTTGAATTCAACGGAAAGGAACGAGTCTATAATGGGAATCTTCATCCCTAATCGACTGTACAAGCAGGTAAATTAAATTCCCTCTTCTGACTTCGCAACTCTCAATTATTAGGTATATATTAAAATTAAATACTGTTTTTACAAAAATTTCGTCAAATTTCAAATTACAGCAGTGTTCTGAATCTTTGGGTACTTTACTCGCACACTGTGTGCGCGATCTCGGTTGGACAAGACCGATTAATTAGACGTTTTAACCGATCAAAACTGTATTTTAAAACTTATTACAATTTATATAATCAAAAACAATCCCCGTTTACCGTAGCCGCGATCTAAAATGTTGTAGACAAAGGACAAGTTTCATGTGTTCCTGGTGTCATAAAAGAGATAAACAAAACAGATTAAAAATATGACTTCGTTACATGATTCTTTGCGTCAAGTACAGTTGTTTATACAATATAATAATAATAAAAGCCTTTTATTTTCGTATAACAAGTTAACAGTGAGATAGTAACATATTGTTATACAAGTGAATTAATAAAACATGTTGTTTAATGTGTATGTTCTATTAATATTTAAATCAAAAATATGTTGATATATTTCCTATATACAGTGTATGCTATCCAGAAAGCATAGAAATAGACTTATCAAATTGTGCAAGCAACAACACGGAACACCTAATGCTATTACATATTCTCCACCCGTACATTTCTGAGAATGTTTCTCGCGTCGAGGTGGGTTGTCCATATACGATATTCCCGATTCAAATCGTGTAAGTTGTGATAATTTACATTATATAAAATAAATTGCAAATGTTTAATGCTTTCCGAATGATTCAAAATTCCAGTAACATGGAAATCTTCATTGCAACTTTATGGTGTAGCAATACAGCTGAAGAAACATTATTACATGTCCTGACTGACTGTCCAATATATGGCTAGGAAAGGTACAACACTGAACAAATTATGGGAATGCACATATCAGATACAAACTTCAAAGAAATAATGTTGAACAAAAGATTAAGAGACATCTTTTTAAAATTTGCTTTAAGTATAATAAAAAAAGTTGTTAACAAGTAGTGCTTAACCATCCTAGTTACTATTTACTTAAGTTATACATACACATAAGTAATTTAATACCTCCGACGACAACATAGTCGATTTTAAAACAAAAAACTTTTTGGTGCCATAAGTATGTGTAACGTACGAATCTTAGTACAAGAAATCTTTTATTATATATACAGTGGCAAGGGGCTACTCTGACATATTAAGGTGGTAATCTTCGCTAGTATAAGCTGTGTCTGAGTGTGTATTGCGCACTTAACGTAGTATGTACGTTCGTAGTGTGACACAAAAAAACTGACCTTGCTTTGATCGTTTTCGTCATACTTTGTGTTGTCTATCTTATAGAGAGTGAGACAAGGGTGGCAAATGAAATGCGTGTTCATTAAGTTGTGATTAGGACGGCACAATTGTAATTTCCCTCTAAATCCAGTCCAGAGACCTCCACATATCAAACCAATAAACCGCGAGCCAAAAAACTTAAACATTATTGAAGTTAAATTAGTGGAGTCCATTTAGTAAACGCAACGAGTATTGCATTTAAATCATTCATTTGAAACAATAAAAATAATTAGCAATGTTTGTCAATGCAATAAAGCCTCGAAACGACCGATGAACAAAATTAAGGTACCATTAATTAGTTATTTCATCCAGTTAAAATGCTCTAGACACCATTAGTAACAGACCACCTGCACCCATTCAATACTAATAATTCAATGCTCAAAAAACAGACGGTCATAAAAACAATTAAGTTTAACCACTTTACCATAAAAGAGAGTAGCACAACCAATCTGAGAGCAATTAAGGTTTCTAATGGCAGGAAAGGATAGAAACACGTGAGCGAACATTACAGACCAAAAGGCTAACTTCCATGAACTGACGAAGTTGTGTCTGCTCATACTTTCACATTACACCTTTAGGCTAGACTAGTTTCCCTTGCTGTATTGTATTGGTATATATATGTGGAATGTAGAGATATTTCTCACAACCATATCGAACTATAAAAATGGTACGTAAGGTTATTTTTTCTTTAATTAGGGTTGCCTGGAAGAGATCGCTTGCTGCCCGTTGCATGTTTTTTTTAATATTTTGATTTAATATAGATAAACAAATGAAAGTCAATTGATTCGTTAACAAATTGCAAGTTGTACAAATATTAATAATTTTGAATTAGCTTATAATTTTTTAAGAAGGATTCTTTGAAACTTCCAGTGTGACTTCATGCAGGTATAATATGTATTATGTATGTATTTATATGTATGATTTTGTCCCATTCGGTGTCGAGACCCTTGGTCCGTGTCGTCCTAGCGCTTTAAGGCTTTTTAAAGACATATCAAAAAGGTTAGTCGACATCACAGGAGACCGAAGATCTGGCAGCTACCTCGGACAAAGAAGTCTAGCGATTCAAAGGGGGAACGCTGCCAGTATCTTCGGAACCTTGCCTAAAGGGACTCCTTTTAATAATATATTTTAGTTTATGTTAAGGTTAGTTATTTTTTTTTTCAATGTATATTATTTTAGTTATTATATTTTAAGGTTAGTTACTTTTTTTTCAATGTATATTATTTTAGTTATTATATTGTAAGGTTAGTTACTTTTATTTTCAATGTATATTATTTTAGTTTGTCTTATATTCAGTGTATTTATATTATATTGTTATTTCTAATTTGTAATATATATTTATTACGTTATCAAATAAATATTAATTAACATGTATTTCGTAAATTGATGATATCTACGTATATGTAAACTTCTTCAACTAGCAATTACGCACATTACTTTAGTGATCATTTATGATTACATTAACGGAACGCACACGCAAAACCATAGTACAATAGATGGAGATTAACTTATGTGCCGGAATCTCATAATCATAATTCATCATGGGTGGTCCTTGTCAGTCTGTCGTCACAGCATTACGATCGATTTGTACGCTTTTCTGTTGCGCCCGCGTCGGCTCAACCCTGTAACTTACAACACGGGGAAGATTGGTATTTCGTCACGCATGTGATATACGACCCTATTCTATTTTTTTTTATATTACTCGTGAGAACGTAATTATAAATTCTGCCATGTTAGCGTTAAATAAAAGTCCATTGAATAATATATTTAAGAAATAAAATTATCTTTCTAGGCATTGGAATTCGTATAAAGCCACCCACATCGAGCGTGCATTGTGCGGTTATGGCTAAATTTTGCAAACAATGCCCGCCTGGTGTGGGTTGAGACGACTCAATTAGTACGACACAGACGATAATAGAGCACACAATAGATCGTAAATAGTGAATGCGGTTGAAAACTATGTCTACTTTTAACATTAGATTTGGAACAACATTTATAAAAAGTAGCCGAACTTTTTCGTCCTCTTCCAGATGCTTTATCCAAACAATGATATTACAAAAATCGAAAGTCAACAGTGTAATCAATCATCAACGCGTAATTGTCGGTCGGCTACCGAGAAGAACTGAAAGTTGGTTAATGGAAGGATAGAATGTTTAAATTCCCATATACTTTTGGAGTTTTTTCTCGTTTCGACAAGGTGGTATTGCTTGAATAAACTTAGCCCCAAGCGCGACATCAATAAATTCACTACTCAATCCATGGCATTTCAATGTTTCCATTATACTTAGTTGTACTCGTATATTTAATAAATTAATTCTACTTTATTTTTTAGACTAATATGTACATAGTTTTGTAACAGATCTAAATGTTGATTATATAACAAATGACTCCAAAATATGAAACCATTCCTTGTAAATAAAAATTAATCGCAAAATATGTTGTTAAGCGCATAACTCGAAGACGGCTGGATCAATAAGAGTAATTTTATTAAATTTATTCCTTGAACTCTGAGGAAGGGTTTTATGCAGAGAAAAATTAAAAAAATATAAATAAATAGTTTTATTTAGTTACGTTAGGTATTCCGAAAAGCGAACAGTCCATATGGGGTAGCATAGCAAAATGTTCCATAGGTAATTGTTGGTATGTAGCTACTAAAAAAGTAGTATAAGTTAAAAATCTTATTACGGCGAAACGAAAGTCGCGGGACAGATAAAATGATGGAATATTAAGATTTTCACCATTTGAATCAATATTGTATTTGTGCATGTAATATATGCTGCAATCGTGAATATATTTATCTTGATTTCAAATCTCAGCATTAAATTATTTCTGGGTACCGTGGTACAATGGACACCGACTATCCACTGACAGATTTCGGTCATGGCATATCCATACTTCCGGTGATATTGCACCATCGACATCAATCGTTACAATTATTTACATTAATCCGTCACGCCGTCCGTTGTCCCATCCGTCCCTAATTCCGCGTGAGAATTTCATTCAAGACTAAGTTTTTGTTCGTAATACAGATTCTGATCATCCATCGACACTCTATTTTCTTTGTTTTAAAAGATCGTTATTTATTTGGATGGAACAAACATAATTACGATAATTGAAAACTATAAATTGTGACCCTTTGCTATACAAAACCTGTATCCAATTCTATTTTTAAATTTTGTAAATACTTATTTCCTTAATCCCTAAGATACAGCCATAACCTCTCAAGACTAACAGTACGTACTTATTGCGATTGACTACACTACAACAGTACAAAATGAAGTAGCACAAAAGCAGCTTTACCTACGTTAAATAGGGGATTTAAGTTAATATGCAATTTCACAAAGCTGCCGTTTTTTTACCCCACTCGAAGCTGTCATCAGTTTGTAGAGGCCCCGTTTGCTATAAAAAGCATAAGAGGTGTCGGGCAGTGGTGTTTGTACAGTCATTTATCGACTGCTTGTTACTTCGAGCACCGGGTAAACAACCTTAATTCCTTGTCACGCATACCTTAGCTTCAGACATTTTGCACTGCTACTGTGGTACGCATACTAAATAAATAAATCATAAAATGGTTTGAAGACGCTACAGTATAGGACTTATTACCTATAACAATTATGAAATTTAAAGAGTTCAAATAACTTTAAGAGGTGAACAAACGTATATAATGGTTATATCTGTAGACTACAAGTCCTCTCATTACCTAAATCGAATATTTACAGGGAACCAAACACTGGCTTATATAAGCCTTGGGTAAAATCAACTTTGGCTTATAATAACCATTAAACAAAATAATAATCGACAATGCAATGCACGAATGCAGTCGGTGTATGCACAGGACTCCACAGTAGCTGTAAAGGCTACCTGTTCTACGCATGCGCCACTTTACCCGCTCTACCTGAGCTGTCTAAACAACGCAAACAATTCTTATCATACCATAAAAATACTAAGCCTCAGGTAACATTCGGATCAGAAATATAAACATTCCAACCAATAAAAATATATCAGACTTTAATTTTAATTAAACCTCGAATTTTCAATGTTTAAGCGACCGCAAGTTTATATCGAAGAGCCGATCCATAAATCTTATTAAGAGCGAAAAAAGTAACACGTGTCTGGCCTGTGTTTTAGTGAGACTAATTTCTTTAAATTTGACTTTAATTTTTTTTGTCAATAACAAAAGCAAATACCACCCACGTCGATTGCTCGCGAAGGCTGTATGAGTATCGAGCATCAGTATGAATGGGCTATTGAACTGCATAGTCTATACTTTTAACGTACACGATGTTAAGAACCGATTGTAGAGGCTCCAGTTGAAATGCAATATGAATATCCTCTTCCTGTTGCTTCAACTCGATTAAAAACTCTTACACGTGGAGATACTTCAATATCATCTCACAAAAAACAGAATGTAACCTTGAATTTTAGTGTAACACGTGGAAATCGAAAGCAATAGTATTTTACTACTAACAGCCTGTCACGGTACGTTTACAATTATTTCGGGGAATTCCAAGTAAGACGTCATTATATTTTACTAACTACGACTAAGGGAGTCTCCGTTTTGAAATTCGAGTTATAGAGTATAAAAATGAATTATAAATACTTCGTAGGGAAATAACATTTTGTTCGAGTTACAAAGTCTAAATAATTTGTAAGGGAATGGCAATTTTCGACTTACTGAGGAATTCGACTTAACGAGGTTCGAGTTATAGACATTCTACTGTATATTATATGCTTATGTTACACCTGATAATGTAGCATTTTAATGGTGAATCATTTTTTTAATTGCCAAGTTGGGCGTTTAATCGTTAAAAATACTGAGGGCATAAATAATATTGGTTAGCGATAAACTCTCAACAAATAGGTAATTAAGCGACTCATTTAAATGTTTTCGTAACAAATACAAAGACAATCATCTTATAAATAGTCATAACTTATACATTCTTGTTGATAAGGGAAATGGAATGAACACTTGTTAACGCTTGTCAACCCGCTAATCATTTTCCCTTTATAGCAAGTGAGGCTGAAACAATCCAAACAACTCATCATGACCTACTTGAACTTTAAGACTATCTGTAATTAACTCCTTATTTTGTTGTTATTGTTAAATACAAGAAAATATAACTTACTCGACTATTTATTAATGTAAATATCGTCGATAATATGTAAAAAAAACTCGATTTAAAGGAATATTAGTATCAGTTGGGCCGCATTCGTTCGCAATATTAAATATTAATGTCTGGCTATGACGTGAACGTTAAACATTCGGACGTCATTTAATGTGTTATTGTTTCATTTTCTACTTGTATCGCTTCAGAAATGTTTCATGAAGCTGACAATTTTATTTCAGCATACACAAATACCGATAAGATAATTATTACTCAAATAGATATTAATTTGTTTGAAATACGAGCGCGTCAAGTATTTGCGCTTGGACCTGACAACCTAAAATATGTGTGGGTTTCTCAAAACATACAAAATAAAACCTTCAACGCTTTATTATCGAGCTGTCTTTCAGACATTTTTAATAACGCACCTCATTTTATAATAACCACTTTATTGCATTAGCCAAATTAAATGTGTCTGTCTCAACCGAACGAAGCCAAAATGCTGATTGATAACTACAAACTAATTTATGGGTCACTTACATTTTTTAGAGCTCATTGTACTAAATGACGCGACGATTTCTGTCCATTACTTAGTCTCTCGGTATAAAATATGCCACATCGCATATCTTTGGGTTGTTGCACGTGGGTATTCCTAAATAATAAACAGATAGATAACCGCTTTGTATGTGTTTAGGAGTGGCATTGCGACTTGGGTGGTCTATCGTGGGCCGACGGCTGGCGGACAGAATAAGGCCGAGATTTGTATGATATAAAGCTCGCTCCGGTAAAATTGAAATAGATAGCAAGTATTTATCTCGCGTCGCATCAGATCTAGTGCAACGACGCGCCTGCGTCGCCTCGGGCCACTCTAAGTCGTGGATAACTCCTGCGCCGTTATTATCGCTAAATGACAAAACGTCAGTTTAAGATCCATTTGATTATGAGCCCGTAAAGATTGTATAATGATGGATCCATATCAAATTACTCCTATGTAAGGAAACGTGCCTGGAATGCGTAGAACCGGGAATAATAATATGGAAACCACTTGTTTTATCAATTTTTAGAAATTATAATGCTATAGTCACAGGCACCGAGTTTCTTTTTAAAACACGGAACAATTTAAATAACTATTTGTGTCATATTACCGAAATCTATTTCGGCCGTTTGAAAAATTTCAAAATATTGTTAATTACTGCTAGACTCGCTTTTAACTGACATTTCCTTAATTGCCTTTAGTTTAATAAACCTATAGACCGAACTGGAAGCCTTTAATACAAAGTCTACACCGGTGACCTTCCGAGAAATAGGCAATACGGACAATGTAGTAGGCCACCCGCGAAGGTTGTGTCAGGCAAATTTGTTGAAGCCTCTGACGGCTTTATTTCTCTTTATAATAAAATCTAAGACTTGAATATTAGTCATTCCTTTTAAATATCCCGAGTTTATAAAATCTGACTCTCACTGTAAAATTTATGGCAATATAATTGTGTTTGACAATATTTTTAATTGCTCCTTTATTTATGAATACTACTTTTTGAAGTTATACTTCTTTAGGCGCGTTATGAAAAATTTATGAGAGTGAGTTTTTACGATGCGCGCGCACCGTGACACAAAATTAACAGAATGAAGTTGCCCACGGAAGATGCTACGGCATTGGACATAATTTTAAAACAACATTCGAATAATAATAGAATTAATGTTACACTTAATGTAAGAGAATAATAATAAATATTTATTAATTTAATTTTTCAAATGTAAACTGAACTTTATTGACTATAATGACTCCTTTTCCAGTCTTTGATTATTTAATTGTAATTAATTATTTGCATGCAATCAAAAACTATTTTTAATAATGCCAAAGAAGTATAACTTCTTACGCGCGTACATAAGTACACGCAACCGTTTTTTTTTGAGACTACTTAAATCATTCAAAGAAAAGCAATAAATCGTATAGACAATGTTAAAAAACATTGTAAGTACTACCTATAAATACCACAAACTTAATTTAAATTGCCTCCAGCAACATCCATTCTTTTGAATCAAATAAATCTTTTATTCATTTGTCGTATGTTTTGTCTAAGTACTTTCAAACAGTGTTTGCAGTTGTGCGAACAATGTTGCAAATTGAAATCCATCGCCGAATTAGCACGGTCAACAATGACGCGCGTTTTCGTGACCAGAATGCTAACAAAGCACTCAAGTTAGACATGCCATAAAAACCTCTTTGGCGTACACTGGCTTTATGGTTGGTGACTTCTGAAAAGTTCCTATCGTAACCGAGAACCTAAATGAAAAGAATACCTACAAGTACCCTACATTCATAATCGCACACAAGGATTATTTTTATCATGTAATGATTTCATTAACAATTTTCTAGAATGAAATCTATACTTTTTTCAAAATGACAAATAAGTATTTCATAAACTCTTTACCAAAATCGCGAAATAAGGTGACAAAAGTAAATGTCTGTGTAGACCAGAAGCTAGTTTAATTAAAATTTTTGTAGTTTCTTCTATAAATATGGAGTGTCATTTCTGAACCTAAATCACAGTGGTAAAATCTTATAAGTTGATGAATTTTATGGCGTAAGTTCTTGGACTGCGAAATCATTTTTGGTAATTTTGTCCCAAAGGTGTAAAATAAGGTATAAACGCTTTTGTGGAGTTTATTTTTCGATCATAAAAGCAAGATATATTAAACTGACATTAACTATAAATACTTATAGGTAAAATTTGTATTGTTTTTACGATTCTTTATCCTAAGTGAACTAATACCTACATTCTGTGTATATATATATCCCTCATTAATATTTCCATTCAATACATGAATACAGAATAACAAGTGCCATAAATTGTATATAAGTTTTGACAAGTGCAGACCGTAATTTATCACATCACAATAGAATTCCGCAATATTTTACTCAGTCCCTTCATCAGTCCATACTATTTTATAGTTTTAAAAATATATGTTGTACCATTTGATTCACATTAAGGCTGACAGGCAATCGTTTAATCTTTTCATTGGTATCGAAATGAATCGGGCAAGCGAGCGCGGTGGCCCGGTGACTCACAACTGCAGTTCACCTTTATTGAGAACGACATTCGAACATATTAGATGCAATAAAACATTTTCCCCCGTTTAGACGACCTGTCAATTTTTTTTAATTCTTTGTTATTTGCTCTGTGATGATTGAGCGCCTGTTGTAACGAGAACACATCACGTCCCTTGGGAGGTTACAATTTAAACATTATTATCATGCTTACATGCTAGAATATTAGAAAGCAGCTATGAAAAATTTTACAAATTAAAAAATGATATGGTTTTAAATGGCTTGAATCCATTTTTGGCATCTAAATCAAATTACCTGTTAGCTATAATGTCGCAAACTCGTCGAGCTCGCTCCATATTTTGCGTCGATGATAAAAAGTGAAATGCAAATATTGGCATTGTTTAGACTTAGATGTAAAAGTTATTTTAAAATGTTTATCTATGTCCTGTTGTTGTATTGTGTATTAGGCCGATAAGTCATCTCTTAAAATGGTAGAATCGTCTTATGCTGGGCAATTTCCGTTACATCACCATCGCAGCGCGAACGCAGTCATCAGTACTGATTGATTGCAAGCTTGGCGAAAATGGCGCCGAGTGGCGGTTGTATTGAAATCAATGAGCCTATGCAAAGCGAATTATTGATGACTTTCGCCAAATGCCTTTTACAAAATTTGTACACATTTAAAGTATGCATGTTAATGCATCGCCCATGTCCTTAAGTAGTAAGCTGGGCAATTTATACGAGATCGGTTATTTCACGTTATATTCGAGTAATTGTTTAAAGTGACGGTAAACCGAACAATGGGTTCACACGATGATAGTCCTTTAGTACAGTAAAATTATTTTATTACGGTAAGACTACTTTAATATATACATCACCTATGGCTTGACTGCAACACATACAGTACAAGGCCCTTTGCAACTTCCAATAGCGATTTTAATGAGTTTTTGTTTCGCGCGATCCTAAGGCTGCGGCTTCAGCTAAAGAACTACATCGAAAACAAAAACTTCGGGATCGGTATCGCTATTGCAATTGGAAGTAACAGAGTACGGGCGCTAGTCGGAGGTCGGACCTGAAGATAGAGATGCCGGATTTAACTGAACTTGCCCCAAATGTTCAACGAAGCAGGTGCACAAATATGTCTGCCCGAGCTCTACCGGACTATTTGACGTCCATATTCTGGCTATATTGTTCACAGCGAATGAATATTGTAAATTCTGTAAACTGAATCATTATGTATGCAACTTTATTAGATACCTACTCAGTTTAAAAAACAAGGCAGGACTTACAAGATTAAACAAACAAAAGAATTCAGAGAAGGTTGAGGCCGTACGAACCACGTTGTTTACACGTCGCGGGAGATTCGTTTCAAATCCCGTATAAGTATATTTTACATTTTGTACATATTCTTCAAATAGTATGAACATTCAAAAATTATCTCTCAGAACTGTGCAGAAGAAAATTTTGGATGTTACGGAACATAAAATCTCGGCCTGAAATAATTCAGAAAAGCGTTTCGTTATACGTTAACCGTTCAACGAAACGCTTTACCATTAAATACTACAACTTACTAGTTATTAATCAGTATTTTTTATTCAAGCTGAGACTTCATTTATTTCATAATATATTATACGTATTTAGGTTTTTGTCGTTTACTACCAGCCTGTCGCGTAAAGTCGTTACTTAGCAATAAAATTGCTAATGGTAAAATATTTAAAATCGGTCCAGCGGTCTTTGAGTATATACGTTACAATTATAGTATTCCTATCTACAATTCTGTTATAAAACCCGTGTGGACCTATGGAATACAATTGTGGGGAGCTACATGCGACTCTAACAAAAATAAAATTCAAAGAACACAAAACTACTTCCTTAAACAAATAAGCAACTCGCCTTGGTTCATAAGAAACGCCGAAGTACACCTACATGAACACCTGGGCATACCTACAGTCAAGGAGGAAATAAAAATATACGCTCAGAAGTACAAGACTAGGCTGGGAAATCGTCCTAACCACTTAGCTATTCAACTCACCCTACCGGGGTCTATAAACCGTCTCAAAAGACGAAGAACCCTGGAGCTCAGCAGCATTGATTGAGCTAATATTATTATGGTAGATATTCCTAATGAGGAATATCTCCACCTGCAAATCATCCTACAACTCATCTGCTCATAGTCAGAAGACTGATTGCCCGATGCGCTCCTATAAAAAAAAACTTGAGAGGTGTCAAGGGACACCCGGATGGAACGAAGTTCCTTTCGATTAATTTATGTGTTAATTGATATTATAACAGTATGATAGATTTTCTTGACACCAATCTTATATTTCATCGTCTATCTAATCGTATATTTCATCGGTATCTAAAAGAGGAAGAAGTATGATGTCGTTATCAACAGCGATTAAATAGTAAAATAAATATAAATTAAGTGGCACAATTTATAAGCATACTTCGTATTTCGTGGTTCATCTCCTTGTACATAAGCTGTTTTCGTTGTGATATTAGTTCACAAATTCTTGAATTCGCAGAATTTTATGACATTTTCCTGAAACATTATTTATTTATTATAATGAATATTTTTTAAAGGTATTGTATTTTGCAAGGAAACTAGGAACCCCGCAATTATTATTGTACAGGGGTTCTGGTGTACCTACGTTTACTACGACTAATTTAGTTAAGAGATTCCAAAAATAATTTTCATTTCTTATCGCTACGAAAAAAAAGCCAACATCACGAGGTGTTCCCAGGCGGTCACCCATCCAAGTACTGACCCCGCCCGACGTTGCTTAACTTCGGTGATCGGACGAGAACCGGTGTATTCAACGTGGTATGGACGTTGGCGATAGCTAAATCGAAAATATAAAATAGAACAACTACAGCAAAGTGTCGTTACAACTTTTGGTCTTAATTTATTCCATCTAGCCCCCTTTCGCAACGCGCGATAAGTGATAACTTCGTTCCAACAAGACTAATTTAGTTAAGTGATTCCAAAAATAATTTTCATTTCTTATCCCTACGAAAAAAAAGCCAACATCACGAGGTGTTCCCAGGCGGTCACCCATCCAAGTACTGACCTCGCCCGACGTTGCTTAACTTCGGTGATCGGACGAGAACCGGTGTATTACCGGTGTATTACTAATAGCAAATAGCAAAAAAGTGTCACGATAAGGAACTTCGGTCCAAAAAAAAACAATTATAGTATTATAAACAAACATGGCAACTTTATATGATATAATTATTATAAGTTGATATAGCCTCGACGTCCGTCGTTCCACAGCTGAGCCCTTTTGAGGCAGTTTTTGCCTCGCACCACTGTGGCTACTGAAGTCCTTTTATAAAAAGGCCGGCAAGGCGATGTCACTTAACATCAGCCTCCTGCCCGTTTGCCCATTATGTAAAAAAAATAAAAGGTTAAATAAAACTCCTAATAATCATCTTAAATATCTTGTATTTATTTACATGAGCTAAAATATAAATAAACACTTTGACACCAATTATTTAAAATAAATACATAAGACTCCCAAATTCATTCCGAACTTTCACAATGAAGAATAACTAATTTGTTCCATAATTTAAACCGTCGCACCGGCCCACTATCACATCGAGATAAAAGTTTGTAAAATCTATGTATCTACATTAACAAGGAAATTAAATAACGTTGACTGGGACCTGTAAGAAAAACAATATATTATGTTAGCGGGAACTAAATACACAAAATAAAATCGAGCTATTGTCTATACTCAGATTTTTTATTCCGTAGAATTCTGACAGCTACTATTTTTTGACATGTCAGAGATTACAAACCTTTTTACCGGGCACATTTTTCAATTTCAATACAAGTCTGAACATCTGACTCTATACAAGCATATTATTTGTTAGTGAATGTATCCATTTTATTAAGTGCGGTGCTCCAGATTAAAAGTGGTTTTACGGCGACGTCCCTTTTCATCACAAACAGTAAAAAACGCACAAGTAAAGATAGTATTTTTTTTAAAGGTTTACTAAACCTGGAGCTAAAGAATAAAAAAAAGTAATTAAAGTTAATTCGATATATTGTACGTGATATTGAAATGTTTGTTATTTTTGTATTAAGTAATTGAGTAAGTAAATATTAAGATTTACCTTTTTGTAAGTAAATCATAAAAAATACGTAGAATTTTATTTTATTTCCCTCATATGGGTCAAATTTGTCCCTCTTCGGTGGAGAACGTTTTTTGTAGCAAAATTTATGAAATGTCAGAATTCTACGGAATGAAAAATCAGAGCATAAGCACTTTCTGAAGCCCATAATCTTAAATTGCATTCAATTTCAAGCAAAGCGTCAAGAACTGTCAAAGTACTATTTTTTAGATAAATTGTCATTTATGACAGTGCAAATCAAGATTGACCATAGACACCAGTTTCAATACGTAAGGATGTTATAGATTTAAGATTGCTGCACATGACAGAAAATAAATAAAACAATTTAATTGCTTAATTTAAAATCGAATTACCGATTTTGGTTGACGTTCACAGACAGTTCTACTATCAACCTTTACACATTTTAGAACATCAACACAAGTTATTAAAAATGTACGGAAATAAGTAATTAAACGGAAGTAAAATTATTTGTTGAAATACCATAAATTATTTGGCTTCAACGACAGAAGTCAAACAACAAAAAATGCTAAACAAAGGCAAGTAATTATTATTTGTCCTCATCACTCTAATGCAAATAATTGTAATATTCTATATAGCACATTTCACTTTCGTAATTATTTCAGAACCAATTTACGTACTTCATCTAAGTATATTAAACATTTTAAATAAATAAAAATGGCTAGTCACTACAATTACATTTAAAATCACAGTCCAGTGGAGTATAAATTATTGAACATAAAATAGTTTTATTTATTAATTTTTGTTGAACAAAAGTTAATTCCATCTGTTATATTAATAATTTTAAATACCTGACAGTCGCGTTATTAAAAATCAATAAAAACATTATTAAAAAAATATTAAGCAAAACACTAACCTAACTTAATTCAAATCCGGCGCCTGCTTGTATCGCATATAAAAGCTTTTCAGCTAAAACCTCTTCAGAGTTTGTTTCCGGTATTTTTAAGAGGTTCATACAAGTTGATGAGGAAGGGAGCCGGTCCGAGGAACCAGCTGATTGTATGCAGAACGGTGGTTGTAAGTCCTAAAATTCAAACACCTTTGGTAGAACTTACTCTTCCCGCACAGATTATATAACATATATGTATTATACGTTTATTGAAAATGTATAATCTGTGAGAAAAGAGTATCGTGGTGGGATTTAAGGCGTTAAAATACCTTTTTTATGTTGACAACATTGTTATATTGAGTTTATAGTCCGACAATCATATTGGTACTTAATATGAAAAAAGTAAAAATTATTTATGTGAGTAAATAGAATGACGCATTGCGAGTAAAATAATACTGTCCAGACGCTTAATGTTGGAACAAATATTTGAATTGCAGATTAAAATCACAATAAAGGAGGAAATTTCAAATGCGTCGGTTTGGAAGGCTGATCTAAAAACGTATATGTCTGGCCATACCCAACTAGCCCCTATAGCGAGACTCTCGTCTCGAAGTCGTTTGGAAACCAACTATTATATAATATTCTTATATTTTATAAATAACCATTATATACTTATTTACTTTTGCAATTTATCGTATACTTGTAAAAAAAACTCAAACCTTGAACCCTAATAAGGGTGGTCTGGAACAACTGGTAACAAATTTGAGTAATTGTCGGCGTTGGTCGTCCGTAAACCTCTCCACTACCTTCCAGAAGTGTTGTATAGTCGGATGTGTCTCAGAGAAACCACCTATAATCGTAATTTCCAATAAAATAAAAGCATATCAGAATATCTTAGTAGTAGTAATTAATTAATACTTTCGTAAGAGGATTTTTTATCTATTAGGTGATAGAAAAAAAAATTAATATGTCAATGGTGCCTGTGCTGAAAAATATATAAGTACACTTGTTTTTAACAAATTAGAAATTTCCACATACGCGGCAATAGATGTTAATATGTCAACATGGTGAAAAAGATCCTTACTTGGAATGGCCCAGTGGGCAGAAAAAGAGAACGCCCAACAGGAATAAGGAAAATAAATGAAATAAAAGAGAGCGGGGAAAGATTGGAAAATAGTATCGAAGCTGATAGCCAAGTGGTAGAATTTGGAGGAGGCTTCACTAGAGATAAAGATGTTGTGTCCTGGTATTAAATCAAATAAAACTTAATTAAACTTAAATTATATAATTTCGAATAAAGGGTTTTTTTATTTTATTTTTATGGCAATTTCAATATTTATTAGAATCTTTAACGTTTTTGATTTGACTGCTTTTATTTGCAACGCACTGCTTTTAATTATTAAAATAAATGTATATATAATAAACTTAACAATTTTCACAAATGAGTTTAATTTGAATAATTTGATTTTCTGATTGATTACATAATATCAAGTTGACAGTCAACTATTCTCTGTCATATCTGTATATTGTAATAAATTCGGTTATATTAGAAATTTAAATGTATAGTACTCGTATATACCAGAGTCAATATATCTGTGGATTATAAAAAACAGGTTGTATCGAAGTTACATGTTCTGAAATACTCTAATCACAACCAAATCTTTGAATTAAAAGAAGGGGAAATATAAACACAAATAAATATTTGAAAATTATTGTACCTCCATATTGTGTATATTGCTTTAAATCGTGCAGGTCTATTGGCACTTCAGCCCCAGATATTAATAATTGAAGTTCTCGACACGAAAACATTCTCAACCACTCAGAGTTAATCACTGACATTAAGCCTCGTTTGAATGCGTTACACTGCGCACGGATTTGTCTGAAACAAATTATACAAATAAATATTTTTTTCTTCAGTAAAGACAAGAATGAGTAGAGCAGTGTTGGCCTAGTGGCTTCAGCGTGCGACTCTCATACCTGAGGTCGTAGGTTCGATCCCCGGCTATGCACCAATGGACTTTCTTTCTATGTGTGCATTTAACATTTGCTCGAACGGTGAAGGAAAACATCGTGAGGAA
The DNA here is from genome assembly GCA_905332375.1 of Pieris macdunnoughi. Lineage (NCBI taxonomy): Eukaryota > Metazoa > Arthropoda > Insecta > Lepidoptera > Pieridae > Pieris > Pieris macdunnoughi. The sequence continues at coordinate 6,525,280 of CAJOBZ010000005.1, read as the reverse complement.
ACCGACATGTCTTAAACCAAAAAAGTCGACGGCGTGTGTCAGGCACTGGAGGCTGATCACCTACTTGCCTATTAGATTTAAAAATTATCATGAAACAGATTCAGAAATCTGAGACCAAGACCTAAAGAGGTTGTAGCGCCACTGATTAATTTTTTAAAGACAAGAATGTACAGTCCATTTATTCTGAATTGGTTTTAAGGGTAAACAAAGATAGCGTACTTTTAAGCCACAGACAAGATGAAGACATGGAAATGATGTGCAATCATCTAAAAACAATTTAAAAAAAAACAATTTAAATTATATTTTACTGGCTGTGCTTTGCGTTTTAACCCGCATTCATTCGGCCGTAGGTTTTCTCATACATAAACTTTTTTTTTTTTGTTAGACACATGTTATCGCAAACTTTTTTGTAGATATTGATATCTTCTATAAAACTGTAGTAGTGTACTTTGCTTACTGTCAATAGTTTCCGGAGAGTAAGCGATTTTCAATTAGTCTTATACACCTTTGGTTACACTATCGTAATTTCATACAAAATCATATTTTTTTTTGAAAAATATTATATCTATAGCGTATCATATAACGGACCCCGACGGTGTTTTTTTTTAAATCAGTACTGTACTTTTAGAACCTATTCAATGCAAGGAAACAAACAAATCCAAACATCAAATCTTTTCTCTTCATAATATTATTGATTACATCCGTACGATGTTACAACAGCAATTGAATATTGAAATGTCAAACCGACACTTTATTTTTAATCTCTATTTTATATGGTTAGTGATAATATCGTGATTTTGCTTCAGAATAAATGGACTGCCAATGACGGCTAGGGCGAGACAGGACGCCATAGTTAGCGTATCCATTTTACGTTTTCTTATGTTCTTTCCCGAGGTTTCTCTAAACCATGTTTAAATTTAATTTATAAATAGTAGTGGTAAATTAATTTAAAATTTTTCTTCAAATTAAGTTCTTTTCACTATGCTAGTACGTTCAAGATTTGATAATTTCTACTATATATTACCTATTCAATTTGAAATCGGCAACAAGGTGAATGTATTCTATTCTATTTTCCGCTGTCACGGCAATATTAGCACCTCCCGGCTTCAATTCTTCTATCTGAAAGTATAATAAATACTTTTAAGTAAAATTATTATAAACAACGATTGCCACAAGTAGGAGGTTTTCTGAATACGCATAAAAAAATGAATAATTTATAAAACAGGGGGAGGTAGGAAGAGGCTCACCTGATGTTAAGTATAGCCGCCACTGACATTGCCAGAAGGCTCGCAAGTGCGCCGCCGGCCTTTTAAGAATTGGTACGAACTTTTGCTGAAGGACCCTAAGTCGAACCCATTCATAATTCCTAGATTTACCCTGTGTACGTAAATGAGTTTGTAAGATCACTTTCAGGGCTACGAGAGCACAAGATTTATTAATAGCCCGGGATTGTGGGTTCGATTTCGGTCGAGACTATAAGTTTGGGCTCCACAAATTAAGTGCCTTTGACAATCAAAAGAAATGAAACAGATAATTATTCCATAACTCAACTATACTAACCCTTTGTTCTCCCAGCTCATCACTGACAACGGTAAAGTCCAATCCTAAATCTGGTACATCTTCCCAGCTGTGTGATTTGAGCAGCAATAGACCTCGATAGAGACCTGGATCTAAAGACGCAAGCGCGTGTACGTCGGGCTCACGGGAAGAGCACAATTTCGCTAAGAAAAACTCCGCCAGCGGCAGTTCTACCAAAAGATTCTCGTATAGCGCCTGCAACATACATGGAAATTTCTGGGTATAACCTTTAACAAACGCTTTGGGAAATTGAAAGTTAATTCCCGATTCTATGAATAAATTTATTTATACGGATGCAGTATAACTAATATTAAATTCAGCAGGAAATCATAATTAAAGAAGATTTTTGAAGTTATACTTCTTTAGGCGCGTTATGAAAAATTGATGAGAGTGAAATTTTACGATGCGCGCGCACCGTGACACAAAATTAACAGAATGAAGTTGCCCACGGAACGGACGGACATAATTTAAAAACAACATTCGAATAATAATAGAATTTATGTTACACTTAATGTAAGAGAATAATAATAAATATTTATTTATTTAATTTTTCAAATGTAAACTGAACTTTATGGACTATAATGACTCCTTTTCCAGTCTTTGATTATTTAATTGTAATTAATTATGTGCATGCAATCAAAAACTATTTTTAATAATGCCAAAGAAGTATAACTTCTTACGCGCGTACATAAGTACACGCACCCTTTTTTTTATGCATAAAAGAACTATGTATGTAGTGTTTCTCTCACTCCACAATAAACGTGACATGACAGGATATGGTAAATTTTCTAGAAACAGCCTCAGTGGAAACTCTCTCAACTGTCAAGTGATCAATTCAATCATGTCAATTTGACAGTTAAGTAGAATCTGTGGTATTTTACCTTTCCTAGCATCCTCCCAATAAAATAGTAGTGGACAGGAAAGTCGTCATACAATAAATGAACTCCGGGGTTCGGATACAACATGTTATCCTTGGTTAGCCTAAATAGACCTCTGTTTGGGTCAAAAGCCGACCTGAAAATATTGTTTTATTTAGTTCTATACATTGTGGCTATTATATGTACTACATATCCATCAAAACCAATAAAAAAAAATCTTTAAAAAGGCAACTTGCAATCAAGTCATAAAAGAAAATTAAATTTGTCTTTCTCAACTAAGACACGGACAAAAATTCTTAATTTCCTTATAAAATCTTATGTTACCATGCTTTCTTGTTTTACTCTACATTTAAAATTACACTTGGAATCTACTTTTCTTCTAAAACAAAGAAAGAGAAACAAAAGTACAGTACGAGGCCATTTATAAGTCGCATGGTGCTTTAGAAAGAGATACTCGCTTTGTAGAGCGTCATCTCTATCAGACGAAACACTAACAGTCCGGTATCTATTAGGAGACAGAGACGGCGCTATACGAAGCCGAAGCTAGCCGAGTATCTCTTTCTAAAGCACGATGCGACTTATAAATGGTCGGGTACTGTAAGTGTATTTTAGATAAATATTTAAAACTCACTTTAGAAGTTCTGACAAAAATTCCCTAAAAAGTCCTCCACCATCGACCCCTGGTTCCTCTGCACCGGCTTGATTGATTAGTTGTACTCGCAGTTTAAGTTTCAAGTTTGGTTCTAAAGATATGTATACAATAATAAATATTTAAGACTTCTTTAATGTGACTAAAAAAGTGTTTGATTCTAAAGTGCCGGTTTCCTTACGATTTTTTCCTTCACTGTACGAGCGAGTGTTAAATGGGCACATAGAACGTCTAGCTGGGGTTCAAACCTACGATCTCAGGGATGAGTCGTACGCTGAAGCCAGCCGGTGAACACACTGCTTTTTTTATTTTTTATAGCAAATAGAGTAGAAAACAAAAGCTGTCAACGTAAAGATTAAATATTCTTGTGGCATGTGTAAATATTCTAATAACACAATAATTAAAGCGGATGACAAGCAAAAATTCAAAATTATTAACTCTAAAAAGTCTAAAGTGCATGTGCCGATACGACAGAGAGCGAACAGTTACAATTATTGTGAGATCTTGCCGGGCGATAGATATTTACAATGAACAATTGATTCACATACTATATATTACCGAGATAAATCCATAGATTTCAAATACACAAATAATATGAATCTCAGATTCCGTTTCAGAGTTAAAAAGTGACTTACCATTTTCGGGTCTGAGTTTATCAAATGCGTCTTCGTAGAGATGCGTTCGTCGCACACTTATGTTTATTGAAGGGCCCTCATTAAAATTTGTCATTTCATACCAATGCTCAGATTTTTCCCTAAAAACAATTAGTTTCACTTCATTGACTAAATTATTATCCTTTATTTCTAGTTTGGATTTCAAGATACGCCACGTACCATTTAGCCACGGTAGTGATAATTCAAACCCAATTTACATGTTACTATATGAAACAAAGTCGTGTTTCTTCGAACACTTATAACTCGACAACGGATGGACCGATTATTGTGGATTTTGATTTGTTGTATTTATCACCGGTTCGAATAGAATAACTATTAACTATTAACGGAAAAATATATTCAAATAGAAAATGTTTATGGGTTTCGTAACTGTTAAACTTTTATGATCATCCCGTCGATACGGTAGACGGTAGACCCTAAACACTAAATCAAAGAACGTATTTAAATCAAGATTTCGAATGGACAAGGTATAGCCACAAAATTTGGGTAATGGCGTATTATAGATTTTAAACATTTAAATGTAATGGTTGTCAAATATTTATGCGTACGTTCAGACACTTATTTTTTTGTTTTATTATCCTAATAAACTAGTGAACTTAATATTTATTGTATTTATTGTATTACTTTCATAAAATCATAATTTACATTTGATCCATTGACTGGTATTTTATAAATAATCTATCCTGCCCTGATTATGAACTTAGGACTCACAAAAAGATTGCTCACATTTATCCTACTCCTTTTTTAAATGCTGTGTGGATGTTTCTTACTTGATCACCACATAATGAAATTTCCCACAGATTATACTTTTTATAGAAATTAGATAAAACATTAAGAATTTACCTAAATAATAAGCCTTGAAAGATTAGAACCCGAGTCGAAAATGGCACAACAAACGGTATCTCTCTCAGTATTGTTACAGTTCTCAATTCCTTTATTGTTAGCGGAGGCCCCTCTTCTGAAATATAATACAAAGGCATTAAAGCAAAAACTTATTCATTTGATTTAAATTTACCCTCTAATTCATGTGAAATTACGTCGTTTTAGCTTAAGTATTTATGTCGTTTGTCACCACAGCGTAAACACAATTAGATAGAAATACTACCTCAGTTTAAAGAATACAATTAGAGTGATTTAGTTTTTAAGAATAAATGGGGTTAAAATATGCTACATTTATTCAGGCAAAAAGCGGGCCTAGATGTTGAGGAAATTTGTAACATCGCTCCTTGTCCAAGTAAAAAATAATTGATATATATAATCAACCTAGGTTGTACGCCGATGCAACTAGTTTAAGACAACACAACCGTTTTTATCAGATTAAATGTTACAAAACAAGCAAAACATTTAGTTTACTAATTAGTTTCTCCTTTTCTAACGCTCACCTTGTTCCATAGGCGCAAGATGAGCCAAATGAGCCCTGTAAGTTCGTCTGTGTCTGCCCCTCACAGCTAGAGATGCTGCAGTTCCATCTGCAGGAACTGGAGGCACACCCACGGCCCCAGGAGAAGCCCAAGACACGCCCCCCGTAAATTGCAAACGACTGTCACGAGCGTACAACGCACGTAAAAGTTGCGTACACACCTAATGGAAGAACAACTTAAGTTATGCAAATACTTTAATGCTGATTTTTTTGCTTTTAGAGACTTTATAAACACAGGAATGGAAGGAAGGAATCAGTCTTCTAAAATCAATAGCCTCTATTTAAGAACGCTGTTTAATATTTTGAAATTTGTAAAGAATCCTAAAAATTATTTACCTTAAACAAATGCGTCCATGCCGGTGTCAAATTCTTAGCTGGGGCATCAGTCAGGGCTCCTACAGCATCCTTATACTGACCCACTATAGATGGTCTAGATTCGGGGTAAACTAACTCAACAAGCCCAAGACATACTTGTTTCAGAGTACGGCACAGACCACTTAGCTCCGAGAAATCAAATGCGTGTACACGCCCAGTGGTATTCGATATATTTGGCACTGGAAGAAAACAGTTGTTACAGAAGTGTAATCTTTTGTTCTGTAGTAGCATTGATTAAAAGTGGCAGTTGCATATATACTTTCATTTATTTATTTCATTATAATTAATTATTTGTATATTCTGTAGTACTGTTAATAAATTATATATAATTTTTAGGGTTAAGATTTTAAGGAACTCCCATTAATTGAAAGTATATTTACAGGTATAACATATGCGATAGGCATGCATATGTATTATTACAAAAACTGCTGTTTACGGTTAAAAAAACCAAAGATTTTTTAATTTTTAAAGAACTTAAAAAATATCATTTCAACATTGAAATATGTATTACCTGATATTTTTTCATCACTATCCGTATCTCTAAAGAATTCCGTGTCATGCAGTGTTCCTATCAACAAAGTGAACAAAGCACAGAAAACAGCTAAAGGCGCCAACAGCCTATGTACTCCCATAACTGATGCATCTGCCCCCATGCCCCGAGACAGAGCTGATATTAATGGGGTGTTTGTCCCAAAAGTTGACTTATGAGACATATTAGTTAGCCAATGCCACAGACCGCGGAGAAATAAAGGTTTAAATGCAAGTGTGTATAGTAATCTGAAAGAGGAATATGTTAATATTTTTAATTCTATGTTTGTAGATAAAAACATAAATTTTTGTCATAGTATTATATACAATAATTTTGATTATATTTAAGAGATTTGGCATTCGTTTTCTCACTTCACGCTATACCGGCCCAGCAATAGCCATTACTACGCAATATAATGAATGCGCAAATAGATTAACAGAATACGGAGTGCAAGCTTACCGTAACTGCAATAGCTAGCTTCAATTTGTAATGATTTGTATTTCACGCTGTTGTTTAAAGTAAATCAGAAGTATCTTTTGTGTTACCTGTACTTATGCAACGCCATTCGATGACTCAATAGTAAATTGTGACAAATTTGTGAGACATAATCTATGAAATCGTCACTCAAATCAGTTTCCACTATCTGTCCACATGTATTCATCACACAGCGTTCAGGCTCATTTAAGGTCTCAACACATTTTGTCAATAGAGTTTGTTCCCTAACTGAAGTAGGATTTGGTTCACTTTCACTGTCACTATCATCATCGTCATTATCAGCTGCTGTTTCTTGACTATACAAGGAGTCTTCATATTCATACTTTATTTGTTTATTGCATGCATTTACTGTTAACTTCGCGAGTATTCTTAAATAATTGAGTACAATCCGATTGAGTGGCAGCCTTGTATGATCTATTTTACGGACCTCATTAACTGGAAAAAAAATATTATTAATTAAATTTATTGGTGTATTCAGCTTTATCTTGCCTCTATTGTTGGACAATTACTGGCCTTGTTTTCTCCACCTCTTTTGTGTATAGAAGTTTATATATTATAAGGGTTTATGTAAATAAGGTAATAAGCATTGTCTTCTATTAGTTTATTAAGAAATCAAAACACTCACCAAATCCAGGTGGTTCAAGCATAAGAACGGAATGTAAAAGCCAAGAGTCATTACAGAGTCGACTATTGGTATATTTTGACTCATCTTGCAAGCATTCTATAAGAGCAACAAATGGAAAACGCCTGTTGATGTCATTGGCCAGAGCAGGTATTATAAACATTTCCACAGGTTCCGGATAAGGATTGCATAAAAACGCTGACGCAAATTCTGTCATAATTAAGTCACTGAAATTTAAACCAAAAATGAGAATATAGATAAAAATATAGTTAGCACTCACAATTTTAGATTTAAATTATTGCAAAGTAATAGTGAATGTAGATTTTAAAAACTTACTTATATTCAGGTAAGGTAACTCTACTTGTCAGACATAAGGGCCTTTGTATCAAATCATATAATGCTCCACAAAGTGGTGTTGGTGGATTTGCTGAAGGACCATAGAGAGGTGGTGTTTTCCTACATATAAGGTGACAGAGCTCCATGAAGTATCCTGAAACATGTAAAGGATTCAAACTGTATTATGTCTGGAGCATAGAAAAAAAATTTTAGAATTTAATATCATTACCTCTTTTAACGAGAAAGAGAAACATGCGCCCAACTACATTCATGGCATTTTCTTGGCTCATCATTGTACTAACTGAGTTCACAGAGGTAAATACTTCAAACATTCGAAGGGGTACAGCCAATGGTACCTAAAATACATTATCATAAAAGTTCACTTTCTCTGCTTCTGTGCTATTTTGGGGAATTTATAGAAGTATTGCAAACTTATCCAACTTGGGTCAAATACATAATATATTTACAAAACACAACAATTATTATCTAATATAATGTATTTTATTTTACCAACCTCTGAATCCATTCTTAACAACCTTAAATGCAATTCCAATAATCGCCTTAATTGTATTGAGGAAGTATCACTAATGAATATATTTTGCCATTGTTTTAACAAAATTTGAGACATAGAAACCTAAAAGATACATACAGTTAATATTATTACAATAAATAATATTAATAAATAAGTGCTTTAACATACATACCAATCTTTTGCTATCGATTTTGTGATCATAAAAAAATAATAATTTTGCAACAAGGACTGACTGCATGGATTGGTCAAGATTAGCTACTTGAGAAAAAAGATTATCAAAACTCTGTCTTTCAATTTGTTTACAACGTTTTCTTGTTAGATAACTTCGCACATAAGCTTGGATTTTAATTGTACTATTAAGTCTTTTTCTGTGTTCCTGTAATAAATAAATACATAATAGCCAGCAAACCATAAAACATTATTATATTAAATATTCCATACATTTAGATTATAGTGCCTAGAAATAGTTTACCTCTCGTTTTTGTCTCTGTAATTGCGACTGGTGTATGAGACCGTCTCTATCAGTCTTACTCTGTGCACTAGCTCCAGCTAGGTTCTGCTGGGGCTTTCGTCTAAAATCTCCCTCGAATGAATACATGACTGAACTTCTTAGTATTAAAACAATTAACTACACAGTGAAAACTGCTAGCAGAGTTTTTGAGAAAACACTTTAAGCGCTTAGGAAAAAATTGGGAAATTCGTTTAAAATCTTTAGTCCATTGTGTTTACATGCAAATTTTTTTAGAAAGGATAAGGCGCATCAACACGGTGGTTTAGAAAATCTAATAAATAATATTAATTTTTATAAAGAATCTTTAAAGATAAGTCCAAATAAAACCGCAAGATTCATATTTTACACAATACACAGTGATTATTATTTTTTTGGCACACCAAAACTCGAATTTTCATGTTTCGCTCAAAAGTCAAAAGATAAGAGTCATCAGTCACATAGAATTTGTGATTATTGACATAAGTGACAAATGCAGTCTACTTTCAATCAAAGTAAATAATATATGACAACTCGTGTAACGTTAAGTTGTTGAATTTTTAGGCTATGCTTTAAATTCTGGCGAAAATCGAAGATCTTTGATTTTTACAAACGGTATTCCCATCCTAGCAACAAATCTACAATATTCAGGCAAAAATACCCCTCTAGCAAGTATTGAAACTATAAACTAATAAAAGAAAGTGTATACTACTACGGCTTGAAAGTATTAAGAATTTCGCGACAGAAATGTTGTCATGTTACTACACTCTGCGTTATCATTATATTTGTTTCTCCGGAATATTGTGGAGTTCCAAATAAAAATATTATTTTCGTCACAATAATAATATATTCTGTGCTGGAATATTTATAAATATGAATACTTTGTATTGTTATGATTATGAAAACAGCAATAATCTATAAGTTACTATTTTCAAACTACCAAACTAAAAAACGAAGCTTAATGAATTTAAATAATTTTTGAGATAATAAGAATTTTAACTTATTCATCTAGCCTTAACCTAGCCCTAAATAAAAAAAATCCGTTAGACTGTGCTAGATAATTTAATATAACGAATATTTAATATTTTTTAATTTCATTTAATGTTTTCATGTAAGGCAAAAAAATACCTTATATAATAATGAAACATATTACAGTTTTGTTTTCTACTGATAAACAGTAGAAAACAAAATAAATAATGTCTGTAGAAATATCTATAGAGTATTCAATGAAATTTAATTTTGTGTAGTTTAAGGGAGATGCGTCACTCGGAAACTAAATACATTACTACATATTATATGTAGTATGTAAGCAATATAGAAAGTTTATAATACTTTTTTGCCGGAAGAGATAATCGATTTTTCATATAAATTGGAAAAAATATAATGCCTGAGAGTTTATACAAAACCAACTCGCCTTTATTTTACGTGAGCGGGAAAAACAACGTGGCCATTATGCGAATAAATGTAATTGTTATTTGCTATGGTTACACATCACGTTAACAAAATTATGTACTTTTAATTCTTTCATATTTAGTACTTATCGAGGTGATAACTGTCAAGCTAATTAAGTGAGGGCCAGCGGTGGATTCCAAAAAAAAACCAAAATATATTAATATTACTTTAATTAATTACTTTTACAAATAATGAACTTAACTAAATACAATTATTTAATCGGCCCGATATTAGGTGCACGATAAATATATTATATAATAAACTTAACTACTTGAGACTTGACCGGTCCGATATGAGGTATCCGATCAAAAAAAGCTCCCAGTTCTCTTGTCCCTTTCCTTATATATAGCGTAGTTTCGTAAGAGGTGACTTGTATTGGGTATGCGGGGCAAAGGGAGTGCAATGAATATGTAACAAGCTATAATGACCTAAGATTATTGTCAACATAACAAAATAGGTACAAAATAGTACAGCAGCGACCTCAAACCCACGACGCGTGACTGTTCTCTTTAGGCAAAGACTCTAACAATAAATTAAACCAAATTGTGGCAAGAAATCTGGCACTTGTAAATTGTAATTTCTAAGGCTGATTCTAGTCCATCTTAAGATGGTGGTATTATAGAAATAGACTAGACTTGTAGTCTGATGTAATATGTTGATTGTCGGTGCAAAGAAGACAGTTGGCTTAGTTTTGAAATTAAATTACATGATTAGTTATATAATTTAGACTATGCATCTGTCAAAAGACTAAACTTTTAAATTTTTCGTTCGCTTTTTTTTCTTCTTTTTTTCTCAATAAGTTGGACTATCGACTTGATGAATAATTAGTTTTCACTATTGACTGAATTTAAAAAACTAAGGAGTAGGATTACAATTCGGTGCCGAGTCGATAAAAAGTAATATTTTTGAAGTTATACTTCTTTTGGCGCGTTAGGGAAAAATTATAAGAGTAAATTTTTTCAAACGTAGAATAGGTAAGGCGAAAGATACAATTTTTGAAAATATTTTTATCTTGTCACGCCAAAGAAATATAACTTCTAACGCGTGTACATAATTACACTCACTTTTTTTGAAGTTATACTTCTTTAGGTGCGTTATGAAAAATTGATGAGAGTGAAATTTTACGATGCGCGCGCACCGTGACACAAAATTAACAGAATGAAGTTGCCCACTAAATCATTCATTAAGTTGAGCAAAAAATGCTACCAACAAAACAGAAATGGAACCTCTGTTCGTGGCGCATGTCAACGCACGCCGCCTCTGTTCACTGTGTATTTATATTTATAATTTTTATCCACATGCTTTGAGTTTCTACATTTAAATCACGTGTTTTAATTTTGTTTTCATTATACAAGTGCGAATTTTATATGTGCGTCTGATTTATAATCAGAAGTGATTTAAATTGAATATTTAAATCAATACTAATTAATATTAGAAAATACTTGTGCAAAAAACTGTGCTCATCAACCTTCCTAAGTGCTTCAATACAATTGAGGTTAACTATCCGTATGTATTATTAATAATGCCAAAGAAGTATAACTTCTTACGCGCGTACATAAGTACACGCACCCTTTTTTTAAATACGCGATTATGTTTAATTTTTAACCGATTAAACAAAATCAAAGGAGTTTTTTTATAGTGGTATACTTGGGGTAATATTTACGTTTAAGATGGTCACACCGGACCCAGGGTAGGGACTAGTGAGTACTGAGTAGTGACTCAACTTGATCACGTGATCATATTGGCTAAGCTTGGGTATACATATTACAGGTTGTGAGGCGAAGTGTACGTTTGTCTTCTTAAAACAAGCCAACTGTGTCTATTTTGATATTTGTTACTGAAAAAATATCAAAATGTCGACTAAATCAAAAAAGACAGTATCATCGTCTTCAAACATAAGTGTTGTGTCGTCAGTGCAAAGCCCTCAACAATCAAGCACTCCTGTTGGTAGCCGCCCTTCTAGTTCAGCCGGCCGGCCACACAGCCCTCTAAGCCCTACAAGACATAGTCGTTTACAAGAGAAGGAAAACTTACAAAACCTAAATGACCGCCTTGCAGCTTACATTGATAAAGTACGCCAGCTTGAGAGTGAAAACTCAGGATTGCGTCGCGAAATACAAACAACCCAGGAGGTGGTCACACGCGAGGTTTCCAACATTAAAGGAATGTATGAACATGAACTTCAAGATGCTCGAAAACTTTTAGATGATACTTCTCGAGAAAAGGCTAAGTTGGAGATTGATTTGAAGAGATTGATAGAGGAAAACGACGATCTCAGTAAACGGTACGTTTGACTAAACTATCTTCTTAAAGTGTTTATTACTGTTTAATAGACGTCTAAAGATTTTCATGCTAGTATTTTCGTATATAGGTTACCTATTTTTATAGGTAATATCTTCCGGATAACCTTAGCATAGTTTACGTCATCGGCGGCATTTCAATTCGGGCACGCTATATGAACGCGGCCGACCTCGCCTTTACGACACAGTGACATCATCTCGATATAACAATCCAATTATAGTGTTGTCCCTATCAATTTGCTTCTTTGAAACCTACTTCAGATTACAATCATTGTTTGTAAACAAATATGCTAAGATAGCTTAATTGCAAAATTTGTTGCCTCCAAATACTAAATAACTAAAAATAGTTTAAGTACTATTTTAGTTTAAAAAATAAGTAAACCCTAGCCCTAGCTAAGTGTGCTTCCCAATAGACCGCGTTTCACTTAGTATTAAGTCAGATTGCAGCCAAATGTGTGTCCTGTTTTATATATGTACTTATAAAATTTAGCCTATTATATATACATGTTGCAACTATGTTGAGGCAGAAATTTAAACATCTTAAATTATATGAAAATAATCCCATATTGCCCTAAACTGTTGAAATAATAATTTACTCTCAAGAATATATGAGTGTGTAAGTACAAGTGTGACTTGCGCTTGAGGTCAAGTACTCATAATATCCCAGCTGTGCAATAGATTCTGCTATGTGCATGATTAACTCTTGCTTGTACAGTGAAGGAAAACATAAAAAAAACCAGCATGTCTTAGTCCAAAAAACCTACATGTGAAAGGCACAGAGAAGGATGATTACAATTGACATTTTATTTTTAATTACACAATTTCATTACAATTATTTTAAAATTAAATTGTTATACTAAAAAGGTTTTTTGTTAGTGTTTAAAGTTTTATTTTGAAAACTGAAGTATTTATTATTTTAGGCATTAATGTATTTAAAATAACCATTATAATATTGATATTAGTTTGTGACTTTACCTTGCAAGAAGGTTGCTGACCATGAGGTCTATGTCACTACAGCTCTGACCTTACACCCACTGCATTATAATAATCATATGGTTATATGAAAACCACACACTTCACTACCAATTAATTATCTATACCATTCTTATGTGCATTTAATAAGATTAGATAATCATAAAACTTAGGTTTAAATTAACTTAAGCGTCATGTGTTAATTTAATATTTTGTGTTTTTAACACTTTAATATGTGTAAAGTAATTAGCTTTAACTATATTAGGGCAGGTTTTTAATTAAAAAGGGGCTCGGATTTTTTTTATTGGAGTATCTTATTATATTTCTGGAATTATCTCCCACATAGATTGACCTCGTTTACTTATTTAATAGCATATCGTTTTATTTTTAACAAATGTCAAATCATAAAACCTACTGCGATGCCGCCTGTACTATACTATTGTCCTTGTGTAGTCTTGCAAGACCTACTTTTAATTTTAACGTAATATCAAATTATAAAAATTATTAGCCTTGGCCCCTCAGTCTCAAATCATGTTTGTTTATATTATACCTACCAATGACATCTTTACCTTGTACGAATGTTTTACTATTTACCGTAAAAATGCCTCAGTATTCTTACGTAATCGCTGTAAATAGCGTGTGTCGTCATTGATCAAACTGTGTCCCTCGATCTTTTTACTAAGCTTTGTTGTGCATATCAATAAAGCTCAAAATCGTAAAAAATAACGTGGATAAAGCGTGACGTAACCAAGTAAAATTTTTATTTATTTTTGGTGCTGACGTTATGTTTTCTATTATTATTGTATAAATTTGTATCCAAGGGCGCCGAAATTATTGCTTATATTAAAAGTATTCATGAATACCAAAGGAACAGAACGTCATCATAAGTGCCATAATTATTGATATAATCCAAAACCTTTAAAGTAACTATATGTATAAGTATTTTATTTACTGTGAAATATATTAGGTAAACCTTATCAAATAATTGTCTCGAGTTACGGCAAAGATTAATAAAATTCAATTAAACATGCTTCGCGACCACAAACAAATGAATTCTTTAAAATTCCACGAAGTGAAACACATACCTATCTATCTTATGTGATAACAATTTATTACTTCCGTTATAATGCATTCTTGGTAGGCAAGCAATATAGTATTTTAAAAATACTTATTTACTGTAAACATTTCAGTTTGGATAAAAAAACAAAAGACTGGCAGCAGGCAGACAATTTAGCGCGTCATTTCGAGAACCGTTTCACTGAAGAAAGCAACAAGTACAACACCGCCCTCGCTGATAAGAAGAAAGCTCAAGATGAGGCCAGAGTATGTATATTTGTATACCTACAGAAATTAATGCATATTTCAAAACGCAAATAGACAAATATGAATAGCGTAAAATTATTAATCAAATGGTCTCTAGGAATGTGCTATTTTTTTATACATACTAACTAATGTTTAATGTCAAATTATTTTCTTACTCTTACTCATTTCCCATTACAAAGGTAGTGGAAAAAAAAGTAAACAAGAACTGTGTCTTCCCATTAATATAGACTGTAAGTAGTGTTATTGGACACTTATGTTAAATACCCTTTGAGTAAATTAGATTAGTTTTAAATTACTTATTAGTGTAGTAATAATGATGTTTTTCTGTAGAGACAATTTTTTATTTAAAAAACTCTTACCCATTTCCCATAACAGAAATCTTAAAGAAACATTCCAAAAGAAACCTCGTCTTGTGAAAACATAACTGTGTTTTAAATGTTGAAAAATGATGTATTTATATTATTTACAGGATCTGGCAAAGGAGTTGGACAAACTACGCAAAGTATACGCGGAGACACGCAAGACCCTTGAAGAAGAGATGCTTTGCCGAATTGATATGGAGAATACAGTACAGAGTCTGCGTGAAGAACTCTCTTTCAAAGATCAGGTGTTCCAACAAGAGCTGCAAGAGACTCGAACTCGGAGACAGGTCGAGATCACTGAAATTGGTAAGTAATGCATTTCTCAAGTATTGAAATTGTTTTACTTAATATTTCAGTATTTCCATATCAAGATTCAAAGATGTTGGGTTTGATGTCTTTTGCGCAATTTTGATTTTATTAACACCCATCACAAGAGGAACTAATACATTAATATTCAGTAAATAATAGTCTCCAAAGTAACAGCATTTATTTATACAGGAGGGTTCGATAAGGCATGTAATTTTTTTTTGTACGAATGACTATATGTAAACTTATTGTGTTTCTCTGATTTCGAAACCTGAATTTACTCTCAGAGTTATCAACTGGCGACAGGTGGTATGGTGGTCATTATTCTATGTTTTAATATTATATGTATTTCCTTCAGATGGGCGTCTTGCTCAACAGTATGAAGCGAAACTCCAACAGAGTCTCCAAGAGTTGCGCGAGCAACAAGAGGCCAACATGAAAGCCAATCGTGATGAAATTGAAGCTCTCTATGAGAATAAGGTAATAATTTAATGTTCATATTTTTAATTAAGTTAACATCGGTATTTATCTATTTAGCTTATCTTATCTTTTTCAATGTTGTGCCTTCTTCCTGAAATGCGCATTTCAAAACCTTATTTGAAACTATTGATTACTATTTTTCTTATCATCAAAATGTTATCATTAGATAAATTGTTTTGAAATTTTATAAATACCTGGGTTTATCATTACAAAATTCTTAACACACTGCAATCAATCGCCACCAAGACAATTTTTCATACGAAGACTTTAGATTCGGTTAAAATAACGTTCAAAACTTACTAAAGATATGCTATTTATGTTAGGGGAATAACTTGGGCCATCCTCAGAGTTTAAAAAATATAAATACAATTTTAAATTTCAATGATAGACTTTAGTACATTAATTGCGGAGTTGTACTGGCAAATATATAGGCAAATTAAGATGAACTTGCCAATGTTTTTTCATTATAAAAAATATTGTGATGAACGAATAAAAATGGGCAAATATCAAGACGTCAAATTTTGCACATCATAAACCACTACTTCAAATTTAAAAGTACATAAAAGCAAACAATACATACATTCAAATCTTAGGTAACGATATTTTTTATACTTAGATAGAGAAGCAATCTATATCTAGTATTTAACGAAATTGTCAAAAAGTGTAGTAAGACTAGATTTTTTTATAGATGAAGAATCTCCAAGCGGCGGCCAATCGCAATAGCAGCGCTGCGACTGTCGCTGTTGAGGAGCTCCGTACGATGCGCACACGTATCGACAGTCTCAACAACACTCTTAACGACTTGGAGAACAAGAATGCCGCTCTTAGTGTAAGTACATACTTAAAATACTGCTTTTACGATAAAATATTTTATGAAGAATAATTATTCAAAATGCAACTATGTGTTTTTGTATGTTGAATATGACATGGGACCTTTTGATGCCGGACTCTACATTCTGTTACTTCTATATCTTGTAATATAGTCAATATTGTGGGCATTATATGTTATGTTAGTATTTACTATACTTGTATTATTACATTTTCTGTTGTATTAACAAATGCTGCTATAAGAAACAAAAAACCTTGCAAAATAGATAAGGTTTTCAGAACTGCCTTGATTACCGAAGGTCGAAACGAAATAATTATAATTGCGTCAAATAACGATAAAAACATCACCACAATTTTCTTTATCAGCTGGTTGTACAAGGTCTACTTAAACTGGTTTCGATACATTACATTTAACTTGTATGTCACCTGTTGAATTATTTTGATAAGTAAGAAAAACTATATATATGTGTACTCATATGCCTGCGTCTGCACAATTTTTTCCTTGTGCACTTATTATAACGGACTAATGTTTTTCTGTAATTCGAACAATTTTTTTAAATTCCTGCCTAACTGAAAGGAGTAACTTATTAAAATTATATTTCATTATTACTCGGTTAAATTATAATTATATATGTTATAAATATCTATGCATATTTTTAATATAAATAACTAACTAATAGTTCTTATATATTTGTTTTACAGAACCGTTGCCGTGAACTAGAGCGTCAACTGGAGTCTGAACGGGCTCGTCACGCTGAAGATCTGGCTTCATTAGAGCAAGAGCTGGCTCGACTTCGCGATGAAATGGCGGCCCAACTGCGGGAGTACGCCACTCTTATGGACATTAAGATCTCGCTGGACCATGAGATTGCCACCTACCGCGCCCTTCTTGAGGGTGAAGAGGACAGGTATTTATGAGTTATTATGGTTTAGAATTCTAATTAGCTAAGGTGTATTAAGTCAGCTTAGATACTCTACAATTTTTAAATAATTTATGATACATTTATTTTAATTTAGTTGTAATGTAGTATTAATGATGTTTTGAGCACACCCTGGATATGCATAATATATAATACTTAAGGCTTCAACTGTTTGTTATTACGATGAAATAAAACCTTTTGCGTTTTCAAGGTGTTATTGCCAATATTGTAAAAGAAGTTACGAATACTTACTCCTTTTTTCACAAAACTAAACACTTAGTTTTTATTATAAGAAAAATAAGCAAATTAAATCGGATATAATAAAGAGTTATTAATTATTTTAGGTTGAACCTGACATCCCAGTCGCCAGGTCGCGAATCTCGTGCCTCCATGAGCGCAAGCGCAAGCGTTAGCGGGAGCGGACGCATCACTCCGGGACGACGTGCCACGCCCCTTCGCGCCGCTCGTAAGCGCACTCTGCTCGATGAGAGCGAGGAAAGGAGCCTTCAGGACTTCAGCGTTACCTCCAGTGCTAAGGGAGACCTGGAAGTCGCCGAAGCCTGCCCCGAAGGTAGCTTTGTCAAGATTCGGAACAAGGGAAAGAAGGTATAGTCTGGAATATATAAATTTGTTTGAAGACATGTCTACATTCTAATATAAACGAAATCTGTATATTGACCAATTTTCTATTTTTTATTGAAATAATGGTATTTATTTGAGTTGAAAAATAATATTAGTGGCAATAAAAAATAATCATCTCACAAAACAAACACAAAATTAAAGTTTTAATTATGGAAATTTCTTTCAAATTTATTATAATACAATATATATTAGTTCAAAACTAACTTTTGAAAGGTGCTGTTGTTTATGAATTATACAAATCTATTCACAGGAACTAAGCCTCGGTGGCTACCAAATTGTGCGTAAAGCCGGTGACCAAGAGACCCTATTCAAGTTCCACCGTACCGTGAAGTTGGAGCCTGGTGCAATCACCACCGTTTGGTCTGCAGACGTTGGCGCTGACCACGAGCCACCCAAGGACATTGTTATGAAGGGACAGAAGTGGTTCGTCGCTGATACATTCACCACCGTGTTGCTCAATTCTGAACAAGAGGTGAGAAACTTATTTAATTATTCATTTATTCACAACTGTGTACACTTATGAATGTCCATTTAAGAACTAGTTGTACACTGCTTCACCGTCGTTGATTCTACTAGTCTTCCACAGTGGACTTCATTCTTCAATTATACACAAAAATGTTAAATTCGATCAAAGAAACTGAACTCTCAAATGGTTTTAAAATGCTCTCCACTGGTATTGCTTGTAAAGTTAATTGCTTTATATTGATGAAAGACTTTAAAATCGGTTTATTTGTTTAAGTGTTTATCTGTTACAAAGTAATCAATCAATTCATTCAATGCATTTTTCCTATGTAAATAAACACTACGTAAAGTAGATATTATTAGGAGACCAGCGTTCGATTAATCCACATAACTGATCATCTGTGGCATTACAGTTTAGTTTAATCTGTATATGTTAGGAACCTGGTAGAGACTCCAAGTAACGATCGTAATACTTGATACGTGATTGTGAGAAGATGCTGATAGTTTCTATATGCAACTAAATTTATTTATAAAAAATAGACTATATATGTTATTAATATCCACAGGAGATAGCCGTGTCCGAGAGACAGCGGCGGCAAATAAGCACAAGCGCGCAAAGACACCGTGAGCTCGCACATAAGTTTCCCCGACGTGAAGGAGTAAGTAATAATAATCTTCAGCTAAATACCTCACAACGTACATTATAACAGAAGTGTGGGCCTAGGCTTTCAACCTCGAAGTCGTGCGAAATCACGGCTGTGTACCAACGGCCACTGTTCATGAGTGATAGTGTCCAACGAAAGTAATGAAAAATAGGAATAAAAAAGAAAAACACGCGTATTCTAGAGACGATGTTGACCAATCACAATCGAAACGTTAAATATTAATGACAAAAATATTTAATTCATGGCCTTCTAAAGCTAATGTAAATTGTATATTACATAACAATTATTAAAAATATATACCCAAGAAACACATTTAGAAAAATTTATAAACAAAAAACATTAACAATACAAACAGGTATACCTATTTTGATATGGAGGTGTGTTGGTGTCGCGTGCTGGTTATTGTTATTAAAAATTATTTTTTTATTTACAGTTGGGTGAAATTCGTGAGGGTGAAGAGAATTGCCGTATAATGTAAACAGCCATGCGCAAATAATTATTACATTAGGTGCCTCATCATTAGATATTAAACTTGTGTGTTAATAGAACTGCCATAAGTCAGAAGGTCAATGAATTTAATTCAATATTTACAAAGCTTCGGAAGCTTTTTGGTCCGAATGTGCTCATTATCTTAGAAGTTTCCTAAATCTTGGCTTAAAATACTGAAAAAGAAAATAAAAAAAATATTCCTACTTTCTCCCTCCGCCTCTTACTTCGTCACTTTATTTATAATATGATAAGCAACTATTAAGCCGAAATTTGGATGGAATATCACCCAAGCTTTGTGAGTGATGGAAAATTTAATGGTGTTCTATTTCCACAAGTGACGTGACATGCCACGATAGTTGGTTTCACAAGTTTTTCATTGCTTTGTAGACACAATATGCCTTATTTCATATGAATATAAATTTTTCTGCAATTTATTAAACCACCTATCGTGCAGTTATCGTGCCTTATTAACAATCAAAGCTGACTAAATAATACATCACTTGGTTTAACTTTCCACTTATATTATTGAGACGCAAGCGTGCACTGCCATACATACTTGCTTCCACACATTCAGTGAACAAAGTACAAAGTTGTAGTTCACATAGCGAGGCAATCCGTAGATGTAATCTACTAAATTAATATTACATTGAATAGATTATTTTTTTAGTATTAAGTCTAACGTGACCGTTTCATAGGTTGTCAATTTAGATTATAAGTATTTCACGTTATTAATATTTTTATATAACAGAAAACAGGTGCAAGTCGCAAATTAAGAAAATATACAAAATTTGAAGGTCTCTGTGGGGTGTGGTTTAACTTTTCAAAAATAATTAATGTACTGTAAGAATATGTTAAGAAATTACGTACTTTCATTTTTAAGTTAAGAGGACAGAATCTTATTGTGTTATATTGAATCATTGGCTAACAAGATTTCATTGAAAAAAAATTGTGTAATGTGCAAATTACTTTAAATTACTATAAAAATAAATATATATTTAGTTTTAATCAATTGTGAGTTTTATTCAATATTGACAATTATTATGGTTATTATTATGTAAGAAATTGGTATTCAAACCAAAATCAGACTGTTCCGTGCCCTAGTATTTTCTGTATGGAGCAGAAACGTGGATAATCGTAGCGCGTGATGAAGGCAAAGGATTTTAAATTTGGTGGAGGTAAATCTCAAGAATAGCCTGGACCGTGAAACGAATGAATTAATATTCTATGTTGCAAAAGTCTAAAATTATTATCTTTAATAATTTATTATAAAAATGAATCCAAAAAAAAGTACACCAATTTTGTTTTTTTTTTACTATCGTACAAAATGTTTTATAACGCCACAATTATTCTAGTTTCATTAACGACCAAATATGCACATTGATATGTAAAAACAAGTATAAGAAATAATTATTTTCCCTGTTCACTTGAATACATATTATACTCTGTATATTGCAGTCTCATTTCTGTAATTATGATCAACTACGTTGTAGTTTATAGGAGGTCATGGTGCGATAAAATGTTATTGAATTTAGGAACCAACTCATCTCAACTGGATTTTTTTAGGAAAGCATATTTTTTTTTGGATTTAGAAAAGCTCATGGTAGGCCCCAGATCTACAGTTATTTCAGTAGTAATAGTGATTGCTCTGTGATCTTAACTTATTATGTTAAATGTCAGCTGCTGAGTGCTGTTGTCTAACGTCAGTTGCCATTAATTTGCGTCTGTGATTGTGGTCTGTGACATCAGCTAACTAGGACATTAAAATTAATTTAGGATTTATTTAATTTATTCTATCAATATTCATACAATTGTATGCGTTAACCTTCCTGGTCTAGTCTGGGTTCATTAGTTAGTAGTAAACTTAAAAAGTTTATCACACGGTACATAAATAATCTGTAAAAGTTCTATTAGCATAAAGCATTTTAATTCCCTCTAGAAAAATTACCAAAATATGTAGATATTTCTACATACTTAAACCAAGTAAGTTAATTGATGGTGAAACTTACTATTATTACTTGTTATTTATAAAAATCAGTAATGAAGTTTTTTAGTTTAGTTTGATAGTACTAGTTGAATTTTTACAAATTATAAAACATTAATTCGCAATTAACCTTTTGATTTTTTTACAGAATTATGCCTGGTTATTAAGAGATTATGATACTAAGTAATATTGATAAAACGTGATAAGATACTGAATTTATTAGCTAAGATGTAAGCCACTAGCATTTTAATTGAGATGAAATTTTGGGCATTAGCAAACCTAATATTTTAATGACTACTAAACCTTACTTCTATAACTTGTATAGTTTAAATAATTCACAATAATATTGGAACTTTTCAAACATATTTTATTTCAAAAAAGTGCATAATAGCAGATGTAGCATAAATAAATTATATGCCTTTGTAAATTACTGACTCCTTAAGTAATTAAAATGTGTTTCATCTTAAGCTATTTTTATTTTTAGAATAAATTTAGATTTGAATTACTTGATTTCATTTTCTTTGTTTTATTAGTTCCACTATAAATCACAGTATGTGAGTCTACATAGGTCTAATCTAATTCCTAATATAAAAAATTATTTGTACCATTGATATTATTATATCTAAGAATAATTTTAAAATACCAATCATATCTTTATCATTTATATATGTATTTACATTTTACAACTGAACATTTTAGCATTAACGCAAAATATTAAAATAAATGTAAAATAATACTAATATTTTAAAGTTCCGACCCACTTATAATTTATAAACTGAAGGCTAATTCCGTATTAATCAGGCGCTGTTTTCCCGCCTTGACCCATGTGGGCTTTACGGCGCAATAGGTCACAGCAGAAACGCGAGGGGTATGTTTGGACGGGCGTAGTAGCGTAATGACGTCAGTGACGCGCAGTATCGACCCTTTCCAGCCGTCACAACACCCCTGTCCCCCGCAGCTAACAATTCCCAACCGCCTTAGGTACAATTTTTACATTTACGTAAAATTAGTACAAGCGCAAAAGAGTTTCTGTGGTATTAAATTCTAGACATAAAAGTATAGTGATTTTTTCAAATTAAAGTAGGGGAGAGAGATATCCTAGAGTTCTTCACATTTCAAACAAACATTACCCCTACGTATATTAAAGAACAACAACACGATGTTAGTAAATATTGACACACAACGTGTGTTTGCTTGATATTATGGTCTAAAATGTGCTCTATCACTGTCAATGCGAGGCTACAAATCATGGGTACACCAAAGTCAACAGCAGCCGTGTAGCAAATACGACGACTATACCTTGGGGCCGAAATTTCCTCGATTATCACAAAAAAAAAGAATTTGACTCGCTTTGTTACCTTGGTCTCGTACAAACGCTAATATGTAATTTTGCTTTAATGTTACTATGTACCTTTGATAGCCTAGGCCTACTGTTTTTAGCCAAAAAGCGTAAAAGTACCAATATAAATTATCTTATTATGTATAAGTAATTGTAATTAAACCATTTCAGGTTCATTAGCCATACAATAATAACTAACAAAGTTACACGGGCAATAATCATAAATTAAATAAATAACCCATACCCATGGAAAATTTAAAGCAATTTAAAAAGATTCCTATATATGTAGTGGAAGAACATAACGATGCCTTACAATTTGTATATTCCGCTATTGGTGGCAAAAAGTTGCCGTTAGAAGGAAACACATTATTGCATTTGGATGCTCATCCAGATATGCTTATAGATCGCAAATTAAAAGGGGAGGAAGCAAGAGGAGGGAGGAAAGTTTTGCAATTATTACAGATAGAAAATTGGATTGTACCAGCGGCTGCCGCGGGGCATATAAACCGCGTTGTATGGATCAGACCACCGTGGGCGAACCAATTTAGCGATGGATCACGACTAATTCATGTTGGAGACCACCCCGCCACGGGCTTTCTCCGAGTAGATAGTAAAGAACCCTATTATTTATCGGATGCTCTATATTCGTCACAGCTTGTGAACAAAAGAAAGTTTATGTTAACTGTCGCAGAACTGAGCAGTCGTATGGATTCTAATGTGCATAATTTATGTAATCAGCTTGATATCCACAACCCATTTGTACTAGATATTGATCTGGATTTTTTCAGTACAGCTAATCCTTTCTTGGCTCTTTATAGCAATATAGGTCTGTATGATTTGTTAGAAGATTTATTTCATTTTGATGTACCTGAAAACGACGATATAGAAAGTATTGAAAAGACGGTTAATTTGCGAGAAATACAATTACTAGAATTAGAAGATTTATTTATGTGTATGGAAGAAAATGGAAATTTGGAGAATTACACAGGAAATAAAGGCTTATATTATGAAAAGGTAAATGATCTAAATACATAATTTTAGACGTCTGTTGCAGAACACTAAATACGGTATTGCATTAGTTAAAATAATTAATTTTAGGCGCTTAACAAAACAGGATAACACAGTTTAATAAAAATTGCCGAGTACAACGGGTTGTGGTTTATTTATTTATTTAGGAAACAAAACAGATACATCTCTATAAAATAAAACATAAAATAAACACTTTTTTTTTAAATCATTTAATCATATAGGTAACATAATTTACACTTATGACTCGTCAGTACATATTAATGCATCTAATTTAACATTTACTGCCAGTTCTCAAATCAAGGGCGTAGAACGGGAGAGAAGAACTGGCAATAAACTCTCCGCCACTCTTTTTAATCGCCATTTTTTTGTTTTACAAAATGTTTCTAAGGAGCTGCAACCATTACTCCATGTCCCATGTGACATTTTAAGTAATTAATAATAATAACATAAATTAAAAACAAAGAGTTGTCTATCAGCAGGAGGCATGGTGAAATAGGAGCACGCACTTACATTCTCGTGGGAACAACACGCAAACACATAGTCGAAATAACCAACATCACCGCATACACGAATTCAAGTACGACCAGTCACCACAAGCAGCACCCGTTCACGAGCATGACGCATGGCCAGCCATCGGCCCCCTCGCCATATTTTAGGGAGAGAGACAACCCGACGCATGGACGCCGCCACAAGCAATGACATTTAAGCGAGCATGACAATCCTTGAAATGTGAACTTATCTAACTTATACATTAGATCCTTAAAGAGTTTCATTGGAAAAAATAAGATACAAAGCAAAGCAAAACAAGGTTCTTAACTTTAGTAATGTTTTAGGTTTCAGCGTTGGTTCCAATTGTAGAGGAGGAAGCAAAACGCCTTGGGGAGCGTCCGGACTGGTGGGCTGTGTTCGCTAGTGGGTGTACAAGAGATCAGGGTGGGCTGCCTCATCATATCAGCTCTGAAGAATTAATTAAGGGCACCATTGAAATGTGTCTCAAACCATTTTTACAAGGCTTACCACCCCCTATTTTGATTACAATAGCTAGATCTACAGATGACGGCTATTGTCCTCCACATCAGGTTAGTCAAAATCTTAACAAAAATGTTATCATTAGCTCCCCAATTTTACTACCTTTTTGAAGTTATACTTCTTTTGGCGCGTTAGGGAAAAGTGATGAGAGTAAGATGCGCGTAGATGCGCGTGATGAGAGTAGAGAGTTTTTACGATGCGCGCGAACACTGTCGCAAAAAACCGACAAGAAGTTAGCTATAGTCAACATTTTGGTATTTTTTAAAATTCTTTATACAACTATTGATGCTGTATTTGTACGATATTAAGACAATGTTTCTACAAGAATATTTCTATTATACTTTAGCTATCATGAGCCCCTTGTAACTCACATGTCTACTTAACTTAAACCAATGGACGTGAATTAAATAGTAAATATCAATATGTATAAGTTGCATGCTAAAATAAAAATGACCATTTCTTTAATTATGTAGGAATATTATTTTTGTGATATTTAAATATAGGATAATACGTTATAATAAAACTTTCAATGTATTAAATACCTTTTTTCTATTGTTGGTGTCGTTTTTTCTACAAACGTAGAATAAATTTTTTGAAAAGATTTTTATCTTGGTACGCCAAAGAAGTATAACTTCCAACGCGTGTACATAAGTTCACACACTTTTTTTTAGAAATATCACAATTTAACAATACTTGTTTTGTGTTTAAAATAACATTTCAATTCTATTAATCTATGGTTATATATTTTAATGATTATTCGCTTTATATTGGAAATATTTCTGCCCGCAGGTTGAGTTTATACAATCTCAGGTTCTTCGCGCTCTAAAGGAAATATATGTAACAGACGAACCCATTTTACATTATTTAGATAAGATCAAGGAATAAAGATTAAGGTAAATGTCCTTCGTTCTTTCTTTCGTCTTTCTGCGCTTTCAAGGATCTTTTACAAATTAATATTTATTCTTTTCTCATATTTATGCTCATTGTCTCGACTCTTACAGTTTTTATGAAACAAAACGATGCTATATACAATATGCTACTCATAGAGAATTTTGAACTGGTTTGTACTAGATATTTGTGTAGAGAAATATACTTTGTGTTGAGTATTTTGGCTTTTATTCTAACCCGGAAAGGTTTAAATGGGCAGACGATATAAAGATAATAGGAGGCACAACTTGGACAAGAAGAGAACATCAGAAAATAATGGAAGCAGCTGGAAGAAGCCTATGTGTCACAGAACATGCCGATTACCAAAAAATAACTTAAATAGATGTTAATATATCATACTGGGTGTCAGCAATAAAGGCTTAATGATAATAATAATAGTTATTATTATAACACAATAATTACTACTACACAAATAAAGGCAAATTACTAATACTGTCTTATACATATACTAAAACTTTGTTCGCTGCGAAACGTCGCGCTAGTGGCGTCACCATGGCGGTGCAGTTCAATTTTTGTGCCAAATGCATTCCCATAACTCTCCTGTAATGTGCTAAATGAACGCAGTTAAGACATTACGGGTTTGTGACTGGGGCCGCATATCACATAACCAAGCAACACCGATTGGGTAAAATGTAACTTTATTATGATAAACATTTCTATAATTCCACTTCGAATGCAAGGGTTTTTTATAGATAGGTAAAAGTACGCCAAACTGCACGAGTGAAGTAGTGTGTACAAATAATGCGAAAAACATTGGGCCACAATCGTGGAATTAGTCACTTCACGGTGGAGTTGAAAAACTGGAAAAATTATTCCTAAAATCTTTGCGCTGCGTAAACGATTAAAGATATGAAAAAATCATGAACAATCGAATTAACCCTCTTTAAAACGTCCACGATAGCATGTCTATCTTCTAAAGTCCTCACAATAACATTATAAAATAATTCAGTATTTGCAAACGTGTTTTTATAAACCTGATCTTAGTGCTTATTTCAAGTATATTATCCTCAATTGATTTTAATGAATACCTTTGAAGTTATATTTAAAATTACTAAATAATCAACAAAATAACGTTCAGGTGTCACGCGCTCATTTATTATTTGCCAGACGGACTCGGATTACGCTAAATTAACCACTGGGTTCAGATACGAGTACTATACAGTCAAAGAGAGAATAGGGATTGGTTTTGTTTATCAAATAAAGATGTGTTTGTATTGTGTAATTAAGGCGGTGTGTGTTATGTTGTAGCCGTTTAAATAAACGCAATTTATAAATAGAAACATGCTTTTTCCGACTGGCGCCCAGTGCTGTGACTTTAATGCAGCGTCACCTAGAAGTTAACCAAGCTAATAAAATTATGTAACAAGTGTAAAAAAGTAGTTCTAAACGATATAGTGTTTAAAAAATACTGAAGATATCACTCTTTTCAACAAACTAATTATATTGAAAAATTCTATTTCAATAATTGAAAAAGAAAATAGAATTTACGTAACGCTAAACGCAAATTTTACATTCAAAAAATCGGCAACGATCTGCATTAAAATATTCATTGCGGCTCAAGAACTCAACACGTTGTTCCTGTGATTTTCATACGTAATCTTTATCGTAAATTATTATTTAATTATTTGTACTTAATCTACACTAATATTATAAAGTGGGAATATTCATTTATTAAATGGAAGGTGCTCGCTTTTCTGCTCATAGGCTATGGAACATCACGCAACTTCTAAAACACCGTGGGTAAAAGCGTGGACGCTGCTAGTAAAATGTTATAGTTATATAACAGTGCTTTTTTATTACTAGTGCTTTTCAAAAGGAGCCCTAAAATTGGGTGATTTTGTGGTGGCAACACTTTTACAATTTGAAATGTAAGGCAATATCGTTGTGTCCAGGTAATAAGTGCATCGCCGCTAGCCAATACTAACTAAATTAAAACTATGGCAGCGTCTGTGAAGAATTGAAAATTCGAAATATAATCACGTTCCCCGTCCAACAAAGTCTATGTCGCGGTTTAAAGTGCGCTTTGCTGCTTCGCAGCTCGCGTAGCCGCACCGCGAGCCAATACTTAACCATGTTAAAATTGTGACAATAATCAATATCCCCAATGTTAAACACACGCAAGTTTAAGAGTCCTTACATTCCGAAGAAAGTGTTTTCGCAATCGTCAAAATCCGTATTATGTAGAGGTAATAGGTGCGCTTCCCTGCTTTGCACCTCCCATGGCATACCACGAACTATTACCATGTCATGTCTTTGACGGCTACACCTGAATGTAATTTGGTCGAACGCCTAAGTATAACCACTTTCAAGGGCAGTTAGGTTAGGGTAGGTTAGGTCTGATAATAGAGAAACCCTTGGACTTTTACCAACAGAATCTCCATCTCTGTGGATCCTTCACCAATGGGGAAATCAGTTTGGGCGGCTGCGGGGCGCTGGGGGTAAAATGGAGTCAAAATTTCATACTATCAATTGCACACAACTCTTACCAATACATCAAAAGTCCACCACTTCGACTTCCCTAGGGTTTCATGTTTTTTTTCCCGGATATGATGGCACTCACTCTCCGAAATGTTCCGATCATGAATGAGCGAGTGAGTGAGAGCTACGCGACGCGGTTCGACTTACGGTCTCTGACTACCTGAATTTTTTTTTATAGAACAGGGTAAACGGGCAGGAGACTCACCTGATGTTAAGTGATACATGAAGGACCCTAAGGCCTCCTACGCACTGGCGACCATGGTCGCCGCGACCTAGCCGCGGCGGCCAGTGAATTCTGGACTTTATATGGCAATCGCTATAGCCCCTACGCACTTAGCGGCCAGCGACCAGCGGCCACCGTTGGCCGCGGCGTCCAATTTGATGCCACGCGACCAGCGACCAATCGTGGCCGTCGAGAACATCACTTCTGTATTAAAATTCATCAGTGCTACCGCATCGGCCGCGGCGACCAGACGTGTAGCTAGCTACAGAGTGATTATTTTACAATGGCCAATTTCGACACGGAAAGGTTCATAATTGAAGTTGAAAATAGAAGAGGTTTATGGGATTTAGCATCAAATGATTACTCCAATAAAGATGTTAAGCGGCAGTTGTGGCTTGAAGTGGTCGATATATTTGGCGGTGAATCCATGGAAGATAAAGAAAAGGCAGAACTTGGTTAGTATTTTATTTTATTATGCCTAAGTAAATTAATAATGCGATGAACTACAATAAACGCAGCAGGTGCTGTAGTAGCATTCGACACGTATATGTGACATGAGTGATTTTTTTTAAAGTTGTTCCGTTCATTCAAAATCTAAGAAATTTTAGCAAATAGGTAATTGTCAAAAGTATAACTATTTTATTTCTACTATTTTTCGCTTTGCACATGAGTTTTGACAATTATTTGCTAAAATTTCCCAGGTTTTCGTAATGATTGGAATAACTTTTTAAAAAGATTACTCATACCGCATGTGCGTTCGACGCCATTTTGTTTACGGCGCGCAATGGCGGCTCGCGGCGAGCACCCATATATTTACAAATTGTGCCAGGGCAAGCGACCATCGGTACTGAAGTAGTTTGCGAATATATCTCGATATTCGGTTGATGTTCTATTTGCTCTATTAGGTAAACATGCAGGTATTTCTAATAAAGCCTCTGGTACAGTTAACGTGTCCTTGAAATCATATCCGTCTCTTTCTCGCACAAAATTATGAAGCACACATAGAGCTTTTATAATCACAACTGCAAATTCTTTCTTGACGTTTAGGGGTCGGTGAAGAATCTGCCATTTATTGGCTAATATTCCAAATGTACATTCAATATAGCGGCGGGCACGGGATAGTCGATAATTAAAATTAGTCTTTACATTATTCAAGTTTCTCCCAGCATACGGTCGCATCATATGTTCCGATAGTGAAAACGCCTCATCACCCACTAAAACGAACGGCATTGATTGGCCATTTTCTTTGATGGGGTTATTGCTCGGAATATCGAGATCATTATTTAAAAGCCTATGATAAAATACAGAGTCTTTGTAAATTGACGAATCACTGCATTTGCCGTATGCTCCAATATCTAAGTAAAGAAATTTATAATTTACATCACATATTGCAAGTAACACGATTGAAAAATAATTCTTGTAATTGTAATAAAGAGATCCCGAATGTTGTGGTTTGATAACTCTAATGTGCTTGCCGTCGATGGCTCCGATGCAATTAGGAAATTGGGCGTATTTTTTGAAAACCTTCAGCCGTTTGAATCCACTTATCTCTGGTCAATTGTGGCATCACAATTGGTTTTAATATCTCCCATATTGCTTCACAAACATCAAATACTATTTCCGATACTGTAGGAAGCCCTATACGGTATTCATGACTTATATGAGATAAAGAACACCCAGTAGCCAAATACCTGAAAATAAAATTCACATTAATAAACATAATATTAGTTTTGTAATATGTACTACATTTATTTATTGATTTACAGGCATTACTCTCCAAAAAGATGGAAAAACCTTAGAGACTGTTTCACAAGAGAGCTGCGCCGTCTTAAAGATGTCAAAAGTGGTTCTGCTGCAAAACGTAAATCACAATACACCTATTTCAACCAATTACTGTTTTTGAAATCAGTGCTGGACACAAACGCAACAGAAAATAGTCTCGAAGAGGCAAGTCAAGAAAATGAAAGTGCAAGATCTTCTGATCTTGAGACTCAACAGTCTGCATCAAAGTCGCTTAGAACAAAAAGGAAGAAAAAAATACCAAACGAAGAATCCGATACAGACCCTCTAATTTCAGTTCTGCATAAGACCATAGCGACTACACAGAATGATTCAAATTGTGACAGACTGTTTCTTTTATCCCTCCTCGAAAGATTTCAAACAATCCCTGCTGCAATGAAGACCAAAGCGAAAATGGAAATCATGGAAATTATAGAAAAATACCAACCGAACTGTACACCTACAAATCGACCGAGTTATTCAGGTTATTCTACTACCAACAGGATATCAGATGATTCAAATTACAGCGATACTCATACTCATTATTCTGATATTTCTCAAAATTCAGAAATGATAGACCTATTTCCCAATTTGAATGATTAATTGTTCACAATTGCCATTTTTTAAGTTATGAAAATACAAATAATTTGATTATCTACTTCAGTTTTTTAATATTTAAAAACATGTTATAAGCAAGCCCTTTTCCTCTCCTTTTCAAAGTCGTAAAGTAGAATACTACTGAACAATAGTTCATAAATTTTTTAAAGTGGCAAAACCTTGGTCAATGAATTATACAGGTTGTTGTGAAAAACGCAACAGTGGTGGTTTAGGGTGATTCAGAATCAAGTCTTGTATAATTCAAATTTACAAAAAAATCCGTTTAGCAGTTTAAGTAAAAAAAAGGCCCTATCACATTATTTTTATTTTTCCTGTACACAATACTCCATTCCGAAACATCCTTTAAAATATATCACGTATTTTTTAAACATTCTGTATTTAAAAAAAAAAAGCTTACCTTATTGTTATTACTAATTTTTCTTCTGCTGGAATGCATTTCCGATAGTTGTTACCAGTTCCAGTAATTTTTGGTTTTATTGTATCCAGTAACAGGTTAAAAGTATTCGTTGACATTCTCATGTAATTAAAGAATCTCTTCTCATACATTTTTAAATCCAAAAAATAAGTATAATATAATCCTTTAGTCTTTCTCTCGCAAAGTAATGGATGCACCCAAAACTGTCTTTTACGTGAAATCTTCCGTTTTCGTTTTCGTAGTAAATACACAAGCACAGTTAGCGTGATTATCTTCTGCACGTCCATCTTGACACATCCTTGGAAGTCGACTGCAAATTTTTCGGCCGTCCACATGTCGCGCTTGCCTACGCACCGGCGACCATGGCCGCGGCGGCCTGGCCGCGTCTATGGTCGCCAGTGCGTAGGCAGCCTAAGTCGAATTAGTTCGGTAATATACTATTTGTAAAGATTTATTTAATGGCGTAAAAGAACATTGAACTGCCTCAAAAATCGCTCAGTCGGACCGGAAAGACGGATGTCCGTCTTTCCGGTCCGAGGTGATACGGGTGGAATTTCGTATTCTGCCTCGATGTCCGATGATGAAACTAAGCTTTAAGCAGATTAATCCAAACAACTCCTCTGAACACTCTCCTTGTTAACTGCGGTAGAAGATGCAGAGTGAACCCACATCTCTACGCTAGGGGATCAAGCCACTCGGAAATAGATTGGCCGTCGACGATTCGAACCGCTCTTCATTGAAAATGATCTGTATTCCATTTAAATATGGACCATCCATGTTATATTAATTGTAGCATAATTTAAGTAAATGATTAATAAAATGATTGAATACGATTAAGTGGAAGGAGCTGGTACTGGGTCCAGAGGTGAGAACGTATGGAGTATACGTACGAGAAAATACATCCTCCCTGACGTACACGCAAACTGCCGTCCGCGGCACAAAGGAGTGTTCCAATTTTTGCCCCTTTTATCTATGATCTGAGTCTCGGTAAGGAAGAAAAAGGTGTATATTATAAACAATATAATTATAAATATACCTTATATAACACATTCTGTCACACGGTTTTAACTGTTTTAAGGATTGTGTTATATATATTTTTGAATCAAAAATTTGTTTTATTTCTAAAATTTCGGTATTGTTTTACTATTATTACACCTTCAGTAGGTACATGTGTTAAATACGCAGGTGTGCTGTTAACGTGCGAAATAGCTATTAGCATTTGCAATTGTCACTGATCAGGCCAGGCCAATTAGAGTCAAGAATCAGAACAGGGACGTATGTCTCCTATATTACATTGGAGTAATTTTTGAAGTCATACTTCTTTTGGCGCGTTAGGGAAAAGGATAAAAGTAAATTTTTACGATGCGCGCGCACTCCGTCACACAAAACCGACACCCTGAAGTTAGCTATAGTCAACAATTTAGTTTTTTGAAGTTATACTTCTTTTGGCGCGTTAGTAGAGACAATAATTTTAGACTACTTATCATCTGTTTCTTTGTTAATCAAAATATCAATTGAATTGAACGACTTCAAATGCTGCATTCGATCAGCAATTTGTCGTAAAATTGTCTATTCTAAATTTAATCAGGCGCAATGTCGAATATTTTGACTTATTAAAACATCATTGACCAGGCAAACAATTAAGTCCTTCGATTGGGGGCGATTGGGATCAAATGCACATCGAAGTGGCGTCTGGGTATATCTAATTCTGAATAACATCATGCACTGGTCACGTTTGAAAAAATTGCAACCAATTTAATGTAATGAAATTTTATTGGTATGGCGTCTGACTATTTAAATAATAAATAATGCACTTTGCATTAAAGCCACAATATCCACTTAATCATTATTTTTAATGTTTGTCTATCGCAAACTGGCCTCAAGTTACTAAAGCAATAGTTGCAATGATTGAAGCCGTCAATTGAATGCGTAATAGTAATTATCATTCTAAGGTTTGTGTTAAAGGTCGATTTACATCAAACGAACATAGAGCTAGAGCTAGAACAAGAGCATTCTTTCGTAATCTTTTAGTGTAAACGAAAGCTAGAGGTATCGATTTACATCAAACGAACATAGAGCTAGAGCTAGAACACAAGAACGCTTTGAAAAGACCGCTCAGTGGCGCGAGCACGTCCGAACACGCTAGAACGCTCTAAGCAACTGTTCGCGCGCTCTTGCGCCGTTTACATCAAGCGTACGAGCATTCTTAGAATATTCTATAGAATCTTTGCGAACGCACTAAGAACAACGAAAGAATGCTCTACGCCTGTTTACACTAGAAGAATTTGATGTAGTGGGGATAGAATGAGCATTCGCTCGTTTGATGTAAATCGACCTTTAAATATAACACTGAATATGTGTAAAATGAATTACAAATGGTGTGCACACCAAAAATATTCAGATATGTAATTGAAACCCCCCAAAATGATGTAGGTATATAAATATTCCAAAGAATGTCATGATGCTTCGAAAGTAGATGCAACGTTGGGCTCAGGACAAACATTACATTATATTATACAAAAACCTGATCCATGACGCAGTCGCGCATATTTAGTTATTTTAACCTTATGGGATTCTCTAAATTCTAGTAAATTTAACCAATTATTGTAAACAATAAGTCCATTTGCTCAAACCTAAAATGCTAACCTAACTTGATACACAATGTGAAAGTGTATCATTATTTAACCATCCTGTGATAAATTTTATTAAGTATATTTTATAAGGTTTTATCATACTTAGCATGTTTCAGAAAGTTTTCCAACTTGGCTATGTCACAATTTGAGATTTTGCCCCAATTTTTGCTTTCATTTGATGTTAAATCATTACCCTGGGATAATATCATATTACATAGAGTGAACACTATTAATGAATCGAAAGCTAAACTATCCATTAACGATCTTAAGAAACGTACCGAAGATATGATAGATGTTCAGTTCTCGGACTATATTAAAATTTACACTGATGGATCCAAAACAAGAGACGGCTCAGGTTGCGCGTTTTACGATGAAGCTACAGATTTTGGGGCCAAATTTCTTATTGAAAATCCAAGTATACCTGTAATGGGAGTTGAACTGACTGCAATTAATGAAGCAGTACATTACATAGAGTCGACACCATACCATAAAATTGTTATTTTTACAGACTCAAGGAGCAGTTTACAGCATTTGTTGGGATGTGCTAAGGACGGTAGTGTCGGTAGAAACGAAGCTTACCTTATTATTAAATGTATCCATAAATTGATACGTAACGGGGTTGAAGTTCGTCTACAGTGGATTCCTTCACATGTGGGTGTCAGAGGTAACGAGTTTGTGGACTCTCTTGCATCCAAAGCTCTACAGAACGGCATACCTCTCGACATCGTACCGCACTACATTGATCATCTCCCAAAAATTAAAAATGACAATTTTATGAAATTTAAATCTTATTTTAATGAATGCTCTCAGGACATAGGCATCTGGTACAGGACCATTGTGGACGAACCTCCACGCGAGCCTTGGTTTTACTCAAGACTTCTCAATAGAAATGATTTAGTTATTTGCTTCCGAACCACAACAAACAAGTTTAATTTTATTATGAAAAAAAGAGACGATCCAAATTGTACACGATGTGAGAGAGAAGAGGACCTCCTACATTTAGTTCTCGAGTGTAAAATAAACGAAAAAGCTAGGTTGGATTTCCTAAAGGAAACTCGATGTTCTACTGGCGACTTTCTCTTCTTTCTTCATCAAATATTAAGTTCAGGGTTCACTGCCGAATTTAGTGATAGATTTATTAGTTATATTATAGACTCATTGAACCTTAGATCTGAATACTATAAAAATGCTCGTTAACTAGTAAACTGTTAGATTAATACTTAAACCTTTGTCAACGTTTTTATATTTTTAAGCCGCCTTAATCATTAGATGTATGGCTTATAAAATAAATAAGATTTAAAAAAAAAAAAAGCATACTTAGCAGTTAGCACATTCATATTTCTAAGCTTTACAAGCATAAATACTACGTCATCGTCGATTCGACTAAAGTCCGTTTTGTGTCACGTGACTAGAACAACACTTTATTTTTCATACAATTATGTTAAATAACGTGGGATGTAAGTTGTAACTACAGACTTAGTTTCGTGGTTACTTTCGTGTTTATTTCTGTAGGTAATAAAATATAATCAGCGCATCTAATGTTTTTAATAGTCGCGACTGATTTGACCAGCGGTCTTCTTCCACATTCATTCTTTACGGCAATTTAATGATAAGAGATAAAAATAAGAGTAAAGGTAGGTAATTAATAACAATAATATGAGTGCCACTCTTTATTATTCTAGGTTTGGGTCAGGTTCTAAGACCAAGTTTTGGATAATATACCATTTGAAAAGAAGTATTTTTTGCTTTTACTGAATGTGCCCGTAAATAAAAATAAGATTAGGACTATGTCTCATAAACAAGGTAGAACGCAGGCGGCAGGACTGCCAAAAAAGAGGCGGGAATTGGGATTGTGAGTAGCATTTCCTCTGATCTACCCTGCCCGACCGAACCAAAAAATAAGAACGCGAGAACGGGCGAGCCGCATTCCTCGACTAGGTCGACGGCATGGCCCCGCGCGCCTCACTCCCTTCAGCGGCCAGCCAGTCATTCGAGCGCGTCGTTCGTGATAACTCGTCTGTTTTTGGTTCGGAATCCAATGCGTGCAGTGTTTACAATAGTGTTGCTTCTGATGTTATAAATCATACCAATACTAGTGACCTGTGACTGTGCAGATAATTATATGCTATTATACTGTTTGATTAATAAAAGTGGTGCCTAAGGAGAAGACAACTACGGCAATCTTTGAGCTCAGGTATAGCGTTTCGTACCTATATATTTTCAATCTGATTACTATTACACTTGCACATTGTCAGTGTAGTGTGAAAATAAAATACATATTTTGATTTTGTTTGTAGTACAGTTGTTACTATTAAGAGTGTAACCACGTGATCCGATAGCTTGCATGAATTGACTTTGAGGTTTAACAGTTAACACGTGGTTTGGTGTAAACAACAACTTACAACGCCCTTTTCATCAGCGCTAGAACGACGCACATCGTGCGATTGTAGCCCGTGATTAGCTGTATTTGGATTTTGAAATTTTAACTGCGTTATGCGTAGGTGTAATTTGAAATATCCAATGAATTAGTTTAAAAATGTATATATTCACATTATGTGTAGTTTTTCGTATAGTATTGAGATAATGGTTAACAACAATAGTAACTAAAACAAATAAAAAATGACACAGACTAAGACGCCGACATAGACGCATAATATTGAATTTGGAAGGCAGTTTCTTGGCGCTATAGAATTTAGATTACATTACCAAATGTATAATTTATAAGAAATAAGATCAACCGGTATTAAATAACTACATTTTATTTTTTGTAGTTTTATTTTTCATTTTGTTTATACCGCTGTCTCGTTTTGTCATAAAATTTGCAGATAAGGAGTTTTTATTATTGGTTGATAAGCTTTTCACGTATTTGTATCATGCCCTGACTTGAACAAGTGTTATGTCTTGCGTTGATCAATTTTTATTTCAAATTATACGATTATATGATAGGTAGAGTAAGATTTGAGAAGACATTGTCTGTATTAAATAACAGCACTAGTCATCACATCCGTTATCGTCAGAAGGTCAAACACGAGAGTAGCAAGATTATTATTCCTATATATAATATACTAATATTTAAAAATCTATCCTTGAACATTAAGCAAAAAAACATTAAATGGAAAAAGAAAATCACTGAATGTTTAGTCAATTTGAAAATTGATTAAAAACCAGAATATTGTGATAATTAATGGTGTTTTGGGTGTGATATGTCTACTGTGATCATTCATACACGTATCCACTTTATAAAAAAACATACAATTAATACTGCTTTTTTTTCTCTTTATGGCTCTAGCACGGTTTGTGCATTAGCCAGCGTCAAGTATAAAATAAATACTGTTAAAATATTATATAATAAGGCTGGACCAGAGATAATGCAAACTACGTTTGAACAATAAGTGTCGTATATATTCATAGCTATTATTTTTGTGCAGTTGCGATACTTATATATATATACCTATGAGATGTTACTTATCTATCAACTATGATGTCGAAATTTTTAAATTATCTGTAATTTTTAAGACGTCACAGTGAAATGAAACTTCAAGGTCTGTTTGTTTACTTTTACTATTTAATGGAAAATTTATATATCCTTTATTTTATAATAACATATTTGTATTATTACAAGTATAAAAGTAATGGGGGTAGAAATATTAATGTCGAACTATATACCTATTATGTTACAAAAATATGACTTTAGACCACTGCATTATTACAATATATGTAAATACAAATAAGTTCAATATCTTGACTACATTGTAAATTATGTACACAAAACAGTTACTTGTTAGCGATAAGAGTTCGTTCGTGTATTATGTACACCTTCAAGGCTTATCAAAACAATAATTATACCGATAAATATATAAAAAACATTTTACAGTTAATTTGGCTATTATTTTGCCTTTATACTAAGCAATAACGTTGTCTCTGTAACGAAAAAAAACTTAATATAAATAATGACATAGGAGACAAGGATATTGTGTTCTTAAAAGCGTTTGATTCTTATATCAGGACATGTTAGAACTTCCGGTAGAATTAAAAACAGGTAGTCTTATTTTTAACACGCTTTGTAATAATTATTATATTACTAACTAAATATTGTATAGTTTTTTAAGATTGTAATAAAATTGGTAGCCGTTTATCTAACAACATCTTATTATTAAAATGGCTGCAATGAGGTTATTCCGCGTGGTTCTCGTGAGTTGCGGATCTATTTACGGTTAAAAGGGTGTGGGGACTGGGGTGCAATGTTTTGGCTTAGGAAGTATGGCGCGCCGCCGCTCTGCGTCGGGTAACGCCCGCAGGTTGATCGATCGCGCTGCGTTGCGACTTGCGCTGTGCTATTATTTATTACCGAAAATATAGCAGCGTGGCGCGGCATCGGTCATCGACCTAACTCCGCCACGCTATGGCGCGTAAACAACAGGGAATGTAGCGCAGCGCGGGAAAGCTCCATTGTTGATCCTTCCTTACCTCATACCTGGCAACAGCGCATATAATTATTCCTACTCATGTTATACCGTGATCCAATAGTGTGTTATCTCTTTCACCCCAGGCTAACCGGTTACAACCACTGGAAGACAATTGCCACAACATGCTTTACAATCAACGTATTATCCACGTGTATTTTGTAAGTTACATAATAGTAGCAGCGTTGTGTAGTTTCGTACATGTAATTTATGTACATAATACGCTTCACTGTTAATAACCAGTTTATTTATTAAGACTATGAATAATTACCTTAACGATAACTAATTGTTGATAAATTGAATTCCAAATAATTTAAGCCCTATGTATGTATTGTATTGTTTATAACATAATTTAAATGAATAATATGATCAAAAGACGTTTCCGATGATCTTTCGAAATTATAAGCATATTTATGTCATTTTTCTAATCTAGTTTATAGGCGTTAGGCGTGACGCTGTAGGAATCTTGACAGGTACGCTATCGTAAATCAGGCGCCGTTCGGTCGGTAATCGTCATACTCATCATGACGTAAATTATAATTTTGCTATCGAATTGTCCAAACATTGTACTATCATAGTACAATGTTCGTACAGATAAAAATTCGGCGTATAAAATTTTCACAGATTTCAATACTCAGTCTATTGCTGGATATTAATACATCCAAATTACGCCATTTTCTTCAAGACAAGTTAATCGTGATACATTCTTCAGTTTACAGTTACAGTTAGAAAATTTCGTTATTAAAGTTGATAAATTAAGGTATCGCGAATAAATTTAATTACGTTCGATTTCACATGTTTATACACGTTTTGTTAGATAATAATCGTAAAAACATGTTTTGCACAAAGTGTTTGCTTAAAATAATATCAATACATTTCAATTCTCAAATAAAAAATTATGCAACTTCCCTATATAATGCAGTATTTTCTGTATTAAAACGAATTTTGCAAACTTTTGTACATAAAGTTCACTTAAGCATATTTACGCGTGAGAATCGTAAAGGCTCCTACGCTAATTACCTGAGACATTGCTGTTTGTGAATGAAGTCATCAATGAAACTTTGCTGTTGCAACGAGATGGCAAGTTAATTATGCTTTTAATGAACACAATTCTCACAATAGTGTTGCGTCACCGACCACAGTTAGAGGAAATGAGTTTCATGAGTTGTTACAAAATTTAATAAAAGATTATCTACATAAAAGATAATAAAAATAAAAATATCCATACTTAGAAATACAATGAATACAATAAAAGAGAAATCGATGGAAAACTATCGCATTATAATATATAATTATAATTGCAGTCAAAACCGTTTACGACGACATCGATTATATTAGTTTAGGACAACATACCGGTTATATTGACCAAAATCAAAGGTCCCGGCTGAATTCGACTATCGATTTTTACTATGTTTATATGAGTACTCCCTTCGATGTCGTTATAACAGTTTGACTGTAATTATTTGTTGCGCATAGCACCATCTTGACAAATGTTATTAATACTTACACAAAGTAAACCTAAACCTTTACGAACTATAATCATGCGTGACCTTAAAACGCCGAAAGCTTAATAAATAGGCGACGGCAGGCATTAACCGAGGGTTATTATTAGTAACTGTTTGAAACTGAAAATAGATTGCCAGTTAAATAGCTCTTACTCAAATACTCAGTCGACTTTTCGAACCTATGACTAATTGGATAAGGAATGCATTTATGAAAGCGACGTTGTTTCGACTATCACGTATCCGATTCAATGGATTTATTCCATCCATTGGTAACTTATTTATACTTTTAAATTTAAATATTCATTTTATTTTGTCTACAGCTCGGGATATGTGGTTAGGCGAGTAACATCGCTGGCCGTGATGAGGCGTGGGTGCGACTGGGTCGCGTGGCCGGTAGTGGCCAGCGGCCTATTGCTTTTCTGCAATCATGCATACGCCATTGATATGATTGCGCCTGGAAGTAAGTACCTTTGAGATTATTATTTTTTATTCTGTCTTGTCTTAAACGTTATCTACACTTCTATAGTAATATTATAGAGGAAGAGGAAAGATTTATTTGTAACGATTGGCTCAAAAAGTACTGGATCGATTTCAAAAATTATTTCACCGTTTGAATGCTACATAATCACTAATTAATATATGCAATTTTGATTGCACGAAAAGAAATATGAAATTTTTTCCACAATATTAGAGAACATATCAATATCTACAAAAATGTGAAAAAAATGCCCACCCGTGCGAAGCCGAGACGGGCCGCTAGTAAATTCATACATTTAGAGCAATGTTGCTTTCAGTATTGCGATTTGCGACCCTCAACCCTGCGTTCGAATCATTGCTTGGCCTATGGATTTTGTTTTCTATGTGCGCGTTTAAAACCTACTCTTACTGTAAAGGAAAATATCGTGAGGAAGGCTTAGATGCTAGTGGGTGGTGTGTTTCCTACCTACTTGCTTTTTAAGAAACACATGGTCACGAAACAGCTAAAGAAATCTGAGACAAAGGGTCTACAACCACTGGTTTTTTCTATATATTTATGTATGTATATTGTACCTACAATCACATTATAATTCACATTTAAGCAGCGATCAATAAAAAAAAAGTATGAGATGTGGCGCTACAACCATTTATGAATGGATGGACTTCTGATCGCTTTTATTTCGACTTCTGCACGGGGAGTATATATAGATGCCTAATATAACTTATAGTATGAGGCGGGGGCCTCATACTATAAGTTATACATATTAGGCATATATATATATCAATATTTTAAAACCCAGGCCAACTGAGACTAAAACTAAAAATGGAAGTAGGTACAAAAAGTTTTTTGTGAATTAAAAAGTGTGTTTGCTGAAATTTTAAGATTAAGTTATGTACTGAAACTTACGACGAACGTGTAATTCCAGTTTGAATTTAGATAAATTAAATAAACAAAAAGGCTTCAAGCGAATTAAAAACTCATTCAATAGTTTATTGTTTAAGCGTTATAAGTTATAACCAAAAGTGCTAACTGAAATTCGGACTAGGGTTGACTAGGAAAAAAAAAATCTTTTGTCATCTCAAAATAGCTTCAGACACCATCGGAATACTTGGCGTTGATATATTGAACGCCGTTGAGTTTCCTGGTCGCGAGATTTTTAGTAGTGTGAGTGTACATGAGCGGCGGTATCGTTTACCGTCAGCCGAATCTTGATTCCGTAATCCTGTTCCTTAAAAAGTTCTCTTGGTGTGTCGAGATCATGAAATATAAACAATCTTGATCTTGAAAATAATATATAGGTTCTTATAATCTATAGAAAATATTAGGTCTTTACAAATGACTGAATAACTGTTCATTCTTTAGGGAATGACTGGGCCAGTAAATGAAACTCTTTAGACTTCTTGTACAAACTTGTTTAATTTCATTATAATATGACCTTTCGCTAGTCAAGTACAAAGAGAAGTGATGGCGCACGTCGCCCCACCTTACAATTATTATAATGCAAAAAATGCGCCTGATGTATACATTGCGCAATGTCGCAACATACTCCCGGCCGTTGAAACTCTTTCAACATTCTTCATCTAATCTTCTTGTACCGGCAACTTGCACAGCCGGACCAACGAACGTGTAATGCAGCCGCTGCTGGTTTTAATTTCTGCCACTCTGGCCACTCCATCTAAGCCATTTATCAGCCGCTGCACTCGACCCAACTTCCAGCAGAGCGGGGCAGTATTGTCCTCGGCTATCAGCACTAGGTCCCCAATATTAAGATTGGCAGAGTTCTCTCTCCATTTAGTGCGCTGTTGCAATTCCACCACATACTCCTTTTGCCATCGTCTCCAAAAGTGCTGTCTTAATTGCTCAATTCTCTGGTACCTTTGTAAGTGACTAAATTTGAATTCATCAAGACCTTTAGAAGGCAGTGAAGTTAATGGTCGACCAATAAGAAAGTGTCCTGGGGAAAGAGTAAGAAGGTCATCGGGAGAAGATGACAAGGGACACAAGGGACGGCTGTTTAGGATTGCTTCTACTTGTGCAAATAAAGTTGATATTTCCTCAAAAGTAAGATGACAGTTTCCCATAACACGCCGTATATGGTGCTTAGCAGATTTTACCCCACTTTCCCAAATACCACCGAAATGAGGAGTATATGCCGGAATGAAATTAAATTTAATTGATTGTTGACTTGCAAAGTCAAATAGAGAATCTTTATTTTGTTTGATAAATGAACCTAATTCTCGCGCTGCAGCTACAAAATTGGTACCGTTATCAGAAAATATTTCCGTTGGTCGTCCTCGACGAGCAATGAAACGGCGAAGTGCCATTATATATGCTTCTTTAGTTAAGTCACTAACAGCTTCTAAATGTATACATTTGAAACGCAAGCAAACAAATATACACAAATAGCATTTAATTAAGCGGCTTCCTCGTCCTTTGCGATTCAAGATAAGAAATGGACCTGCGTAGTCAACTCCAACAGCTAAAAAGGGGTAATCTGGGGTAATCCGCTGTTCTGGGAGATTTCCCATTTTTGGTTGAAGAGTTTGCCCACGCATTCGCATGCAAAAAACGCATCTATTAACTACCCGTTGAGCAAGACGACGCCCGTTAACTGGCCAGATAACCTCTCTCACAGCTGCAAGTAGCAATAAAGGACCAGCATGCATATGCTTTAAATGCTCTCGCTCAAAATACAATTGAGTAAGGCGGTTGGTACTATGTAATATGATTGGATGCTTTCTTTCATAAGAGTAATAATTTGATGCATCTAAACGCCCGCCAACTCGTATTATATTTTCATCAAGAAATGGAGATAAAGATAAAATTTTGCTTTTGCTATTCAACTGTTTACCCTTGATTAATAAATCATATTCAATTGGAAATGATTGTTTTTGGGCACACTCATATAACTTGTTCATGGCGTTACTCAATTCGCTAGTTGATAGTGCACCTAGGCGTTTATTAGTTTTATTTTTTATATTAAATATGAATCGAAGCACATATGAAACTGTTCTTTGTAATCGAGTCAGTGAGGAGTACCTATTAAAATCAATAAATGATTCATTTATTACAGCCGAATTAACCTTAATTTCAGGTAAACTATTTAAATCAAAAGATTTTAAAACAGGCCATTTAGCCTCGTCTTTATGCAAAAAACTAGGACCTAACCACCACAAGTTCATATTCAAAATATTCTTAGCTTGAATTCCCCTAGATATAAGATCAGCAGGATT
This sequence comes from Pieris macdunnoughi, assembly GCA_905332375.1. Taxonomy (NCBI): domain Eukaryota; kingdom Metazoa; phylum Arthropoda; class Insecta; order Lepidoptera; family Pieridae; genus Pieris; species Pieris macdunnoughi. The sequence continues at coordinate 6,481,353 of CAJOBZ010000005.1, read as the reverse complement.
AAAATCCGATGGCACGTATCGCCATGCTGAAGAAGAAGTTATTTCTTTTATTTCACTAATGCGGTTGGCTACAAAGGTTTTCAATCTACCTATATCCCCTTTTATCCAGCATAATACAACACTGGAATCGCACCAATGTACTATCCGCGTAGGTGTAAACCTAATTGACTCTAACACCGATTTTGTAAGTTTTCCGGCAAGTTGCGCCGCACATAATTCTAGTCTTGGGATAGTAGTAGGCTTTAGAGGAGCTACCTTTGATTTACTGCATAATAATCGAACAGTGACAAGATTGTTGCTGCTAATTGTTCTCACATAAATACTTGCACCATAAGCAATTTGCGATGCGTCACTAAAAGAATGTAATTCTATGCACTGAGGTGAATTCCCCAATACTAATCTCGGAATATGCAATTGTTTTAAATACTTTAAATTATCTACAAAATTTATCCATTCATCTTTTATCTTCTGACTAACAGGCTCATCCCAGCCAATCTTTTGTTGCCATAGACGTTGCAACATTATCTTAGGAATAATAATAACTGGACTTAATACTCCTAACGGGTCAAATATTTTAAAAGCATTTGACATAATAAATCGTTTTGTGATTGGTTGTCGAGTTATATATATACTTTCTTTTACTGGTATATGAAAAGTGTCAGTAGAAGGAGTCCAACCTAAACCCAAAGTACTGGAGGATTCACTCAATATTAAATTATCTTGTTTGTTTATTTCAAACTTTGTAAAAATTGACGGAAAATTAGTTTTATATTTTCGTAAATTAAAACATCCTGACTTTAAAGCACATGAAACAGCCTTTTGTATATAAATCAATGTTTCTGGATCATCAGCTCCAGTCAACAAATCATCTACAAGAAAATCTCTTTGGATGATGACCTTTATGAGTTCATCGTCTTGCTCTTGGCCTATTTGCCATAAGCATCGTGTACTAAGGTAGCTTGCACATGCTGTTCCATATGTCAGGGTATTTAAAGCTAATGTTTGTATAGGCTGATATTCATTCGGCCTCCAAAGTATCAGCTGAAAATTTTTGTCACCTTCTTTAACATTTACTTGCCTGTACATTTTTTCTATATCAGCCGTAAGTAAGTATTTATGTTGCCTCGCTCGTACTAAAATAGAAAAAAGACTATCTTGTATGCTCGGTCCTACCTTTAATAAATCATTTAACGAATAACCAGTTGTAGTGGCTGCTGATCCGTCAAACACTACTCGCAACTTAGTAGACTCACTATCTGACCTGATCACTGCATGATGGCATAAATAATAATGTGGACCTTCATCAAATATCTTACCCTGACATAAAACTGACAGATGCCCTAATTCTTTATATTCATCAATGAATTTGGAATAGTCTATCTTTAATTGAGAATCACGCCTAAATCTTTTTTCTAAATTAAAAAATCGTTTTCTAGCTAAACCATAACTATTTCCTAAACAAGTTATAGCCCTTTTAAAAGGTAATTTTACATTGAACCTACCATCACTATCTCTAGTAGTGTTTTCTAAAAAATGCTGTTCACTTTCCCTATAACTCAGTGTGTGGGAGAGGTTGCGAGGATAGGGAAAGTCCTCTATCTCCCAAAACTTTATCAACAAATCATCCAATTCATTATTTTGAGATGGTCCTAAACATTGACTGCACTGTATGGCTCTGCTAGACCTTGCCGAATAAATAGGACCACACATTAACCAACCTAAATGGGAGTTTCTTAACTGTGGACCACAGTTGCCTAGCGAATATTGCCCATCTCTTATTATATCCCAGAATAAGTCTGCACCTATCAAGACGTCTACTGGAGCAGGTTGGTCAAACCTTGGATCAGCCAACTGCATGTTCCTAGGCAACTTAAATGTTATTTCTACTGGGCCTTTAGGTAATTGCCCTGTTAATTCTTTTAAAACATAGCAAGACAACATTGAACTGTAATTGCTGTTTAATGAATTTATTTGAATGTTACAAGTTTCAGTTACACTACTTGAACAGTTGCCAATGCCGATGACCTTTAGAGTGTCAACTTGATTAGGCTTTAATGACAATCTGTTCTGCAAAGATTTCGTTATAAAAGAAGCTTGACTTCCACAATCTAGAAGCGCGCGAACCTTGATCTTTTGCTGACCAAGTGGATCCGACACCTCAATAAAAGCAGTAGACAACAGTACGTGACATGTGTCTTCGTTAGCATAATTTACAAATATATTTGTTTGATCGCTGTCTCTAGAAGGAGAACTTGATGTAGATGGGTTGGATGAGTAATGCAGCATACTGTTGTGCTTTTCCGTACATCCAGCCACACGACAAGGTCCCATACGACAATCATTTACGGAATGACCTTGCCTTAGACAAATCTGACATAGTTTATATTTTACTACGTCTTGCATTCGCTCATCTAAACCTTTGTCCTTGAAAGTAGGACAATCATATATTTTATGATTCTTATCACAAATTATACATAAAAATTTTGCATTTAATTGTTTATTTTTATTATTTTTATAACTAAAAAATGTTTTTATTTGATTTCCTTGTCCCTGTCCTTGTTTTAGAAATTGATTACTAGTGTTATAATTATTATTATAGTTAGAACGCACTTGAACATAAGGTTTAGCAACATTGATATCTGACTTGTTATTTCGATTTAAAGATTCTAATATATCGGCTCGATCTATTAAAAATTTATAAAATTGATCCAGATTGGGTACATCACCATCTAAGCTACTGCGAACCTCTTCCCATTTCAATAAAGTGTTGTTATCCAATTTTGAAGATAACATAAACACTATTAATGTATCCCATGTATGCGTTGGTTGCCCTAAACTTGCCAAGGCACGCAAATCCTTTGTTACTTGATCTACCAAAAATCGCAAAGCACGCTCTGATTCTCGAGGAAGCTGCTTAATATTAAATATTGAATTTAAGTGATGATTAATAAGAATACGTTTATTATTATAGCGGCTACACAATAAATCCCATGCGCTGACATAATTGTTAGCAGACACCTCGAAGTTAGAAATAACCCTAGCCGCGTCACCTTGTACATAAGAAATTAAGTAATGAAATTTATTAATTGGTGGTATACGGTCATTATTGTGAATTAAATTCTCAAATGTGTCTTTAAATTCTAGCCAACGGAAATATGCACCGTCAAATTTATTAATTTGTATCTGTGGCAATTTTAATCCCAGGTCAGTACAAGAATTAGATTCATCAACGCAACATGAAACGTTGTGCATTGAATTTCGCTTATGCTCACACTCAAATACCTTTGAAAACCTTTCAACTAAAGTTTTGGCGGTTGCAATGCTTATTATAATATCCTGTTCGATATTATCACGCTCATCAATTTCGGTTGAAATGTTTTCAGGACTTAAAACTTCTATTTCACCTTGCAAATCGTCAACCCTAACCGACAAAGCTTCAAATTTAGCTAATTTTAATTTTAACTCGGTAAACTCTATATTATTTAATTCCAGCTTATCATTTATACCAGTTAAATAATTTTTAAATTTTGTTATCTGTCCCTTAGCAGACGACCTTTTTATAATTAATTCTTTTAATCTTAACTTTGTTTCTATAGACATGATAAACTAGAATCAAAATAATAACAAACACTTAAAATGTTTAAATTAAACAAAATTGGCTCACTCTCCTCATTCGGTGGTACCTGTCACGCAATGCTTTAGTTGCTTACTCACGGCTCCCGGCCGGTGCAACGCAACTGCCGCGTCGACGCGACAAAAAAAAATCTGAAAAAATCGGCAAATGCGCTTGAATGTAGCTACCTAAACACGGAATTAGCTAGAGAGCAATTAGATACCTAATTAGTGTTAACAAAGTCTAAGACGAAATACTAAAACCAAATATAAATATATGATATAATATACGTATATATATGCGAAAATATAAAAAATAATATTGTATATCTCCGTGTCTTTGGTATCTAATTAAATGTTATATAACGATCAAAAGATGAAACAATAATAAAATAATCACTAATTTTTTCCTAAATGTAGGTCGTAGATGTGGCACTTTGCTACCTACGTGCTATGAAAAATTAAATTTTTAACCAATTACTTAATCTCACAACTTTAAAAAAGGCTTATCAATAAAATACTTATTTGCACAATTAATTGAATTAAGGACACAGTTTGGAACACAAAAAGAAAAGGACAAGGAACACTTAACTTTTGGTTAAATCTCTCGATGTGGCACTTTAGCTGTACTACTGCTCGATTGATTATTTCTTGATTAATATTCTTGATTAATCTTCTATTTCTTCTTTGATCCCCTCATGGGCCACCATGTTCATTCTTTAGGGAATGACTGGGCCAGTAAATGAAACTCTTTAGACTTCTTGTACAAACTTGTTTAATTTCATTATAATATGACCTTTCGCTAGTCAAGTACAAAGAGAAGTGATGGCGCACGTCGCCCCACCTTACAATTATTATAATGCAAAAAATGCGCCTGATGTATACATTGCGCAATGTCGCAACAATAACCTTTAACTTTAATTGAAAGATTTTGTGTTGTAAGTTATTGTGTGATACAATCATGTCTTAAATTTTCAAGAAAGGTTCTATCCTCAATAACATTAATATTTAACAGTTTCTGTACTTCAGGAACTCAATTGGGTTTTAAATTTATCGAATATTATGAAATTACTAAATATTCATGATTGCTATTATTTTACTAAACGTTTAAATAAGGGCAGTGATTTGAAGTCAATTTTGTTTACATCTGTGGTATTTTCTTAAATGTATTTCATGTTCACATTAATTTATTTCGTCTTTAGGACCGCTAACAGAAGTCGCATAAAACTAGTGAATGAATGAGTAATATTTGTTTTAACCAATCGATGACGGTCCACACTGCGGATATGTCAAGACTTCCGAGGCCATTGATCTTCCTGCAGCGAGGCCACCTGTGGGTCGTGATTTCGGTTTTACTATTTTTTCGCCGTGTTTGGAGCATGCTGTTGAACTCCATTTTCCGATTAGGCGACGAGAGAAAACTTAACCATAGTGAATATTAACTAAGTTTCAAGATTATACCGTATTGTTAATACTGTTATATCATATGTTTCTTCAGTGCCAAAAACTGCATAGCATAGCAAGTTTTCTATTTCATTATTTATAATCATTCATTATCTAAGTAATTATAACTCCCCACGACTGGCTCACGCGGGCCATATTTGTAATACGAGTATACGTATAGTATAGCGAGATTAGTTTAATGCGTCATTGTTTCTTTGCGCTGAATTGGAGCCGATTCGAGGTGATTCGCATTGTATCACTAAGACCATCGAGTTTATTTGGCCGCGTAATATGAACTATTTGAAAGCATGATTACGTAGAGGACTTTAGTATATATATTATGAATAAAACATTTAGACATTATGGTATCATAAGACAGCTCTATCATGGTTTCATAGTTATCTAAAATAGAACTAAAATCTTATAAAAGGTAAAGATGTTGGATCCACATGTGTCTAGCCTTGTTCTCTAGTTCGAAGGGGAGTACCTGAAGGCTCCATTCTTGAACCTTTATCTTTTTCTTTAACAATTATATGTATATTTATTTGTAGTTTCATCATTATCAAAGCCCAAGACGCAGTTACGAGTGACACAATGATTTGGGATAATTCTGATTACATGAAATTTATGATTTTAGGCTCGATAAATCACGTGAAAACATTGGACTAGAAACACGTAACCTACGAATATAAAACAATAATATAGAAAGAACTACTGAAGGGAAGAAAATAATGTTCAACGTAACTGCGTTTTATGTCACATATAAATAAGATCAATACCTGTTCCAGATTATATTTGTTATCCGTATTCGTCAGTAAAATCAGAGTTGTGTACGAAATTCAATTATGCAGATACTTTGTACGGACAGTCTTGTTTTGAGAAATTCTTATATCTCACTATTGCTGGAGTATTCTTAATCGATGTGTCACACCTTATTAAGGAAACATTTGCTAGTTTATTTCGTGTTTTTTCGTAATTGTCAAGTTGGATATTCTACACAATAATTGTAAAGATACTCAAATAACTTTAAATGTAAGTTATGGTGACGCATTACGATATCATATATATATTATAGAGGTGTTAATTAGTTATTTTAAAATCGTATATTTTCTTATACAAACATCGGGGCGACCTACTTTCACGTCGTTCATATAAATCATAATAATATTATAATAGTAACGGACTTTGAACCAGTCAGTTATCACTATACTAAACATGAGTTAAGAATTTGTCAATAATAGGTAAAAAATTAAGGTATGACAATTTTCTATTTGGCTGACAGAATAAATTATTAGTAAATTAATCTCCATTTCACGTTCTACAAATATTTAATTTCAAGGGACCGGGCATAATTTTTCGTTATAGAGAGTTTACGTTATACGGAGAGAACAATACACACAAATTTAGCCATTTACAATAAGTTCTAATTTTATTACTATCAATAGGTAAATTTTTCTTAACACATATTCTGTTAACTTTGTGACGTGTTTGCTATGCCACTATTTGTTTTGTATTTTTTTGAGTATTTTGTCCATGTCTTGGGATGTGGTGGAATCATCTTCATGAAAATAAGAATTTTCTACAACTTTGGCGGCATCAAGTGCTTGTTTGTGCTAAACGTCTTCCAACGTCACTTTATTTTCTCCCTTTTCTATAGCACGTATCAAACACTTTTTCGTTATCACATAACGCTTTTCTTTTACTGGCCATTTTGATAGTTTCAAAGTTTGTTTACGACTGATAATACACGATAGGTGACGATGGTGCGTTTAGTAACTGAGACCAAAATTTCCTACACGCAACTTATAATAATAGCACACGTGTTAATGCAATTAACAATAACAAAGGCAAGACGGTTGTTTATGACCTCAAATGTCTTTCTTAGAAATTTCGGCACCTCAAAAGGTTAGTTTTGTAAGCTGATTATAAAAACAATTACACTTAAGTATGTTGTTGATGTTTAAATATGAAAATATTTCTTCGTAATAGAGATTGGCTGTTGTGTTATAAAGAGTGAATTAATGCATGGCTTTTATGTTTTACGTTAGAGAGATTTTCGTTATAATGAATGAATTATTGGTTTAGGTGCAATATGTTTTATGTTTTTATTATACTTTTGAATGCAAATACTAAATATAAAATCCAATCGTAATGTTGAACACCGTATCTTAATATCCAATATAAAATGTTCATAGGTTTTTAAATGTCGTAAATGTCAAACATTTAATATACCTCTCGTCGATACGGCAAACTCTCCCCTCAAATTATAGAAAGAATTTAAAAAAATGTATGTATTTAGAATTTAAAAATGTAGAACATTGTTAAAAATGAAAATGGATGAAAATTAATGCCCGCTTTCTGACACATATTTATTTTTGTGTAAAAATCGAATTTGTGTAATCAATCTTTGTGTGTCCGCTTTAGCTAATAATTAATATAGCTACGACTACCATCTGTCGCAAAGTTGAATGACCTCAGCCAATACAAGCCCTTCTACGACCCCTATGAATTAAAATTTCCCATCGAAAACGAAACCATTGCTTTTACATGCTTGTAAACAAAAGTTAGGTTTATTACTGACTTTAGCTTCTGTTAAAGTTATAAACCAATTTTATCTCAATTTGTTTGAATGAGAAAATAGGGATTTTAGTTAACGATTTTTCTAAGTTATATACAATTTGGTATTTTATAAATGTTTCATTGAAAATAATAAATACAATGATAAATTGCAAGTTACAATACGCAACCGATAAAAAATGTTGTACTCATATCCTTATCACAAGATATACCAATAAAAATCGTAGATATTATTCAAGTTGTGAAAAGTGTTTAATAAATTGTTTGCAAACATTGCTTTCGTAATGAAGTAATTAAATAGGTACTTTTTTATATAAAATTATAATAGTACTAGTGGACCCCACAGACGTTGTCCTGCATGATATTTAAAGCGATTAGGATATTAAGCAAAGTATGAAAGTACCGACTGCAGTGCCATCTGCCGGGCTGATTTGTGAATCTAAACCATTCCCAGATCCCCTTGAACGCACACAAAAAATTTCATCAAAATCGGTCCAGTCGTTTGAGAGGAGTTCAGTCACATACACACGCACAGAAGAAATATATATATTAAGATTTAGTAGAATACAAATCCTTAAAATGTCACTGGAGATAGTAGTGTGTAATACACACGTTACGAATCGATATAATCAATGTGCTTTCCTAACTCATAAACAAGGCGTCGTTTCAGAATTAGCCCTAAAAAATGATTCAAAATATACTTTAAGATAAAACATGCATTTCTATATATATATTTCGTGATGTGTAATGATGCAGTTTTAATTAAATACACGGTTGTTTCTAAATATAGTTTATTACTCAATGAACAAACCGGTCTACAATTATTATCAATTATTTTGTTGTTTTTGTCCAAAACTGATAAGCATATGAAAACATACCGCTCGTCAAATTTCAAGGAAAGATAAGAGGTACTTAATAAATATAAATGATAAAATCAATGGCGCCGAGGTATTTTATATCAGTGTATCCAGCCGGATTGGTATCCGGACCCTCTGGTGGGTGTCTGTAGTCTGTAAAACCACGAATATTTTACTAACGTTCCCTAATATAATTTAGATTATGCCACTTGAAAATCTATACATTGGCGCTATCTCTAGTTTTTGATATCAGATTTCAGTATTTTTCCTTGTTAGTTTCCTTACGTTTATCTTTCGCCGTATAAGCACAAATTGTGCACATGTATAGAACCCAACTCAACCTCCGCCAATGAATTTGAAATTTATCTACTAATTTGAAATTCAATTTTTCCATAATAGAAATATGGAATAAAACACCAACTCCCGGTTTCTTTATCCGATTTACCATGAGTTTAATAGTGAGCGTGATCCAGCAATACCAATTTAAAGCGTATATAAGTAAAACCGGAACTGTATAAATTGATAAATGCATTAAATGTGGCGCGTGCTTAAATGAACTTAACCTTTGATTAAAATGTAATTATAATTATCTCATAATGATTACAATACCTATGCTCCGAGGCTTCACCAGCTTTGCATCATAAGAGCGCGCGTGGTACATGGTAATTTTTTTCTGGAACTATTTTTAAAACTATACTACTCCTACCTAATAATGACAAGATAGTCTTTAAATATTACTGATAAATAATGTTTTTTTTTTTTTATTAGGGAAAAATTATGTTTTGAAAAACCACTAAAACAATACTTCTTAATAAGGGTAACAATATTATATTATAAAGGTTATATAAATGTGAGAAAACCTTGTATATATACATATCGGTGAATTTTATTTAATAACTTTAAAGATAAATCTGTAATTTTTTCGTAACTCTTTACGGAAGCTTTGTATTGATTCTTTGCACTTGTTTCTTCCTCGACAGAATTTCCAACACAGAAATATTATTTCTAATCAATAATAAATAGTATTTGTAACTTATCAAACAAACTCTTATTTTAATTAAACATAGATAGTTGTAGTAAATGCTGTTTCTATAATAATAATTATTATGTCAGGGGATCACTCGGAGACAACGGTTTGTTTAATAATCTTTTCTTTATAGATATGTAATCAAAATCATGGTCATAGCACGTTTTATTTACTTTCATTTTTTAAATATTTCTGAATATAGAAACTCTTTGGAACTGATGTACAGCCTGCATGTTCACAAGTATTACAAAATTTCTAATTTACCTTTAATAATTGTAAAAATTGTGTGATACACGTGTAAATAATTGCTATGCGCAAGATTCCGTCTATTCAATGAAGAACATTTAAAATAAATAAAAATTAATGCATTCAATATAAGTACATAATATGCATTACAATGTGTAAATTGGGAACCCTTTTAAGTAAAAAAATACCTGTGCAGGGTTCCCAGCTCTTCCATAACAATTAATTATTTATTATTTTATTTATTTTTGTTTTTTTAACTGTTTTCAACACGCCTGAATGCATGAGTGAGTGTGTGGGTGCATGTTAGTGAATGAGTAAGTGTATGGGTGTAAGTGAGTGAGTAAGTGAGTTAGTTAAGGTACTTCACACCAGAAGTCAGATTAACTTTAAAACAAAGGTTCAAACGCAAGGTCATTAGACAGACGTACAAAATATAGCAGCATGTAATAATGCATGTTTTGTAAAAAAAAATTCAGCAGCACGTTTCTTATACAAAAATATTTTTTAACCTCCACTTGACATTAAGCACGTGCAAATGATTGCCGATTGTATTTCTTAATAAAAATGCGTTCGTAAAAAATTTATCGGCTTGTATAAATAGAGCGAGGCATCTGAGTACCCGACCTACCGCACTCGGCCACCATGACTCTTAATTCGAGACGTCGAAACCGTTCGCCGCTAAGCCGTCTATTTTATTAAATGTATACTAATCAGAAAGAAAAAAAAAGTTTACAACAATGTTGGAAACACAAACTGGACACAGATTTTCTGTCCACCAGGACGTCGAACAAATTTTAATATTTTATTTATATAATTAATGTTAAGTGGAGGGAATTATATCTTTAAGATATTCTGAGATGTTTAGTAGTTAGAAAATTTTTTAAACCGTTTCGCGCTCCTGCATTATTATCTGAAAACCCACCAACAAAAAACCGTAGACATTAAACATTCATATGCCGAGATTTCAGAAGCGATGCCAGACGTTATGGTATGTTAGTATTTAAAGAATAGATCACAAATACTGCTTTTGTATTGATGTAAAAGGGCGTGGGTAAAGACAATAATAATATTTCTTGAAAATATAAATCTCTAAAAACACCTATGTCAACGTCTAGTAACACAAGTTAATTTAAGATTATATTCTAACAACATTCACACATTTCATACGTTAAATTATAATACTCACCTGTGATGGTGTTTTTATTTCAAAAAATAATTAAACAGGCAATTGAACCGATAAAAGTCGTTATAAAACAGATGGAAATATATTCTTTATCACATTTAAAATGAATTACTGTTTTAAATTCAAAGCCTAAAGGTACGTAAAGCGATTGAAAAGCGAAGAGGTTTTACCTTATTGTTTAGATTGAATTCCGTTTAAAGATTTAACTGAAGACTTGTGTTAATATCGATTATAGTATAATAATTATTTTATATAAGTCGAGATAACAGTGTGTTTATACAATCGAGTTGTAGCTAATGATATTATTTAAATTTGAAACATTCGGAATGTTGATTAGTTATGTTTTCTATAGGGTCTGTTTCTAACTGTCTATCTAAATACAGTCCTTTAGCTGTTTATCGAACCGTGATGCCTTATCATTATCAATATGAATATCTTAATTTGAAAATATTATTTAAATTTTTTGCTTGCCGCCGCAAATTTGATTATAATTTTGTAATTAAACACGACGACTACCGTTCAGTAAACTGAAATGAAACAGACAATGTTTGAACCGATAAAAGTCGCAATAAAACAGATGAAAAAACAAATGAAAAATTGTGGGTGAGCTCTGCAAGAATATTGTTTACTTTATTACCCTCTTTATACATTTGTAACTAAATGACAGTTTTTTATTACAATTAAATATCCTGCACTTTACATGTTATATAAAGCAAATTCATTTGCGTTTATCTTGGGTAGAATCATGAGGGAGAAGGAAATATAAATTTCAGTGTAGATTAAATTACCTCTGTAGGTACCTATGACATCCACTGAGTCCAAATTCAGTAATAGACATATGTTTTTTCGCATAGCGATCTATAAATCTGAGAACAAATGATATTTGTTATTCATTTGACTCTCGCTCTTATTCCAATGTCAACTTAAATGCAGTTTCAAGGCCGAACGCGACGATATCTTGTTCCAAATTGGACGCAAATCTTATTGTTTGTGCGCTGATAATGTTGATAAACGCTTACGCCACTTTTCTAGTTCAAATTTTTATGAAGTATAAGTCTCGCGCTTTTTAAAACAGTACTACCTATTTTCCTGCCTACCTCTTAAGTTCAAATCACGGTCATGTAAGTTGTGACCCTATATTTTATATTATTATTAATAAAAATTACGCTATCAGGAAGAGCATATACCTACATCTTTGCAGTACTAAAATAAAAACATGACATGGGAACCCGAATAGGCGAAACATATTCAATAAATTTAAAGAAAAAATAATAAAGACCATGAAGGATGACTACGTATTATTATGTTATTGCTGAAAGAAATAATACAGTGCAAACCAGGTCCTAGTTAATTTTGTCTCGGCCTACATACAAATCAAAATAAGATTTGGGCTACGAATATTTATTCGAAGTTTTGTCAATCATTTTAAAGGTGCATTATTCTATTGTAGTTTATAATAGTGAATATCTTTATATTAACGTCACTAACTCAAAGCAAGTGCACCTACTGCAAGTAAATTCGATTTTACATTCTTATCACAAATTCGTCACAAATAGCCCAATTAGTAGACGTCAATATCGACCTTGCGCCCCCAGAACGAGCCCCAGTACGTAACCTCTAGTGATAGAAACAATTTTGCTTTAATTCTTGACGAAAAGAATAACAACTGAAACGCATGTAGCACATAACTTCAATGTCAGTGTCTAATTTTGTCGTGCTCGCCACGTAACTGTCTTATATTTGTTTTGATCCTCTCGCTGTGTATAGTATACAAGTATATTTATGATTGACGAGATCTTTATTATAATTTTTAAGAAGTATAAATCTATAAATGACAATATGAAATTGCATAAAACGTGCTTTGTTTGCTCTGTACGTATTCAGTGTGAGGAGTTATTTTAAAACGTGACTTAATGTCATATCTGGCTGATACCAGTTATAAATATTGTTTATATTTTTAAAAGTATTCGTTATTTTGAAAGTTGGAGGAAGAAATTGGTGCTCCGTAAGCCGACATCAAATTTCGAGAGTGGGTGTAGTCATTTGTTGTCGGATGCTGTGGGAATGCCAATTACGTTCTAACGTCAGAGATAAATATCTCAGATTATATGTCAATAAACCGTGATCGTAGACGAACATGTTTTCGTCGTATCGCCTCAACAAGTGTTGTTTTGCAAGGAGAGGCTCAAACGGGCGAACTCTGTAGCGGCCTGCGTCGTGCGCGCTGGGTACATTGATTTCACGTAGGTAGAAATCGGAAGGTATAACTACCCCCTGTACATGGGCACGACAAGTATGAGTTCTTTTCTCAAAAAATTGCTAGTTTATGCTAATTCTTTTTAAATGTGTTTAAATGGATTTTGACAACACATTATTATAAGAAAGAGATAGAGTATTATTATCGCGCTAGTTCGACAGATTTAAAAATAGAACTAAAATTTACAAGTTCACAGGAAAAATGCTTGGTTCGACTTAATACGGTGTTCTTTAACAGTTGTTATGCAATTTGTAAGACTTGTACAGTCAGATTTATATCGTAAGTGAATGCTATTTATATTAACTCTTTCTCTTACCTAACTTAGATATTTAATCATTTTAAACTATAATAATGACATTAATATAGTTATATTAATTTAAAGTTGTGTGGTTGGTGGGCGATCGTAACTTTGTAATAATATTCTAGCTTCATGTTTGTATTCGACATTGCTTTTGATGTTATTTATATCGAAATTTCTATTCGCCTAAAACTCCGGCTTTATGGTTATCTATTGCGTCAATCGTATTACGTCACACTGCAAATAAATGACTATCGTATAATCGTATCTACTGTAATATTTATTTCGCCTTTGGCGTCATTGTCCGACTGCTGAACGCTCAGCCGAATAAATATTTTTTTTTACACTGGATCTTAATAGATATTAATTTTAAAATAAATAGATAGCAATCTTGCACGTGTTTGTGAATTTTAGTATTCGAATATACTACAAAACATAATGATAAAAGCAATAACGAAAAATAGCTTTATAAGACTAATATATAGATAGACTAGTTATGGTGTAAATAGTTTTATGACTCCCGTAACATAAATAAATTTGCCCCTAAGGGTCTTGTTGAGAATGCTCGGACATCCGACAGCACATGTACTTATATGCGGACAGTTAGCGGCTGTAGTAATACAGTGGACACTGGACAGCATTCCGAAATCTGAACGCATACCGCGGAACCCGGAGAACGACCTAGCCGCGGCCTCCGCGATAACCGCAAATACTTCAATTGGAATGTAGCAATACATCGACTACACGCCTCTCGCTGTTAGCCATTCGCCTTCTGCTTAACCGTAATTGGAATGTCGCTCATAAGGCTAAAGCAATATACTAAAACGATCATACCGATACTTTATTATAGGTAAACAACTTATCTTTATGACAATAGTTCTTGAAACTGGCAATAATCTCGTTTTAAGCGCTTCCGGGTCAATAAACCTGTCTGCGGCCTTGTCTCGTGTTTTCGAGAGCACTTACTATTTAGCTCCTGTTTGGTTGTTATTAATAATAAATTTGGAATGACTGTACCGTGATGATTTGATTTTGGTCCGTTGGAGTGATCTAATCACTAATGGATTGTATTTGGTATGTCGGCGGAACTGGCCGCGTCGGTGACTCACGCGCAACCGAATATTGCGACGTAAACAACCTGAGGCAGCCCTCCGAGGCCACCGCCCGCAAATATATGCACGCTTGTTTTGCCAACTATTTTTCTTGCTGACGCTAACTAATTTACTCTACAGAATTGTTGAACTATATTATTATGTTATCATGTTTATTATTACAAGAAATTTACGATTGACTATACTCGGACACTTAAAGCCACAGAAACTAGTATAAGTTACCTCGATGCAGCTAACAAACCATTAAACAAATTCTAGTTATGCAACTGTTTGAAAAATTGTCTCTAAATCCACAGTTAATACGCTCCTACTTAAATTTATTCGTGAAAACATAGGTTCATATACAGACATAAATACAACTAAGTAATATTTAATTATTATTGTACATAAAAATGTAACAAGTTTTAATCATGTTTTATGTCAAGAATTAAATTATATTCGTATTTAATGGTGAGGTTCTAGGAAATTGTTTTAGTTTGAAAACAAGTTACGTGCGTCACAGCATAGCGTTCTCCTAAAAAAATTACCCTTAAATTATTTTACAGAATGCTATTGTTTTTTTAATTTCAATTCAGCCCGTTATTGTCATCACCATGAATGCATGGGCTAAATTGTTTTCCTCGAATACTTCTCGACACACAACGATACTAGCAGTTGGTCGAATAGAATAGGAACTTGAATAAGGATTTTATATTGTCTCTAACATTATTTTGTTCATAATTGGACGCTGGACATGTGTACTCAACTTTTATTAACACACATAAGTACATTCGAATCCGATGTTGCTATCGTCATATAACTGTTGCTTCGATAATGATTCTTATATTGAAAATACCTTAGAAAACAAAATCATCTGTTTATAGTATTAAAGTTACTAGAAAATGTGTTGTGTTTCTATGTGTGTGTTTCTATCTATATTTCTATTTAGGCTAAAGTTATACCCAAAAGCTTTTCGGAAACGATATTTGACTAGTTTTCCATTGGGCATCAATACCAATCTCTCTTTACGATCGTGACCTGAATCTTCGCCATTTCTTTTCCTTATTATCGAATTAGCATAATATAAGTAGTACATTTGGTACCACGATTCCAAATCGAGTAGTTTGGATACTACTAGAATATTATTACAAATCTTATATAACATAAGAAATAAGTTGAAATTGTTTATATATTTAAGCAACATTATATCCTGGTAAATTATTTAAAGAAGTCTATTGAGTATGAGGATGTGCAATTGTTTAATCAATTACCCTATAAAATTTGTAATATTAGAGTGTTTAATCAATTCAAAGGGGCATTAAATATTAATATTAGAATGAGCCTAATTTTTTGTAATGAGAAATAAAGTTCTTTAAACATTACTTCTAAATTTGTTGAAACTAACGATTATTTTAAGTATTCGTACGTAGGCGCGTACGTAGACGTTATTCGTCTACGTACGCGCTACCTTTTTTGTACTTTGGTACTCTTTGTAGATATTATGAAAAAAAAATATGTACATAAATACGATAGTTAACAACTTCGAACAAATTTCCTTATAAATGATATTTTCTTAACAGCTTTAGTATAAAAATTTAGTTTAATATACTTTACATTAAAAGTCTCTCTTATATGGTGTGTGTGTGTGTGCAAAGGAGACAAATTGCATTTGTTATAATATACAGTGTGAACAGCTAACGAACGCACCATGTGAGTAAACCATTGATATCTTCATTCACAAACCGGAAACATAAATCAACGTTGGCCTATAATAATAATGGTTCTCGAGAATTCTTAAATTTTACTATTTTTCGTGTTTAGGAGAAATACTCGATGCATGATTTTCCCTATTGTGTAACGCGGTTCGGATCTATTGAGATTGTTTGATTTTTATTGTTTGTTTCACAATACCGAATTGCGATCTAATAGATTAGAAGAGTAGAGAAATTCCCAAACTCGTCTCGTTAAAAACGAATCAGTCTTATTAAACATTATGGGAAAGCAAAAGAATATCTCTATATCTAATATATAAAATTCTCGTGTCGCGGTGTTTGTATTTAAACTTCTCCGAAACGGCTTGACAGATTCTCATGAAATTTTGTGTGCATATTGGGTATGTCTGAGAATCGGACAACATCTATTTTTCATCCCCCTAAATGTTAAGGGTAGTCCAGCCCTAATTTTTTTTTTAATTTTAGATGAATTTTTAATTTTTTTTATGATACAGTATTAAAAAATACATACAATCCCTAATTTTCACCCCTCTACGATCAACCCCTATTTTTTATTTTGTAATATATCGTTTGTACGATATACATGGCAAAACGACGTTTGCCAGGTCAGCTAGTTATAATATAAAATTCTCGTGTCACAATGTTCGTTCGCATACTCCTCCGAAACGGCTTGACCGATTCTTATAAATTTTTTTATGCATATTCAGTAAGTCTGAGAATCGGCTACTATCTATTTTTCAAACCCCTAAGTGATAAGGGGTGTCCACCCAAACAAATTATTTTTATTTTTTAGACAACATTTTTTGTTTTTATTTTTTTATGATACAGCATACAATAATACACACAACCCCTTATTTTCACCCCTCTAAGATCAACCACTATTTTTTATTTAAGTCGATAGTTATTTTTATTAAACTAAACTATTTACTAGAAATAATATACATGGAAAAACAACGTTTGCCCGGGCAGCTAGTAATCTTATAAAGATATTCGCAATTTTCGATTCCTATAACATTATGAAGTAACTAATATAAAAAGACTACCTTCTAAAAAACCCGTAATTAAAGCTTGAATCGCTTGTTTATAGTTTATACTTATCCGACTTCCATCCGCTGTCAACGGTGATCACGTTACAATTTTTCTATTAACTCCGCTCAACAATTAACAATTTCCTTTATAATGCATCCTAATTTTTAAAACGATATATATATAAGTAACGTGTAATACTCATTATTAAATAATCCATATTGTCTTAATGCTAATTATCTTTCATTGCTAATATAAAATTCATTTCCGAAGGATATACGGCCGCAGTCGCAATAAGAAGAGCAAAGCTAATGGGATAGACGCCAAATATACTAGACAAGTTGGTCTATTTGTAGTGAAAGTGTAACTCGGGAGGAGACGACAATACAGTCTAATCCTCGTATCAATAGGCGAGATAACATATTTTCGTTGTTCTTAAGTAGTCTTGATGTAAAGACTGTTTCTTATACTCGTACATGCTTAAACTATACGAGCAGTGTTCAATAGATACCTAATGATAATTTCATATATTCTCATAGAAAAGAAATACTGGCAGGCATAGCCCAGACATTAAATAAAATAATAATAAAGCAATCGATTCTCTTTTGTTTTTATGAAGCCATTTGTTTGCGTCGAGTCGAAACGTGTTCTTAAAATGATGAGAATTCAATAAAATATCTCTGATTGAAAATTATTACGGAATTACTTAGCTGGTAAATCAAGAGACCAACATTAGGGCTCGTCCATATTCTACGGTTCCGCGTTGGTGGGATATGTTCAAGCGAGGACGAACTTCCCGATAAACGACGACCCCCGCACGGGACGCTCTATATGGGTAGTGACTGAAAAAATTTTAAGCATTGTTCTAGGGAATCGTCTTGTTATTGTTTATTTTTTGATAAACGATAAATGATTATTTGGGTTTGTTCAAACCAGATCTTGACCGATTTTTGACTCTATTCATAACTATGTACGAAACATGACTTCACCATTGACCCGGATACAAAAAAACAGTCCATGACTTCACAGACAAGACAAGACCGTCATCTCGAATTCCGAATAAATTTAAGGCCATTCGGAGGTCATCTCCGGGTAAAATCATCGGCTGTTTCTTTCTGGAATAGCCAAGGGGTGGTTATGATCGAATACCTTAACTACGATTACGGGAATTTCTTTAGAACTTCTGACAGGTGTCGACTTAATTAAGTTAAATTAACTCAAATTATGCCCGAATCTGCCTTGTCTGTTGGTGTAATCATAACTAATTTATAAGTGTGTAACGATCTTCGAATTGGCTTAATTTAAAACTTTAACATTGATAGACTTAGTATAATTTTAGCAATATAGCATTTAATATTTGTAGTATTCATACTGAGATACTATTAATATGCTATCCACATTAACATACAGTATAAAAACAAGGTGAATTCACTATACTTTGTATTCTATTAAAAAAATGTTTATTCTGATTTAATTAAAGACTTGCTAACTATAAATCTCTGCGATAATGTGCAAAAACAAGATTAATTAAGAACGATTCATATGTAATGTACGGCTAATTTCGTCGACAATACGAGTATGTTTATCACATTGTTATAACTTAATTAGTAACATTCATAAAATTATGCTTTTGGCATTCAGCTGTTTCATTGGATTCTCTACAATGACGCCATAGGAAATGCATCGCTGGGCTTGTGCTGCGCCATCAGTACGCCAAGTGTTTGCACAAATGCGCGTTGCATTATACGTTCCATATACTACGTCGAGACTTGATGCGAATGACCCAAAACCCTTTATTAATAACGTTAATACGTAGGTATACAATTTAGAAAGAGAAAATATCATGGCCTATTTATAGTAATTATTTGTCGCTCACACTTTTTTTATAAGTGTTCAAGTTTCTCTTGAAAATATCTTCGCAGATCCATTATTAATCATGTTTTTTTTTATAAATGTACCCAACATTTATAAAAAAAAACAATACAATAATGAACGTAAATATGATTAAACTGCTGTGCAACTTTATTTTATCATGAGTTATATATTAGTGTCTTATGGAAATCTGATAGAGTAAATGACTAATTACGTCATTACCACCTATATAGAGTACAATAACATTCCGCGCTATAAATATCCGTAGTGCTTGAGACGCGGGGTCGGGATAGGTTGTGGACTAGGGAGGGGGCTTCGCCCTTCGGTAGAGTTCATTTGCATTACAATGCACCCACTGCACCTTGACGTACTATCCGAACAGTTCGATATTGTTATGTTCATCGCTTTCACAAATGTTGGCCGGTTGACGCTCCATCTGACCAGTTTACACCTATTATGTTCATAAACATTCATATTTGTTTAACGATTGAAATGTTGAATAACAGAACGAATGGTTAATTCCTTTCCTGTCTGATTAAGTATTAATAATATGGTAAAACATTAAACAACTACGCAGTGATGTTTTTTTTTTTTTTTTTTTAAAATAGTAAAACTACTCCCCTGCCATTGTGTCCAGGGACCTTTGCACATCACACGTCTCGCGAAAGACGGCCCCGGCTACATCTGTAATATTTTTGTTAACAATATTCATGGGCGAGCCGGGACGCAATTCCTCGCGAGACCCGTTCTTGGGGTTTTGTTTGCCGCCTTTATATATTCCACAATTTTTTCGCAGAACCGTTCCAGGCACGATCTGTGCTTTATTAACATGTCCTGTAGGCCGTTACGGTCTACAGTCATCTGCATTTGTTGCTCCAGGTCGTGCCTGGACGATGCGAAAATAGGGCAATGTATGAGCACATGTTCTACTGTTTGTTCTTCATCGCCGCAGTCACATGCTGGGCTTGTCCTAATTTTAAACCTATGAAGGTAATGTGCAAAGGCTCCGTGCCCTGTAAGAATTTGCGCCATCTGGGGTGTGAAACGCTTCTCTTTTATTAATTTGTACGCAGTTCTAACATTTGCGATAAATAATTTTGTAGTTCCAGCTGTTTCACCCCCCAGGTAGCGTTCATTCCATACATCTAGAGTCTTTTGCCTTATCTGATGTTTTACATATGACAGGGGGTATGCGGCGTATTCAGGTTTTGACCTTAGTCTTTCCGCCGCTTCTTTTGCTAACGTGTCCGCCCTCTCGTTCCCTGGCGTACCAACGTGCGCCTTTACCCAGAAGAGGCTTATATGAGTTCCTCTTTTGCGGCACTCTTCCAGGCTCCGGCGGATCTCGGCTACCTGGGGATCGAGAGATCGTCCACTCACAATAGCATCTAATGCTGACCTAGAATCACTGTATATTTTAGCGTCACGCTTATTTTTATTTATGTGGCTAGTCGCGTTTCGTAGTGCCGTCAATTCAGCTTGAAAAACTGTGCAGTGGGGCGCCATCTTAATCATCTTGCTATTTATTTCCATTCCATCTTTCCATTCCGTCCAAGCGGCACCCACTCCCATACTTGTTTTGCTGCCGTCCGTATAGATTTGTGTGCCGCCGTGTCCTTCGATTTCTTCCGGATTGGTGAGCATCTTGTAGTCCAGTTTTGTTTGTTTCGCCGGGTGTGGGAGATCTACGTATTTCACTCTCCTCTCTAATTCTTCGCCCTCCAGTATTTCCTTGCTGACCCCCTTCTTATCTCGTATAAGGCAGCGGCTTCTTGAATACGGAGGTCTAGTGGAAGTATCCCGGCCAGTAGGGTTGCTGCGTGTAATGATGTCGTCCTATAAGTTTTTGCTACTTTTTGGGCAAAGCCCCTTTGAAGATGATTTAGTTTTCTGCGTACACAGATTTTATTTGTCGCGGGAGCCCACACCGCGGCCGCATACATTACGATTGGTTCAATAACGGCAGTGTACGCGGTCGCGATAACTTGCTGGTTTAGTCCCCATTCGATCTTCGCGGCTTTGGCCAGCTGCTTATATATCTGGATGGCCTTCCGGCATACCCTCTCCACATGTCTGTTAAACGTGAGTCTAGCATCCACATCAACTCCGAGAATTCGAATGTGGTTATCCATCTGTATCGGTACATTATTCATATTTAGCCGTGGGGTATCATACTTCAGTTTGCGCGTCACCACCATGGCTTTGGTCTTGTGTGGCGCAAACTTCAGTTTGTTTAGGATACCCCATCTATGTATCCGGTTCAATGTTAGGTTGAGGTTCTGCTGGATCTCACTACCGGTCTCTCCTTCCGCTATCAAAACGACGTCATCCGCAAAAGCCTGGACGTACTCACCACCATTTCGCAAGTCCTGTAGGAGCGGGTCCAATATTAGATTCCACATTGTTGGTCCCCCTATTGAACCCTGAACGCAGCCTTTGTTAGTTACTTTTTCAACCGTTTGTCCAGCGTAGGTTAATTTTATTTGTCTTTCGTGTAAGTAACTATCCATTACTTTCCTTAGTTTTAATGGGCATTGTTCTTCTGCCAGTCGGACTCTAATTTGCGGCCACCAAGCGCTGTCAAATGCGCCCTCTATATCGAGTGATACGATTGTTAGTATCTTCTTTTGTTTCAGCTTTGCGCGTATATGTGTGACTGCGTCATATAGGGCGTCTTCAGTGCTCCGCTGGGGCATGAATCCGTATTGGATTTTCGAGGTTTTCGGGACTAGATGCCACTTTAGCCGAGCGATTATCATTTTTTCGTATACTTTGCCTAGAAGAGGTAGTAAGCCTATGGGTCTGTAAGACTTCGGGTTTGTATAATCTGTCTTACCAGGTTTGCGCAATACAATTATTGTAGCCTTTTTCCACAATTTGGGGAAGTACCCTAGCTCCAGGCATTTATTTAGGACGGTGAGGAATAAGTTAGGCGCCGCGTTTATCGCGTGCCAACTTATGTCCGCCGTTATGCCATCTTCTCCGGGGGCCTTCCTCGGGTTGAAACTGAGAGCGGCGGTTTCGAGTTCAGTCATTGTAAAAGGGGGATCATAGACTAAGTTATGTCCCTCTTTATTTACTGTGTTTGCTCTTCTTCTTATCAATTTGTGGTCTTCAGTTTCATCCTCACTAGTGTCTTCCGGGAAGAAGGTTCTTGCCAAGGTCTCCGCTGACTCCCTTTCGCTAATGTATCTACCGTCCCTGCGAAGTGGTAAATCCTGGACTCTGGTCTCTGTCCCTCTTATCACTCTATATATACCTTCCCACATTGTCTCTCTTTCCTGTTTCTCGCAGAACTTTTTCCAACTCTCAGTTTGGGCTTGTTTGATCCGGTTTTCATACTCTTGTTTTAATGCAAGGTATTCACCTACAACCTCTTGCCTTCTGCGTGCTGCGGCACATCTTATCCTTCTCTTTCTAGTCTCAACCTGTTTCTTGAGCACCTGTAGTTCTTCGGTCCACCAAACCATTTTTGTTTTCTTCCCGGTTTTAATTTTTGGAATTGCTATTTCACTTGATTTAATTACTACATCTGTGAATTTTTCTACAATTTGTTCCAAGTCTTCAATTTTATCTATCTTTGTTACGACGTCCTCTGTTAACTGAGAATTTTCTATATTTCCTAACATTTCTTCCTTGAATTTTACCCAATCAGCTTTTTTACTGTTGTAAATTTTTGTTTTACTCTTTCTCTGGATTCCTTGATGCATTTTTGCATTAATTTTGAATAATATGGCATTGTGATCCGATGAAACCATTCCTATGTCTACTCTCCAATCTTCAATCTTTCCCAGTAGATCACTCGTGCACACTGTTACGTCTAAGTGGCTGACTATTCTGGTTCCTCTCCTTATAACCTCAAATGTTGGTTGCTTCCCATCATTCAGTATGTGCAGGCCAAGCTCTGTTACCAGACTTCCGAAGGCTTGTCCTCTATTGTCTATTTTTGGGCTTCCCCACCACGGACTTTTGGCGTTTGCATCACCCCCTAGCACTATTCTACTATTGAGCTCATTCACCGTCGTTTCCAGGTGCTTTAGATAGGGTTCTATACAGGCTGGGTCTGGTTCCATGTAGAATGAGATTAGTGCAATGCCAGTTTGTGCCGTGGTCTTCAGTTTGATAGGCACTACATTAGTTGTTGTTAGTGCGGGGTATTGGGTAATACCAATATCCTCGTCAAAAATTAACACTGCTGCCTTTATTACTTTACCCGCCGGAGGATTCTGGCACTGCACCACTCTCACTCCCCTATAGTCTTTCACCCTACCCAGGGCTCCAATGTATGGCTCCTGTACTAGAGCGACTGTTATTTTCCTCGATTGTGCTTCACAAATAAGTTCACTCATTGCGAGTCTTTTCCTTTGCAGGTTAATCTGCACTATTTTTATCGATTTTACCGTTGGCTGGCCCTTAGCAATAAGCTACTCTGCTTCTGGCCAGGCTATCCCACCTCTTCCTTACTGGACAATGAACGTCAAAGGCTCCGTGGTCTTGTCTCTCGAAACCCATCCTTTTGCAGTTTATACAGGTGGGTTTTTCAGCTGCTTTATATTTGAGGCACTTCTCCCGCATGTGGGTTCCTCCACAGTGGGCACAGGAACAGACCAGATCGTCCTCTTCTTTGCAGTGCTTTCGCCCATGGCCATAGCCCAGACATTTCATACACTGCACCAGAGGGGACTGATCTCCAACCCACACCCTTTGAAGGTCCACATGCACTTTTCCTGCGCTAGTCAACGCTTGCCATAATTTTGGTGAGACCTGAAGAATGACGTGACCCTCATATGGGTTCCTCGCTCTGCGACGGTATTTTTCTGTTATCCTCCAGTCTTCTTCTCTTATGTGTTCTACTATTTTCCTGTTTTGTGTTCGTATTGCCTGCTTTATATCCTCTTCTGTATTGTAATTCAGCAAATTCTTTAGGATGATTAGTGGGTCTTTGTTTTCGACTTCTTTTACTTCCAGGTGCTCATTTTCACTCACTAAGTTTTGCTTGAGTCTCTCCTTTTCTTCTAGATCTCTACATCCAATTATTACTTTTCCGTTTTTGATCTTTCTAATCCTATCCACTCTAATGCCTCCCTCTTTAACATTTGCGGCTTCCCTAATTCTATTTATTACTTGGTCTCCCGTTTCCTTTTCATTTCGTGGTGCTATTATCATGGAGTGCAGCTCTACACGTCTGTTTTCCATGATAACACCGTGTTTTGGGTTGGGTGGCCTATCTCTTCTTTGGCCGCTCGTTACCTTGGCATAGGTGCGTCTCCCCTCCAACACTTGTCTCATCATTGTTGTCTGTTCTTCTATTTTTTCTTCTAGTCTCTTTTCCTTTCCATTTTGCTCACTAATATTTTCTTGGAGTAGCTTGGTAATTTCTTCTAACTTTTTAGTCTCCTTCCCTAGTCTTATCAGCTGCTCCTCCATCCCGTTTGATTTCACCTGTCGTGTGTTATCTATTTTATCATTGTCTTTTCCTGTTTCTTCCTCGTTTCCTTTGTCATTCTTTTTCTCGGTTTGGATCGAGAGCGGAGCGAGTACTCGTGAAGACGTGCTGTCAATCACTCCTGGATTTTTATATAATAAAAGTGATAAAAATAAGTGCATCAGTGCTAAAAACACAACAATTGTATTGTAAAAACATTTGCAGGAATTAGTCGCTAAAAAATCTACGCGAAAAGTGGAAAATAAAGTGAAATTAGATAGTACTAAATGTAAATAAACGAAACTAATCCTGAGGTTATACAAAGTCATTTCAAAGACAACAGAAATCAAGTGCACCAACAGTGACATATTACGTTAACATACATTGCTCGTTAGATATTCGCGGTACATTGCGCGCTCTGAGAATAGACTACTCAAGGCCCAAGGGTACCAACAATGACATACTGACGCTTTGGGGTACATTGCTCGCCAGATTTCACAGTACACTGCGTGTCGGACCAGAGAAACTGTAGTAATATTGAAAAATGTTTGGGTTGCGCACACCGACAAAACCACACTCCGCGACCATTGTGGAGGCTAATAAACAAGATAAGCTTAGTGTGCAGACATCCGTAGTGGCCGCCGGTGTCAGGAAGAGCATTGACCAGTGGGAGGGGGTAACAAATGAGGAAAAGAAGGTCAGAACCTACACAAACGCAAAAACATATAGAAGCAAAGCTGCTGAGGCAACAGCCGTTCAACAAAGTGCCCTCCTTCAACTAGACGCTGCCCGTACTTTAAAGGGTGAAATTAAAATAGCTGTGACCACTGCTATCAAGCGACTCTGTGAGCTAGTTAAAGAAGCAGAGGCCCAGACAAGGGAGGGAACCGAGAAAAAGACGCAGTGATGTTACCGTATTGATGTTCACGATTCATTCACAATCATTCGGTGTCGCATTCTTTAGCCTTGGCCCAAAGTTTAACTCATTCATTTTCGAAATTCGAATTAGCAAACAAATCATATTGTTTTATACTGAATATTAGTATAAATTGAATTTGTATTTTGTATTAATAATAGTTTTATTATTAAATATTCTAATTGAATCTGATTTTGCCTGATATTACATAATAGTTTCTTGATATTAAATAGGTACGTTGTTTGCAGTTTCTTGCGCGTGCGTACTGAATGTTATGGGTGTTACTGCGTAGCCGCTATCGTAATGTAACAACGCAATTGCTTTTAACCTTCAGAACTCTAAATAAATCCAATTAATAATGCTAAAGTATTGTTCCCTTGTATATCCAAATAGCAGTATTATATTCATTTTCTGGGTAAGACGCACACATTAGCATTGGAGTCAGTCGCTAGGAATAAATAAATACATTTTTAAACAACATTCGTTTATCGTATAAAAGTATAAGTTCTTAGAATTATAGATAATATTTTTATACATGTATAGTCCCAAATAGAAAATATAATCCCCAATAGAATATGAAAATATAATATTAAAGATAATAATATGCGAGCGTTCTTTATTGTTATGCACGAGGACTGGTTATTGAGTAGGTACCTACTTACGTAAGCCGTGTGTGCAGTCGTAAATTGTAGTACGGCGATAGTACTACGGCGTGACGTTACAATACAATTCGTGTGCAACTAGATTTACTATATTAAATTTTCCAAATATACTAATTAAATAGTAAAAACGGCATAATTTGTTTTCATGAAATTACATTTACATAGTTTTGCATTATAATTTTATAATTTCACATTAGGTACATTTGTTTTTATACTGTTCACATAATTTAGAAAATAATGTTTAGGAAGCAAAACACTTATGTTTCTAAAATCTACGGTAATTAAGTCTGAAGCCTACCGTAGAAGTAAATCTCCACACCATACATATGTGCACATAGAAAATCCATTGAAAGCCGAGAATCGACCTCAGGGGTGAGAGTCGCAAGCTGAAGTCACTAGGCCAACACTGCTATATATTGTATGACAACTGGCCAAAATATCATAAACAGTAATTTATAACTTTCACATTAATTCACAGCGTTATCGTTCCATGTGGTGGTATAGCTCTGTGGGAGGTCGTCAATTTACTAGTGTTGAGAAACAATAACAGATCAATTACAAGGAATTAAATTATTCTAGGTAGGAATTAGATAAATAGGTGATAAATTAAAAATATCGTGGTCCTGTCCTTAAAAAGGCTTGTAAATGAAATCCGGACATTTTGTCTCCTATTTATATAAGTTACTAGCTGTACCCTGCCACGCTTCGCTGTGGCACATTGTGATTGAATGGTTGAGAAATGAGAAACAAAACAAAGAATACATTTCATATAAGTTTAATTTTGCAATATTTTTTTTTTTTTTTAATAAAAACAATCCTTTAATTATATATCATGCTAAAATTTCAGGGTTTCTGAAGCGTACACAAAAAATTTATATATACATAGATTTCGGTTATTGTTAAAAGTATAACATAATTTGTTTTGTTTCAGTATGTCCTTCGATAGACATCCGCAATAACCCAGATCACATGCAGAAGCTGCAGGACTGCCGAGTGATTGAGGGTCACCTCAACATAGTTCTTATGGAGCGCGCCACGCCGCTATCCTTCGCAAATTACACATTTCCGAATCTACGCGAAGTCACCGGATACATATTGATATATAGGTAAACAAACTATGAAAGATCTAGTAATACAGGGCACATCCAAGATAATGTTTATCTTTCGAATACTATGTACTGTGTTCCCAGAAAGAATGAAACAAAATAACCTCAAAACATCGCAATTACATTTATCGGATCGGAACTTTAATTTTGCATGATCATTATGATAATGCGGTTATAATTCCAATGTGTATCTTAAATTTGCTAATATCAATATCGCACCGTAGGCGAATTACACTTCTTTTGATAACTTCACTAGAATGTAAGCGGTTATAAATTGTGGTAATTGTAACTTGTTTTTGTTTGTTACACGTGCACGATTGTAGGTGCTACCAGTTCTTGGTATTTCAGTTGTATGTGCATTTTCAATGAAATATAAAACGCGTCCTTTTTGTGATGAATCGTAGATTTTTCTATGTGTGCTTTCAGCATATGAAAATCGACATTATTTATTATTATTTATTTATGATTTAGAAATTGGATATTGGATTCGGAAATTAGGTATACTGAAACTAATATTACCCAAAAAATCTTAAAATATTCTAAACTCTACTCGTGTCCCGGCGAATTAATTATTACTTGTTTCTGGTTGGTAGATTAAATAGGTTGAATATGTAAAGAAAATAGATTATGACACCAAAACAGTCTGTCCCTTGTGTCCTCTAATGTCCTGAATGTGGACGACCCAGCCTTAATTGCCTTCGAGATCTTAGTAAATTATCTAGGGTTAAATGATTGGTTATAAAATTAGTAGCGCTACTACAGTATCAGCCAACGTTTTTTTACGCTAATAGCATTTCTGACTTTACTTGGCTTGACTTAGACTTGTTGGTATTTCCTATATCTGTACTATTTATTGCACACATAGATAGACATTGGTGCACAACCAGGGTTCGATCGCTCGAACTCAGGGTTGATAACTCGACTTAATTGCCTATAAAGTTCCTAAACCACAAATTATATTCATCGCATTTTTGTAGTAGAAATACTGAAAGTAGACGAGCAATTTGTTTTAAACCTTTTGTTTCAGATTACGGGGCGTACGGAATCTTGGTGAACTGTTTCCTAATCTCGCCGTGATACGAGGCCTGCAGCTGTTCAAGGACTATGCCCTCGTCATCTTTGATAATGAAGGTCTTGAGGTATGTTCTTCAATTGAACTATCGCTTCATTGTTTTTTTATTATAACATCTAAATATTATTTACTTTGAATCGAATAGAATATTTGTTACATACAGAAGATAGCGGGTCATTTATTTTTTAATATTTAATATTATATCTTATAATTATAATTTTTTATTATATCTTTGTGTGATTTTAATTATGGGTAATTTAGAAAGAACAATATGTATTGTGTAATGAGACAATTATGACAGATACATTATTCATTTATTGATCACTATTACGTTTTACAGTCCTTGGGTCTTCGTTCTCTTACTCGGATCGAGAGAGGAGCGGTCCGGATTCAGAATAATGATAGACTCTGCTACATAAACACTATTGATTGGTCAAAAATAGTGATCGACGGAAGTAATAATATTATCAGGGTAATTACCAAATTATATTAGTAGTGTTAATATATAAACATACAAAGTAAAAATATATATGTATAGGCAATTATCGTTGTTTGGCAAAATAAACTATATGCTATATGTATCAAAAATTACTTCGGATGTCATTTTTTACAATGAATTGGAAACTGTTTATGATATAACCATATATCGCGAGTCTTTCTCGCACAATAATGCGCCCAACCAAACTTGTTTGATCGGACCGTGGGATCACTTTGTTGTAAGTTCCGTTTCGAATACTTTATGCACGTACGCGGCATGTTATTCACACATCAATAATATACGAGGAATGCTGTTTTCTCGTAATACGTTATTGATATGAATTTATAGCCACTTCAATTTAATGTTTGAACATGCTCTTAAAGATGTTTTTCATGATTATCAAGAATTCCGTGAATGTTGAACATGAATGCAAGAATTGAATTGTTTTAAAATAACAATAAATGTACGTCGTTATGAAGCGACTGCTTTTTGACGTGTTTTATTTCTAATATTTAATCAACTTGTTTTGCAGTCGAACTACGACACTCGCCTGTGTGGACTATGCCCCAACGCACAAAGTCGGTTAGAAGACCATAGACAGCAACACTTGCAATGTCCTGCTGATCCATCGGGCCATCTTCTCTGTTGGGATGAAAAATATTGTCAAAGGAGAGGTTAATAGCTTCGCAATTTTTTTTTATCTTTCTTTATGGCTCTGGCACGGTTTGTGCATTAGCCAGTGTCAAGTATAAACTTCGCAATATTATCACCCTTCTAAAAACACTAAATTACTGCTCTGTGCTACTAAATTTAAAAGCCTTTTATTTTTTCAGAAACTTTACATTTAAAGACACTAATATTTCTGTCATCCATTCATTCCTAGATATCTGTGCCCTTTTTTGGCATAGGCCGCCTCTAAATCCCGCCATTTCTGTCGGTACTGTGCCACTCTCTGCCCTGTACCACCTGCTGTTTCGTACTTTGGTATATTAACCTTCTAAATGGTCACTACTAAGGATTTAATTTTAACTCTACGATAAGTACAGCTATGCTCTCATAATTTATTTCTCATCATTCATTTCACACCTGATCGACTAGTGTTATTATTTTTTGTGAAAGCCACTTTATTCAACTTGTTTCGTAACAGACACGGGCAATACAATTACTCTCTTTTAATAAAATTTCTACGTGTGTTCAAATGCTCCATAAAAATGTTGTCTTATGCCGGCTTTCGTGATGTTTATTGTAAGTTACAAGCATTAGGGTGGAATTTTTCGGTGAATATATTTGTATAATCCGACGGCATGAATGTTAATGTAATTTGAATTATATTAGGGTCACGTTTTAATCCATGTCCAGAGAGTTTACTTTAAGTAGTGTAAAAACAAATGCATCGTTTAAATATATGTATTTAAATAAAGCCATAATAATCTTGGATTTAATTTGAATCGTAGAATTTAATAAAATTATATTCATTTAAATACGACCAAAATTTATTTTATTAGGTGTTTTGCATTTAAAACTTTATCCTTAATACCCAGACTTGCCGGAAGTTTTGATTGAAAAGCTTTTAGCTCTTAAAGCTTTAAAGTTTGTATGGCAAAGATTTTCAATAACCAAGTGGTATTTCCGTATGGAAGTAAAATGAGCAGCTTGAAGCGATCAAGTGGTTCAAAGAGTTAAATAATTCTTTCAGAGTGCCCCAGCTCTTGTGGAGAGCGGGCTTGTACAGAAAATGGAACCTGCTGTAACGTGACCTGTCTGGGCGGTTGTGATGGACCCCAGCCAAGCGACTGTCACGTTTGTGCGAATTTTTCTTTTCGTTATGGTGCAGAACGAACCTGCGTAGAACGGTGTCCTGCAAACACCTATCAGGTATTTCTTATATTTGTAATTGCCTGATTGAAGTGTCATGAAACTTAGAAGATTTTTATAGGTGTCTTTTTACATAGTAAAGATTTGTCATCTTTCAGTAGGTGAGTTCAAGAGATAGTACAGTGTAAACTCTTTATAACGTTTTTCAAGGGATCGAGCATTTTGATTCATTATAGAGACGTTTCGTTATAGGGAGAGAAGAATTAATGTATGGGTATTGGGTTAAACCAAATAAAAATAAATTTTACCTTATAGAGAGTTATTGGTTATAACGAATGACGTTATAAAGAGATTACATGTATTTATAATTAATGAAATATTTTTCATAAAAGTGACCTTTTTGAATTAAAACAAATGTTTCTATCTTATATATTTGCTTATAAACTTTACTTTTGCTATAATCGATACTTTGTGTACTCATTAGTAACTTTGGTATATATGAACCAACAAATAGATTTACTACGAAGAAGAGGCCATTACTCTTTAGCTCTGACTTAATAAAAATTGCCGCGTCGCTTTATAAAATGCTCGGTTTATATCCAGTAATCAGTACTGGGTTTAATTCCTGAGTAATTATATATTTCCGTTTGGACGTATATAGAAATGTTTCTTCGCAATGGCCAATAATGTTGTTCAACAAAAAAATGTATTAACAGTTGGCGCGACGTTGCGTATCAGAGGAAGAATGCCGGTCTATGCCAATCCCACAAGCCATGGATGGTCGAAGCCAGCCAAATATCAAGGCATACAAGATATTGGACAACAACAAATGTGTTTACACGTGTCCCAGCGGGTATATGGAGGTAATACATACGTGAATCTGTTAACATTAAAAAAAAACTAAATTTTACAATGCATGTCTTAATGTATATCATCTTATATCTACCACAAAGTTATTTATTATTATTATACAGTCGAAACCGTTTACGACGACATCGTTTTATTTTGAACAACATATCGCTTATATTGACACAATCAAAGGTCCCGGCTGAATTCTAATTTCTAACAGACCGCCTTTAAAAAACAAATTTTGTTAATGTACACAAATGATAATTATATGTACGTAATGTCTTTTTATTGTAATTTTCATGTGAAGAAAATAAAATGTGGTTTTATTTTATACATGAGTATATTAATCACACATTCAATAATAAGTATATATTAGTTACTTAATAACAACGTTATCGACTGTTACGACTATCGATTTTTACGACCAAATATGAGTAGTCCCTTCGATGTCGTTATAATAGACTTTGACTGTATTCATAGTTTATAAAAAGAAGAGTTTATAATAGTATGGTGGAGACACTATGGATAGTCCTTCAGTCCACGTCGAACACAGTTACAACTTATTTACCAATAATAATTATTGGTTCACGTAACGGAACAAAACTAAAATTGTGGGCACTAAGGTTATATTATAATCCAGTAATTAACGTAAACAAGTAATGATTGTGCCACATGTAAGAGCTATCAACGATTTCCTTCGCACTACTGGAGCAAAACTAATACCCGCATGTAAATTTATTTGAAGTACTAATAAATACTAGTAACTATGATCAATAAACATTCTTTCATTAAATGTCTAGTCTATATGTAATATATTCTCGTATATGCCTTAATGTAATCAATATAATTATGAAACATTTCAATATTTTTTTTACGAATTTCTTAAATCGCCCTGTTATCGAATTACTTATTGATAGTGATATAAAGTTCTCCCCTCTTTTTTAGCGTCAATAGTTTATTTGTGTATCAATTTAAATGCTTTCCTAATGATCATTAATTTTATTAGTAGTTACTCCTTTTATGCCACTAGATGGCACCACGTGCACATAATAAAAACCTAAATAATGAATCATTAAGTCACAATGGTTTCCTTTTAAGTATTTAAAACATGCAGCCTTGCATGCGTTATAATATAATAACATTTTTATTATCTGCATTACATTAAAATTTATCTGCACGATTATGAAAATGATAAAAAGATTCATTGTGTATAAATATTATGATACTATTTTTTACCGAAGTTGTATCCATAATTCTTGGCAATAAATGTTATTCTTTCTTTACAAACGTTAATGTAATTAATTTAATAAAGGTTTTAATTAGATGCTTAATTACGTAATTATGTTTAATGAAAAGCATTTAACTTTTGCTCATTTAAATAATTTATGAGGTCGAAATTAATTCTTCATACCGTGTTATTTACCCGTAAAATAGCTATTAATTTTCGAAATACGTTCGTTATTCCTCCAAATTAAGCATTAGCATTTGAAATGTATGAGAATAGGATAATAAAATCTAAACCATAAATTTAGCAATATAAATTTTTAAACAATCCCAAGAGCAGATCTTCCTATAATGCCGAAGAATATTGCTTTATTCTCAATTATAATATAGCGTGTCGTGGTGTCAGACAGGGGAGCCGCACAATTCACTATGTAAGCCGTGTCCTGTCACTGGATGTAAACAGGACTGCGAAGGAGGGAAAATTGATAGCGTCGCATCAGCTGAGAAGTTTCGTGGCTGTACCCACATCCGAGGTTTTCTGGAAATCGCGTTACGGGCCAGTGGAGGTTAGTTATCTAAATTGGCATAAGCTTAGTAGTTTATTTTACGTACCAAAAAGCGGTAGTCAAAAAAATACAAGATGTTACTATGGACGCTACTCCGATCTGATTTATGCTTTGTAGAAGGAAACCCTTGAATTTCCCTACAAGTATGTTAATAGAATACAGTGTCTCAACTTTGGGTTTCCTTGGCTATATTTATACAGTGGATTACGTAAATAGAAATAAAATTTACAAATTCAATGATTGGCGTCTACAGCGTCTGCCACAATGAGTCAAAAAAATGTCTATCACATATTGGCGTATGTAAATTGTAGTTGTGGACCCAACACATGTGAGCCCCACATAGTACTTTGTATGATATTATCAAAATTAATAACATGTCCATTGTTTGATATGGGAAAATGAAAACAGCATTTTTAAAACTACATATTGCCTATACAATTGTTAAAAGATTATATTTGTGCAACTTTGCACTTTGTTCGATGTTTATTGGGTGAACTCTTTTTGTATATGGGTGTATAAAAAGAGATGTTAGCGATCTATTTGCCATACAGAGCGTTTCAATTTTTAAAGCGCAAAATTTAATAAAAAAAATATATAATCATAATATTTAAATTGAAATTAATTTCTTTATTTTTCCTGTTTTGAATTTAACTGTGGTCTGTGGGAATTTTAAAAGTATTTTTTTGATGTTGCTAATAATTTAATAAAGTTTTAAAAAACGTTTATCCGCCTTCTCTATGAAAATTGGCTTGCATCAATCAGGATATTATGCACAAATGTCTAGGCAGAGGTGTACATGTGCGCAATCTGTTTTATAATTCATATTCCGATTGGTTGGATTTCCGAAAGTAAGCACACGACCAGCCCCACGTGCTTACTTAGGATTACGCTTATTAAAAAATAAACAAATGCTGTTATGTTCGCTGTCTTTAAAAGACAGTAAATTCATTCATCCGTATATTTCAACTGTCATTCCCTGCAGGTAATACAATGGCCGTATTGGAAAACGCTCTTGGCGCGATTCGTGAGATTGACGGGCCGTTAAGAGTAGTGCGCTCTTATCCACTCGTATCGCTCATGTTCCTCAAGAATCTAGAACGAATCGGCAGAAGTGTCACCGACAAGTGAGTGTAATGTCAACGACATCAATTTATACTTACTTTACAAAAACGTCACTAAAAATTATCAAGTTTAACTATATATTTATGATCGCGTTTTATACAAGTGTGATTTTGATTAGTTATTAGAGGAGGAGTGTTGGCCTAATGAATCTCTGAGGTCGTAGGTTCGATTCCCGGCTGTGCACCAATGTACTTTCTTTCGCATGTTCGATGTGCGCATTTAACATTCGCTCGAACGTGATGTCAGGCACTGGAGGCTGATCACCTACTTGCCTCCTTACTTACCTACACCTATTAGATTGAAAAATGATCATGAAACAGAAATCTGAGGCCCAAACCTAAAGTGGTTGTAGCGTCACTGATTTATATTTTTAATTTAGCTAAATTATTTTCTATATCAGAATATAATTTTGTAAATAAATAAAAACTAAGAAATAAATACTTTCTATAGGGGACAAAGCCTACACATCTTCAACAACCCAAACCTTGAACTGCTATGGGATTGGAGCTCTGGCAAGAAAATACAAATAATGTCAGGCCGACTTTTCGTACATTTTAATCCTAAGCTCTGCTATAGCCAGATAGAAATGCTGAAGAATATGACGTTGAGCCCAATGACAACCTTCACTGATCTTGACGTTTCCAAAGACAACAACGGAGACCAGGCTTCTTGTAAGTAGAATAAGTGTAAGTAGTTTATTATATTTTTAAGAATTATTAACTTGTTTTGGTTTTGAAGATGGCAACATTTTTAGCAGAGTTATGTAGGGATCAAAAAGGAATTGTCAAAAAAGGCAAAGTTACGTGTATCTTAAAAAATAAATGGTAATATTTCTATAAAGTTACATCCAAAAGTTGAGTGTTAAAAACTTAATATTTAGTACATAAATAAAAATAATACTAATCTACGATTTATTTATTTTGCATTTACAGGATAAGTAATCGTAATCTCCTTCATATTTATTATTGTTGGATTTCAAACCTTCCACAGGTTTCCAAGACTCGCTTCATCTGAAGGTCCATTCACTGGTGAAGCGTGTGGCGATACTAACTTGGGACATGTATTGTTCGGAGGATACTCGCAAATTAATCGGATACTCTATTTACTACATACAAGCGGAACATAATGTCACATTCTATGGACAGAGAGACGCGTGTTCGGATACGTAAGTTTCTCTTTTCATACTCCTCACAAACTAGGGTCGTCTTATGCCCGAACCCAATAATCTATCTCAATCCATAATCCACCATCTGAGATTAATTCAAATGTTGTAACAAGTGTGCCAATAACCAATCGACGGATTGTAATAGCCATCTGTCGATACAAGCTATCCATGGGAGGTCGTATCGGTGTCTGTGGATAGACCTTTGTATGAAAATGACAGTTGACGATAGCTCGATTTCAACAGTTAATTATTTAAACAGATTTTAACTTACACCAGTTTTTTAAATAATTAAAAAATCTGTTTGTTATGTTTTAATCATACACATGTATATTTTTATGTTAATTGTACGGTTTTATTTACTTTATTTGGTTTACATTGATTATCAAATATGAGTGAAAACTCGGTAAAATCGAACGCAACGCAACGCAAAGCATTTTATGCATCGCCAAAAATGGATTGTCTTCGTAGGGTTTGGTTATTGGGATTCAGATAGGAGATCGATCGACTGTCACGGTCTGATCTCATATTGTTTTCAAACTAAGATTGTGGATTGATTATTGGGTTCGGGCGTTGGGGTCTTTCAAGAAAAGAGCGTACTAATTCTTGGAAGGCCGGCAACGCACTTGCGAGCCTTCTGGCAATTTGAGTGTCCGCGGGCGGCGGTGTATTTTTCAAGTTGCTACCTAATTATAATCTGGACTTGGATCTTGGATTTGTTAGGGTATATCTATTCTTCACGTCTTTACGTGTTATTACGAATTTATTATTTTTTTTAATTGGTTTTTCAAATCACGCTTATCACCGTTTAAGTATACACAAAAATATGAAAGGTTCCGCTTACAATATGGTCATACACATTCAATTGTTCACCTTACTATATTTAATTATAAATTACAGCTGGAACGTTATCGATATTACGATTGACGAGGCCCGTAATTCAACAAGACCGTTGCCGACTAACAAAAAGAAGTTATTGGAAAACCCTTGTAATGATATTCAGCCTCTCTTCCACCCAATCACACCACTACAGCCGTTTACTCGATACGCGGCCTACGTGAAAACGTACACGACAAGGGACAGGAAAGGCGCACAAAGTCCTATCATATACTTTACTACTATGCCGGGAAGTAAGTTATTTAAGAATTAATAAATGCAAACTCATTTTTAAATCACAGATTTTTCATTCTTCGAACTATTCATTTTCAAATCAAAAATATCTGCAGCCTAAACTAAAGTCTTAACGCAAACAGAACTTTGTCATACAAAATGGTTTTATAAAAAACTAAATGCCCCCGCGAGTCTGGGAACGAACATTGTGACACGAGAATTTTATATATTAGATTATGATACATTCTGAGAATGCGCAATTAACGTTTAATTTTGACAAAGTTTTTGGACATTCACGTTTAATTTTATCTATATAATAATTATGAAATAAATATGAATTTATTTTAGATCCTAGCCCACCTCGTAGTGTGACAGTAGAGAATCTTCGAGAGCACGAGACTATTATTAAATGGCAGGCGCCGATGATGCCGAATGGCACGATCGAGTCGTACCGAATAGAAGTACAGGCCAACGCGTACAACCAGCACAAGATACTGACTGACAATCTTAACTACTGTAGCAATCGTAAGTAACATTTTCTTATAGTTTAGGCCAAATTGCTGAACTTTTTTATGTACGATTCACTGTCTACTCCCGTATGTCATTTGATACATTTTTGTCATACGGGAATGACACAACTCTGAATAATGCCTAAGACCTCGGGCTTATTATTATTATGAGCTCTTATTGCGAGCCTATTGATAACCTACGACTGAGATACACTTGTTCGAATGACGTACCATGACCTCGCGACTGTACACAAAATTTGCCCGGTTCGCCTTTAAACTATGACAGAAGAAGCGATTCTAAAAAGTCCTTTTTGTTCAAGTTTTTTTTATCGAAGTGTCAAATATTTTAATTAAAACTAGTTCATAAAGTAAGATTAATAAGATATATAATATAGAACAAACTTTATAATTGT
This sequence comes from Pieris macdunnoughi, assembly GCA_905332375.1. NCBI lineage: Eukaryota > Metazoa > Arthropoda > Insecta > Lepidoptera > Pieridae > Pieris > Pieris macdunnoughi. The sequence continues at coordinate 6,443,702 of CAJOBZ010000005.1, read as the reverse complement.
TATATTTCGGATATTAAATTATTCATCAGTGATAAGAAACAAGACGACAATCTCCTTCTACCGACTTCGAAGATGCTGAGTTTATAATTTGCTATAGATCAACGACTTTGATTCGTTGAAGATTTCAGAGTACCTACCTATACACAATTGCACAAACTATGTAAATAATATTCAATAAATTAATCGGGTATGTAGATAGTATGACAAAAACAATAAAACATTATTCCCTAAAATATAATATATTATTTTAAACCAGCTTTTACCCGCGTTGATTTCGTGAATTTTACCAAAGTCTCTTGCGACTTCTTCAACGATAACTCCGTGTAGAAAATATAGCATAATAAATTACACACCTAGACCGTATATCAATATAGTATAGGTACTACAAAAGTAGACGCCGCGTAAATAAGAATGCTATAGCACTAGTATTTATAAATAATAGTTTTTTATTAAAAAAATATATTTAATAAAACAAATATATAATATACTAAAATCATAATAGCTTATTGTGATTGATTAATTATTAAAAATATTTTTTAGATTTTATTTAAGCAAGTTTGACATGAATTCAAAACTTATAGAATACATAAACAAAATTATCCTTCTTTAGTTCGGTTTCGCGATTCCAATACGTTTCAGTTTATAGGAGGTCATGGAACGAAACAATGCTATTGAATTTAGGAACCTAAACTCATAGTTAAAAGTAAAGCCTGTTCTGTGGTTGCATTTTATATTCGTCGAACCGAATCTATGTTGTAGCATTTACTTAATCGGAAATCGACTCTGGACCTCGGCCATAAATGCATTTAATGAAGGTAGAAACATTAAAGGCGTTATAAATATATTTTTTGATTCTACCCGCCTATATTAAAATTCCTTGAACCTTCAGTATTTTTCGTTTCTCTACTCTGTAGGATTATGCCTAATACTCGTAATGAGAAATATACTATATATTCAATAGCAACTGCATTAGCCAATATGATAGCGGTTCGCGGGGAGGAACCGGTCGAAAAGAAGGAGGACCGACTGACTGGTGACGTCAAGAGCGAGACATGCGCGTGTAAAGAGGAAAACAAGCCCATTGTGCGCTTCAACACCGAAGCCGAAGAAGAAAGAGTCGAGAGTATCGACTTTGAAAATGAACTGCAGAACCATGTAAGTATATAGCTTTATGTGCTTTACGATATGGTTACGAATTTTATGAAATTTGACGGATAGAGTAGTGACAGGAAGATACGTATATGATTACGCGTGGAGAAAGCAAGGTAGAAAGTGAAGGGAAACCGTTTAATATAATGACGTCAGCAATACTGAAACTAAAAATTAGTTTGTTGGCGTCAGCCATTTAATTTCAACACTAGAATCATTACAATTACAATGGCAGCTGATTGCGCCATTGCTCCGACATTTTTCTAAAATTTTAAATAGATTTCTATTATATCCTATAGAAAATCAACACGGTATACTAGAAATCTAAACTGGCGGTAATCACTAAATAAATTGTATCTATGAGGCAGTAAATTTTCTAACATAAACCTTTAAAAAACATCGGTCAGTTATGCGTTGTTTGACGTTAGCGCGTAAGTGTTTTAAAATTTTATTTCTGTCAAATAATACTAATCAGTGTTGATTAGTATTATTAAGTCAGATATAATAAGCGATTAAGAAATCATCTCTCATTCGTGCCGATCCCAATATAGATACGATGATGTCTGGTCTCTAAATAAATAAACCACCTATCCTGCCAGGTGTATGTGAAGCAAGGAAGCCGCTCAAGTCAATCCAGTCCGAGTCGCGTGCGCCGGTCCATAGACACCTCCGTGAACAGCATGCTAGTCATCCTCAGCGAAATTCACGAACCGCGTCTCGGATACAACTACACCAACGAAACTGATGGAGGTATAGTCTTCTCGCTCTATCACTATTAACTCCATAATCTGCTAGGAACGCATATAAACCAAACTAAAGCCATGGCTATATCCTTATTATATCCATCAACGTAGTGAAATTATGTATATAAATACTGAATAACTACTTATATATTCATATTTATAGGTAACATGATCGCTTTAAAACTCAGTTAAAGTACAGCATTCATCCATTGAATTATCCTTACACATATTTAACGTACTAATAATATTTTAAAAGAAACCTTAACCTTCATTCCCGGCTCATCATTTTTGCTTTTTCATTATATTTCAGTAAAATGCAGTCGAGAGAAGTATAACAATTGCGTCATTACGGAACGTAAAAAAGGTTAAAATCCGCTACTACTAAACTTATTTGTTGCATGCTGATTTTAGTATATTAAAAACGAATTTAATGGGAAGGTAAAAATTTTAAGGTTATTTAAATAGCACCGCTTTTGCATGGCATTTATAATTCCAACTGTAACATAACTTGGACGAATGCTTCCATTGAAACTTGGTGATGGTCGTTTTGTCATTATTTCCTTTTCACATACGGATATCTAAATCAGATTAACTGCGAGTTGGAGACATGAATATAATAAGAAGATGTCAATATAGATATACAAAAATCGTTATAGGTGCGAACTAAGACTCCCGTATTTCAGAATCCAATCGCTCTGAATCTTACCATGTAGGTCAATATAGAAAGTAACTTCCTCATACATTTTTGAAGCAGGCACAAATTCATGCATCCAGTGGCCCTATAGCCCTTCATAGAACTTTTGCATGGATCTATTTAGGTGATCAGCTTTCTGTTAAATGCGTCCTCCGTAGGTTCAGCACCCGGGCTTTGTTTTAATGGAAGAGAAGAACTTTCAGACCAGTGTTTGCACTATTATAAATGAAAAAAATTGTTACAGGCTACGTGAAGTCCCTATACTATGAGGTGGATGGGAGTCAGCGGTCGATATTCGTGGAAAATCTTCGCCACTTCACATGGTATACCGTCAACATATGGGCGTGTCGTAAGAAGCATGACAACGAAACAGTCGAGGATTACAATGAGTCGTGGTGTTCAGAGCGGGCGTTCTACAATTTCCGCACTTTAGAACAACGTAAGTTCGAACGTTAAAACGATCCTATAATAACATACACAGGAATTCTCTGAAAAAAATATAAAAATTCTTATTTTGCAAATTGACAAGCACGTATTATATTTATAACAATCAAATTGCCTTATATATAAAAACTAGCTGATCCGGCAAACGTCGTTTTGCCATGTTTATCATTTATAATAAAAAATAGGGGTTGACCGTAGAGGGGTGAAAATTAGGGGTTGTTTGTATTTTTAATGCTGTATCATAAAAAAATAAAAATAAAAAATTTATCTAAAAATTAAAAAAAAAAATTGGGGTGGACTACCCTTAACATTTAGGGGGATGAAAAATAGATGTTGTCCGATTCTCAGTTATACCCAATATGCACACAAAATTTCATGAGAATCGGTCAAGCCGTTTCGGAGGAGTTGTGAGACACGAGAATTTTATATATTAGATATTAAAATGCTGCGATCCCTTTCATATGTGAACATGACAAGGGGATCCCACCCACACACGTATGTGGGTGTGTTCATACGTTACGTTATATTGACCTTTTATTTATCGGCTGCAACGCTAACTGATGTGATTTATTTGTTAATAGTTTTACTGTATAATCAGGTATTGGATTGTGACATATTTTGCAGTGAACGCCGATATCGTAAGCAATGTGCGTGCTGAGATGGTTATGTCCA